>CM028350.1:25430708-25786536 GCA_016618105.1 Dendrobium huoshanense | reverse complement strand
GGGAAAAGGGGGGGGGGGGGGGGGGGGGGGGGGGGGCAGCCCTTGTGAGCCCCAAGCAATGTAATGAACTTTAGGAGGGAAAATTTGAATTAAGGGCTGTTTGGGGATTTTTAATTAGTCCTTTGCTTAATTAGGAGTTAAGGTATGAGTGTAGGGTTTCATCTTGAGATTTGCTGAAATTTTGAGATCTCTTAGTTTGGGCTCTAGGCTTTGCTAGAGAGTTTTGGAGAGTTGTTCTTCCTCTCGAATTGAAAAAACAATTGTATCTTTGCTATTTTATTTCATCTTCTAGTGGAATACAAGTCCATTGTTGAGTTTTTTCTCTGTTTTCTCTTGGTTTTACTGTTTTTTCCTGCGATGGACAGCAAATATGGGCTGTTTTCCTGCTGTGGACAGCAGTAATTCTGCTGTTTTATTATCGATTTGGGTAGGTTTTCTTGCGAACTCAAGTATTCCCTTTGGAATACTTGCGAACTCAAGTATTTCCTATCAGTATTATATGTGGTTTAAATCTACTTTGAATAGCTTCTATCCATATAATCTTATATCAAATCATCCTTCCTAATCACTTGACACTAATTTAATCTACTCGCTTGATACATATATTTTCTACCTATATTGTATATGTCTTTTTTTTTTTTTTTTTTTTTTTGGGAAAATACATGTCTATTTTCAATTACCTTATATTTAAAACATGTTACTCCAACTGATCCTCTCACTCCTTAATTTCTTTTCCCTAACTTTTTCCATACATTATTTTTGCAGTTTATTTATAGCACACTAAATTAAGATATCAACAACTTTTTTCACTTCCCAAAACTTGGCCACATTAGCCATCCAACCTTAACTCTAGAAGTTATATCCTCATTATATCTTCATTTTTCTATAATAAATCCAAAATACTTAAACCTATCACAAATAAATATCAACTTATCTTCCAAAACTAGAATTAATAATTATTAATATAACACCCCTAATAAGAGAATTCAATTTTTAGTGACGCAAATTGGTTCTTTTTTACCCTGGAACCTGCACCAAGAACACTGTCATGACCAACGGATACTGCTATGCTGTAGGCCCCTAGCGCTTGACATCTATAAAACATTATCTGCGTATAGGCATTTAATAAGCATGGTCCTTAACTTCACCGCCTCCTCTTAAATCATAACCAGTTGTAATGACAGGTAACATGCTCAATATCCTTAAAGGGCTGCTTCAATGGGAAGTCACATCGCTTTCATTCTAGTGCTTTTTTTTTATCATACATGCGCAGGTGTGCTCCTGATGGTGTTGTTCTGGCTGCCTCATTCTAACTCCAGCATATGTTCATTGTTACATTAGTTGTGGATAGATTTCAGATTAGTGGTGCGTAGTTCAACAAACTTATTTCTAACAGTGCCATGCTTCTGACGAGAAATTATTCTATGCAGACACCGGAGCCAGCTCTATGTCCGGAGGCCAATCAGGTGCAGCCACGTCAGCAGTACCGAGCCCGGTATTGAGCATTACCGAGCCTGGTACCGAGCCACGTTACCGAGCAGGGGTGACGTGGCGCATTCTTGTTAGTCTCCATACGGCGTTCGGCATCGCACAGAATAATTTTTAGCTTCTAACATACTTAAACATTGGAATTTGCGCCCAAATTTAGAATTGTTTCCACGCAGTAAAAGGGTGACTTGTGGGACCGGGAACAGATTTTTTGCAATTTACTATGCAAATGGCTTATTTCATGTACAGAGTCATGAAACTATAATTAATGAGAAGACCTCCAGCTAACAATCTAGACTTTGACTATGATTACATATTCACAGGGATATTCAATACTCCAAGATAAAACACAGAATATAGGTTTTATGAGTTATGATTTATCCGAGAACCAGTTCTTTAAGAGAAATCAGAGTTAAGAGGGCACATAGGTGCATAATTCTAAAGAGGCATGACCATTAAGTCTTTAATACATGTACTTAGAAGAGCAGGACATGTGCTTAGAAGTTTGAATTTAAGAGGGATCGCACATTACTATTTTGAGACCTACTGTAGCCGAGCATAAGAAGAATGCACATACGTAAATCTAACACGTCTTATTATCCATTTGCCTCTTAGAATTTTGAGAGTGAGGAATTGTGGGCTCCGAAAATTCGGCCCCGGCCTCCCCATCGCTGCTTCTTTTCTTATTCTTCGGCGAGGGAGTTTTAACGAACTAAGTTCCGGGGTAAATTTTGGAAGGCAGATGGGTTTGTAGATAAGACACTACCCAGAGATTTCGCCCTCATTTTGTGAGGACTTTATGATCTGAGTTCTGGTTTCCTATAGGCGCAAGCCCCTATAGTTAATTACCCCTCCCGATCACGGGACAGAACTTTCGATTAAGGCTAGTCGTCAATCAGATACGTAGTAGATACGTGTATCTGGCATATAGTAGCAGCAATGGATTTAGGTATTGGTAGAAATTTGATTTGGAAATTGAGAATTTGAAGGTCCATATGTTTGGAATTTGGGTTGAGAGATTTGATATTTAAATAGAAATTGCACCATCCTACACTTAAAGCGGATGGTGGGGGAATGGATGATAGACCTGATCAAGATCCCGTGGTTCCGTCGTCCCGGGCCATCGTGGTCCCTGGTCTACTTAGTCAGAGGAGGTAGTCGACCCAACCTGACAGAAGGATCCTTGTCGGCAGCCATGGGTTGCTTCGTCCAAGGGGACCTTGTAGACCGAGGTTGAATGTTTGTCTAAGGGGACAAATTTGAATCCACCTTAGCTTACAGAGGGCTTTGTGCCCTATCGATCATATCCTATTGATTCATATCTCAAGGATTTGATGTCAGTAAGGAGCATATTGGCTCTGGCCATAACCGAGATATCGTGGTGCCATTTGGCGGCGAAACCACGCGGTTCAGAGGGCCCCGGGTCGTCGTAACCGTTTATCCTGCGGTGGCCATTTAGCGGCAGACCGCCGGTTAGAGGACACGTACCACGTCCTTACTGGCAGGAGATTGTTTGAGAATAGATCCTAGTGATATTTTCGACTAGGCATTTTAGCTCTTTTGTGAGCTATAGTTTATTTGAATTTGTCCGCCTCGGCAAACTGTTGCGGAGGGCGGATGGAATTTGCTTTAAGCGATTGATGGATTGATTTCAGATTTAAATATCTGGGAATTTGGGATTTGTGGAGCTTTGGATTTTGATTGGACTTTTTGGGAGGCATTTGAGAATGCCTGAAATTAACCCCTCCGGTTGAGATCATCATTCAACACGGCCATCATCGGGGTGACCTCTAGGTCACTTGAAAAATATTTGGATTTTGTAGAAGTTTGAGGGCATTTTGAAATATTTTGTGGACCCCTCCGGTTGAAATAAGCAATCAACAAGGCCATCATCGGGGTGTTTAGGGGTCATTTCCATTTGATTGAACCTTGTCGACCCTATCAACTTATCGATAGGGGATCGGATTTCTCGTAGGCTTTGTGCCTTTTGTTTAGTGAATTCTCTTGATTTTAGGCTTTGAAGGCCTAAAAAGAATGTATTTTGACAAATACACCGGTCGCTACAACCGTGTATTTGGTTAGGTAGTTCGAATCTTGTCGACTTCTATTGATCCGTATAGAAGGATCAGATTCGAACTTGAATTCACTTGTCAACCCGCGCAGCATCCCTAAGCGTCACGTGTGTACCAATAACACGCTCGTCGGGGCCCATGCGGGTGTTTGGGGGCATTTTGTAATTAAACTCTGTCGACTCCTTTTACCTGCTAAGAAGGATCGGGTTTAAATTTAATAACCCGCGCAGCATCCCTAGACGTCACGTGTGTACCAATCACACGCTCGCCGGGGCCCATGCGGGTGTTTGGGGGCATTTTGTAATTAAACTCTGTCGACTCCTTTTACCTGCTAAGAAGGATCGGGTTTAAATTTAATAACCCGCGCAGCATCCCTAGACGTCACGTGTGTACCAATCACACGCTCGCCGGGCCCATGCGGGTGATTTTTATATTGATATAGGCATATTTGTAGACGCCTTCTGTCTGCTTGTAACAGTGTTGCAGATCCGGTGGCGTTGCTTTGTAGTTTGTGGACGCCTTCTGTCTGCTTTCATAGATATTGCAGATCCGGTGGCGTTGCATTGTAGATTGTAGACGCCTTCTGTCTGCTTATAACAGTGTTGCAGATCCGGTGGCGTTTTGGTCTTGATGCTGACCCCCTCCCCCTTTCTCAATCACCGGGGAAGGCTTTCTTTTGGACTTTGAAGTCCACTGATTGCTGCTTTGCTTTGGAAAGATCTCCTTTCGAGATCTTTAGTGTGGTGGACTTCTTCGTACATCGGGTTGCCTTTGTACCCGGCATACTTGAAGATCTTGATCACCATTGTCGTAGGTGATATCTGTACTCATGTCCACAGTGATTCGTTGTTCTTTCAATACACTGTTGTTATCCACAAGAATTCCTTCGCAGGGGACTGTCGTTGTAGGTAATATCCATACTTGTGTCCACAGTGATTCGTTGTGCCTACGAGGTACTCACTGTTGTTATCCACAAGCTGGTTGTATCCATTTACGAGGACTCGTTGCGTCCGCCACGAGCTCCTGGAACTGTTCGTAGGAGACCCATTGTTTCCTACATTATGCCCACCTATCACCAATCTCAGGTGGTTTGATTGTACTTGTTTGACCTCATAGGGATCATCGTAGGAGATGTACTTGTGTCCACAGTGGTTCGTTGTACATACGACATACACACTGTTGTTATCCACAAGCGACTTGTACATATTCACGGGAACCCATTGTATCCACTACGAGCACCTGGAACTGTTCGTAGGAGACCCATTATTTCCTACATAATGCTCACCTGTCACCAATCTCAAGTGGAATTTGTCGGGCTGCATTTGTTTGTAGGAATGGGTCTTTTGATTATTGATTTCCCGTATTGCCATCTCAATCAACAGGCATTGTAGGGATTGTCGTAGGAGTTCGTTGCATTCATCTTTTATGTGCATCGAGATTTCATCTCCTACTTGCAACTTGTTGTTAGCTTGGACGACTGTGCACTTAGATCTTGATTTGTTCATTCATCCAAAGCCCAGTTCTATGTATTCCATCGAACCCAAGTCCAAGGTTCAACTCATGCTTGAGTCTTGTGTGTTGTTCTTGAAAGTTCAAGTTCTTTATTGCTCATGTCAAATTTGGATCCAACTTGAGTTCAATTTGAGTTTCCTACTCTCCACATCTTGTTCCAGTTTGAGTTCAAGTAGTGAGCTTGAGTGATCTTATTCTTCATGTTAGAGTTCATTTGAGTTTGAGTTCTATGTTCGGGTCCCCTGATGTTGCACAGTTCGAGTTCCCAGTTTCAAGTACATGTTCGAGTGCTTGTTCAGAGTTTTCTGAAATTCTTGCAAGTGTAATTTCATGTTTGAATTGATTTGAATTTCAGTTCTGACTTGATTTCATTCTTATTTGGTTCGGACCCTTATTAGTCATTTAGATTTTGTTCAAGTCCTTCAGCTTGAGTTCAATCAAGTTTGACGGTCCACAAGTCCATAGTTCATTGGAGTTCAGCTTTGTTCTCTTGAGTTCAAAACAGGTCCCGAGTAGAGTAATATTTCACCCGAAATTTCGGCAGCCTCCCGGCGTCTCCCCCGTTTAGGGGAAAAACAACGGAAAACTGGGCCTCCCGCCACGCTAGAGAAAAGCGTGCACGGTAGGTGCCCTCAAAAGAGGACACCGCGGCCGTAATTTCTTTTATTCCCCACCACGCCAGAGAAAGGCGTGCATGGGTCTTTGGTACCTGTTGCAAGAGAGAAGCAGTTGTTTCCCCGCAAGCGGGTACTTATGAATATCCCGATCTCGTCGTAGGCGTCACACCGGGTTCCCATCCCACCACGCTAGAGAAAAGCGTGCATAGGCGGTTTTCCGGTGTGCCACGAACACCGAGAATAGGTTTGGAACCGAGGGCCGCTCGCCTACCTTGTCGTGGGTGTCGCGCCGGTTGCCCCTCCCACCACGCTAGAGAAAAGCGTGCATAGGCAGACCACCGACTCGACACGCATGCCGAGGTAAGAAAGCAAGCCTAGGTTCCAGAAATTATACCTTGGGCGGCCAGCGGATCGGCGGCGGTCGTCGGTGAAGGCTCGGGGACCGAGGCGGGAGAAGGCACGAGCACTTGTGCTTTATAATTAATTATAATAATAATTATGTAATTATAATTAATAATTAATAATTAATTAATAATTAATTATAATTAATAAGATAATTATAATTATAATTATTTAATAATTAATTATAATTAATCAAAATTAATTATAATTAATTAAATAATTATAACTAATAATTAACTATTATCTATTAATTAATCGTAATTAATTAATTAACTATAATAATAATTAAATAATCATTATTATTAATTAATATTAATAATAAAATAAAAAAAACATTTTTAATTCCCCCCACCCCTCTTCTTTGTTCACGGGACCCGGCCAAAGAGGCGTGAAAGGGACCAAGTTACCTTCACAGCCGAGCTCCTGTCGTTGCTTCTTGCGTCCGATCAAAATGTTGTAACTTCCGATCCGCAGAGAGGGGAAAGTCGTCTGAGGAGCGCGGTCGAACAGCCGGGAAGGGGTCGGGGAGAGGTAGCGCCAAAGGGAGAAAGTTATCTTCACAGCCCGCGAGCTCCTTCCAGCTAGCGAGCTCCAGTCGTCCCTTCCGATCAAAATGCCGGAGCTTCCGATTCGGTCGGAGGAAGAGAGAGATCGGGAGAGGAAGGGAGATCGGGAGGAGAGCTGGGGAGAGAGTTCGGAGAGGGATCGAGTGTGAGGGAGCGTGAGCGATCGTTCGCAGAGGCCTCCGGCCTCGTTCCCTCCGTCTCTTTTTAACGACACGCTCGAGTCGTGCTCGCGACGTGGGGAGAAGTGACGCGAGGTGTGGCCTCGTCGTGTAAAGAGCGGCGACGTCGTGGGATGGCAGAGGGCAGGTAAGGATTTTGATTTTTTTTTTCTTTTTTTTTTTTGTTATACAGCAGGTCAACAAATGCCCCCCAACAAATGTGGTAGGCGTCTGGAGCGGACCACGTTTGTTGCATGCTGATTGACCCTGTGGATCTCTAGATTTTTGTTCTAGATGTCACACTAGGGTTTTTTCTTTTAGTGGATCTCCAAAAATTTGTTTGGATGTCACACTAGAATTTTCTTTCTCCATAGATCTCTTTGATGTATCAATAGATGACTGATATCTTGTCCAAATTTTAAATATTTATTTGGGGATCTCGGCATGTGGCACGATGTCGACCCAAATAAATATTTAAAATGCCCCCAGTCTTTAGGGACATTTGTAGATGTCATCAGGGTTCTCATTCTGTAGCTTTTACTTGAGTCTTGAGGTTTTGATCTTTCTGTCCTGTGCTTTGTGCTGCGGACTTGATGAAGGGTTGTCTAATTTGTCTTTGATGACTTGTCAGAATTTTTGTACGCCTTCTGCCCTTTGCTTCTAGCTTTGGCGGGCTTGATGAAGGAGTAGATGCCGGTGACCTAAACCCTGAGGTTTGTATTAAGTCGATGGCGAAAGGTCATCGGTCCAGAGCTTTGTGCATAGCGGACTTGTTGATGACGGATCCTCTTAGTTCAGCCTTGAGCTTTGTGTGAACTTTGGGATAGTTTTCTTCGGTCCTTTGCTTTGTGCTTTGGTGGACTTGTTGAAGAAAAGTTCCTTCAATCCTCGTTTTGTGCTTTACAGATTTGTTGAAGGATTTGCAGGTTATGGATTTGATTGATAGTACCAAACGTAGGTAGTATCTTGATCCTTGACCACTTGAGAAGACTTTAATCTGAATCACTTGAGTTCATCAGATCGGGGGAGCTGGAATTTGACAGCTCTTCGTCCTCTGGTTGCTGAGATGGGGGTTCCTCTACTGCGGCCTTTCTTATGGCTTGTTGAGTAGATGGAGCTGCCAGCGATCCGGCCATATTTGGGCTTGTTGGATCCGACCTTTTACACCCATTCAGTCTTCAGACTTGAGCTATGGGAATTGCGCTTCCCAATGCTGATTTTGTTGAAGTTGACAGATTTGGAGTCATCCTTCATGATTTTGGATTTTGGAGCCTACGAACATTCAGTAGCTGCTCGAGACTCATTCTTCCACTGGAACTTTGATTCTCCAGTCATTTTGGAGAATTTTGTAGACTACGATCACTTGAACTGGTCGAGTCAAATTAGCCTTCGTACTTTCTTCAGTCTCTACTGACGGGTTGACGAAGTGGGGGTTCCGCTACTACGGCCGTTCTTATGGCTTGTTGAGTAGACAGAGCTGCCAGCGATCCGGCCATATTTGGGCTTGTTGGATCCGACCTTTTACACCCATTCGAACCTTAAGCTTCAGGCTGTTGAAAGACTTCAAGCTTCTTCGGCTCAATTTTATAGGAGTGTGTAGCCACAAAAGTCTCTTCCTTGACTTTTGAGTCTTGGTTTGTTGGAGAATGTGTCTCTAACTTTTGAAAAATCACCTGCATATACTTTGAAAGAAAAATCTTTGCATTCTTTAGCACAAAATAACATTTGAATTGATAATTTTAAATATTTATTCGGGGATCTCGGCATGCAGCGCGATGTCGACCCGAATAAATATTTAAAATGCCCCCTGTCTCACAGGGACATTTTAGAGCAGAATAGGATTGGAATTTTGAGATTTTAAATATTTGTTTGGGGATCTCGGCGCGCAGCGCGATGTCGACCGGAGCAAATATTTAAAATGCCCCCAGTCTGATGGGGAATTTTGAAATGCGTTCTCATGACATAAGAGAATTTCAAAATGTAGAATATATACGCTAATAAACATGTATGAAAACATAGCGTATTAAACATGACATCTGCTTGAGCAATTCATGAATAGTATTTCTTCAGGTATCGACCGTTGATCGGCGGCATGGGCCTTTGACCATTCAGATCGATCAGTTGATAAGCTCCTCCTTGAAATACCTTCTCGATAACGAAAGGTCCTTCCCAGTTGGATACAAATTTTCCACCGATTTTTCTGTGCGGGATGATTGGCCTTCTCTGCACCATGACCAATTCCCCTTCTTGAAATGATCGATGACGCACCATTCGATCAAAGGATTTTGTCATTCTTGCTCGATAGATCTCCAGGTTCTGCTGAGCTTGTAACCTGATTTCATCGAGTGCATCAAGCTCCTCCATTCTTAATCGAGCATTTTGTTCTTGAGTCAACTCATTCTGGACAGCAACTCGTAGAGATGGAAGTTCAACTTCTAGTGGCAGTACGGCCTCAACTCCAAATACTAGAGAGTAAGGAGTGGCTTTGGTCGGTGTTTTGTAAGTTGTACGATACGCCCACAACGCTTCTGCCATTTTCATATGCCATTCTCTTTTGTTCTTGGTAAGAATCTTTTTTAGCAATTTCACCAACGTTTTGTTGAAGGCTTCAGCTAAGCCATTTGCTCTTGGATAATATATAGAGGAATACCGCCAATCGATTTTATGCCGATCAACGAATTTGTAGATTTTTGTACTTTTAAATGCAGTTCCATTGTCTGAGATTATGCGACGCGGCACACCAAATCTGTAGACGACATTATGGGTGAAGAAGTTGATCACATGCTCGGACGTAACTTCTTTGAATGGAGCCGCTTCTGCCCACTTGGAGAAATAGTCGGTCGCTGCCAAGATGAAGCGGTGTCCTGCTGATGACGGCGGATCTATCGGCCTAATAATATCAGTACCCCAACATTCAAATGGCCAGGATGCTATTGTAGGGTGCAGCGGATTTGGCGGTTGATGTATAACATCACCGTGGATCTGACACTCATGGCACCTCTTAGCATGATTGATACAATCTCTGACCATGGTTGGCCAATAGTAGCCCATTCTTTTAATTTTGATTGCCATCTTGGGACCTGATTGGTGTGCTCCACAGAGTCCTTCATGAACTTCTGCCACAACTTTATCAGCTTCTTTGGTCCCTAGACACCTTAGCCACATTTGATCGAAAGCACGTCGATACAATGTGTTGTTGACAAATGCATATCGTAGCGTTCTCTTCTTGATTTGAGCAGCTAGTGATTTGTCTGTTGGCAATTTACTTTCTTTAAAATAATCAATAAAAGGCAGTCTCCAGTCATCTTCTTCCTCGACATCTAGACAATGCCACCATGATTCTGAAGCTTGACTGGCCTTGCGCCTTTTCTTAGAAACTTGCTGTTCTTCAAGTTGATCTTCAACATCAACTGGTTGGGGAGATTGAGGATCAACCAGAGTTGCATCCTGTTGGCTTGAATTTGGTATTCCCTATGCCTGCGGGAATTGTAGTACTGCTGGCTCTAATATCCGTCGATTGTGCACCATAATTATTATAGGCCATTCGTCGTCCATATTCGCCATTTCTTTAGCCAATTTAGCAAGAGAATCAGCTTTGGCATTTTGACCTCGGGGAACTTGAGTTAGTTTGACAACTGGAATTTGCTTCATAAGCTCAAGAACTCGCCGATGATAACAGACCAACTCAAACTTGGTGATTTTATAAACTCCCAACACTTGATTCACAACCAGTTGAGAATCACCGAAAATTTGGAGATTTTGAATTCGGACATCGATTGCAATCTCCAATCCTGCTATTAGGGCTTCATATTCAGCCTCATTATTGGTCCGAGGTTCAGTCAAACTGAACGAAAATCTCATTATGCCTCCCTCGGGTGCTACGAAAATGATTCCAATTCCAGCTTGAGCCTTTTCGAGATTTGGAGGCCGAGCACGCTTTATTGACGATGCTCCATCAAAATACATTTCCCATACTCGTAGCATCTCCTCTTTTTCAACATTCATGATCTGCTCGTCAGGTAGATCGTCGTTGAGTGGTGAATCTGCAGGGATAGGATGTGCTGCAAGAAAGTCTGCCAACACTTGCCCTTTCACTGCCTTTTGAGGGACATATGTGATATCAAACTGCAGCAGTATCACTGCCCACCTTGCCAAACGACCTGTCAACGCTGGTCTTGTCATCAAGAACTTCAGCGGATCGATCTTTGATATCAAGGTGATTTTGTGAGATAGCATATAATGGCGGAGCTTCTGAACTGCGAAGATCAGGGCCAAGCAATGCTTCTCGATTGGAGAGTAGCGGATTTCTGCTCCTATCAATCTACGACTGATGTAGTAGAGCGCATTCTCCTTGCCTTCTTCATTATGCTGGGCCAATAATGCTCCGAGGGACTCTTCTAGTGCTGCCGTATACAGTATAAGAGGCTTCCCCGGGATTGGCGCCGCGAGAATAGGAGGATTCAACAGATATCTTTTGATGCTGTCAAATGCTTCTTGGCATTCTTCGTCCCATTTGAAACGGACATCTTTCTTCATTAGTTTTGAAAATGGCTGGCACCTACCTGACAGATTCGATATAAATCGCCTAATGAAAGCCAACTGCCCTTGTAAAGAACGGAGTTGACGGAGGTTCTTTGGAGGTGGCATCTCCATGATTGCTTTGATCTTGTTGGGGTCGACTTCGATTCCTCGATGTCGAACAACGTACCCCAAAAATTTGCCGGAAGAGACTCCAAAAGCACACTTGAGAGGGTTCATCTTTAAATCATATTTCCTGATTCTTTCGAACACGATCCTCAAGTCATCAAGGTGATCTTTTCGATCTATGCTTTTAATGACCAAATCATCTACATAGCATTCGACCTTCTGATGAATCAAATCATCAAATATACGAGTCATAGCCCGTTGATATGTGGCACCAGCATTCTTCAGGCCGAAAGGCATGACTGTGTAGCAGAATATGCCTATAGGCGTTCTGAATGATGTATGTCTTTCATCTTCATGCGCCATTTTAATCTGATTGTAGCCTGACGATCCGTCCATAAATGAGAACATATCGTAATTGGACGTATTGTCCACCAGGAGTTCGGATACATGGAGTGGAAAATCGTCTTTTGGGCACGCCTTATTGAGGTCCCTGAAGTCGATGCAGATACGAATCTGTCCATTCTTCTTCTTTACAGGGACGATATTTGCAATCCAGTCAGCATACTTCTCTTCTCGGATGAAGCCTGCTTCTATGAGCTTTTTCGTTTCTGCAATCACCTGCTCTTCAATCTCCAATCTCATTCTCCTTGGAGCTTGTTTGACGGGTGCTGCATCAGGCCTGATGGCTAATCTGTGAACTGCCACATCAGGGGATAAGCCAGGCATCTCAGCATATGTCCAGGCAAAGCAGTCCCTGAATTCACATAGTAGCTCTTTTAGTTCTTCTACTTGATCTTCTGGCAGAAGAGAGCTAATGAAGGTTGGGCGAGGGTCTTCCTCAGTTCCCAAGTTGACTTCTTTGAGCTCGTCCATAGTGGCTGCCTGTCCACCATCTTCAAGCTCTTCTGGTGCAGGCTCGGCTTCTACGGGTTGATCATCATAATCATCAGCTTCGCATATTTCATCATAATCATCATCAGATTTGATTTCTCCGCATGTGATTGCTTGACAAGTCTCTTTCTGGATGAATTTTCGTTTGATGAACCCAATGCCTTTATATGCATCTATATCTTTTCGTCGTAATGGACGCGGACTTCTCCCATACCAGAGGCTCAAGCTTGTACGAAGCTGTCGTTTGGTAGTAGGAATATTGATTTGCTTTCGTAGCATTCTTTGAATATTTTTGGTATTGAATTTGGGTAGCCTCGTAGGAAATAATTCCTCGGAGTCGATGAGCATGCAATCCCAGTCATGATTCTACTCTTCACGAACTCCCGTGGAATATAGCACATTCTTTGGCACAGTCCCATTTTTACGGGGAGGCAGATAAAGAGTGGAGAGTTCTTCAATTTTATGAACCTCGCGCGAAGTGATTTCCTTGAAATGTTGCAAGGGAACACGTGTGACTACGAGTACGCTGTCTGAAATTGACATATTGTCTATTCTTCTAGAGAACACACTCTGCACTGAGTTCATGTAGATTGAGTCGTAGTCATAATCATCATTTGAAAATTCAACCTGCCTACTCCATTCATCCGTGGACTGGCATACTTTTCTAGATTTGGCAGGAATAACATCATCTTCATCCGTGTCACTCCCAAGATGAGGTATATGTTTCTTTTCTTTAAGAATGATTGATGCTTTAGGGAGAGTTGGCTGTGCCTTCTTTCTCCCCACCTGCTTTTTCTCATCTTCTTGCTTGGATTTCTTTGCAGCCTTAGAATTTGATGCTCTAGCCTCAAGAGAACTTGACGACTTTTGCTTCTTTGGCATGAAGTACTTAGCATCTTCATAAACTGTTACTTCATGTACTGCAAAGGGCTGAATATCGCCAGAGATCCTGAATTCTTCTCCTTCTCTGAGATACTTCATGCACTGGTGTAATGTTGAAGGGACAACGCCGTATTCATGCAGCCAGGGACGACCCAATAACGCCTTGAACGAAGTGTCCGCATCAATTACATGGAATTTGGCTTCCGTATGGAGTTCCCCAAATACAAGAGGAAGCATAAACGAACCAAGAGTTTTCTGCCCTTTCTCGTTGAAGCCGTGCACCATCAGTTTATCTTGGCCAAGATGTTCTACATCGAGGCAGAGGGATCTCAGTGCCTTAAGGCTCATAAGATTTACGGAAGATCCGGGATCAATCAAAATTCGACTGATCATCATACCGTCGCTCTCTGCCGTAACATACAGAGGGCGATTGTGATCCGCCGTTCCAAGCATCATATCATCATTAGCAAAAGTGATGAGGGGCTCATTTTGAGCTTGCAAGACTTCAGTCAAATTGCGTTCAGCAAAATATGCTTCATATCTTTCGGGGTCCTTAAGAGCTTGGATCAAAGTTTCTCGAAGGTCTTTAGACATCAAGAGGGCATCATATATGCTGAGTTGTGCTGGGATCTTCCGTAAGTGAGATAAGATATTGTAATCTATCCCCTTAGATGAAGTCTCTTTCTTCTTGGAGTCATTTAGGATATCTTCATTGACAATTATCTCTTTTCCTTTATCTTTATTAGAAATCCCCTTCTTTGGTGGAGGCGGCAGTACTTTGCCACTCCTCAACTGCACCTGGGCCACCTCATCTGATTCAGACTTGTTTGATGAAGCATTATCTTCAGAGTCAGCCATCGTTGTGTCTGGAGATTCATCTGTAGACTCGGAATCGTCTCCCAACTTCACTTGTTTCATTTGTGATTCTATGCTTGGGTCTAAATCTTCATCATCTGGAAAACATAGATCTTCTGAACTGAATTCCATTGATGATACCATTAGACAGAATTCAGGGGCCGCTTCTTCAGCGTATTTCTCCCTTTCTGCTATTTTTAATGTTGCTGAGATGACTCGGCATATCTCCGTAGGAAGAGATTCATCTTCAGCTTCTTCTTTCTTTTCATCTATTTTAAGCTCTTTCATAAAATCACTGAGCTTAATAGGCCTCCTGACAGTCTGGTAATATTCACCTAAACTATCAATAGCCTTTTGAGTTGCAGTCTTCTTCGCCACAAGCTTCTTCAACTTGGCTTTCTTCTTAGAAGACTTCGTCTTTGCTTTGCCAGCCTTTGACGAGCTAGCTTGGATAGGTTGCTGTTTAGAAGTGGATGCATTGGATGCAGGCAACCATTTTAGATTCAGCACCGGCTCAGTAGGAGACTTCCACTTGACACTAGGAACTCCTTCTAGCTGTTTCAACATCTTTGTTGTCTTCTTGGAAACCACCGTTTCCCATTGTTCCTTTTGGACAGATTCTTTTGTTGTTGTTTCTTCAGGCGGGAGTACGGAAGAGGACGTGACTACCCGGGTGGATTCTTTTCTGGGACGAACCAACACATTATCTGATAATGTAAGTTCTCCCCTCTTGTACATCTTTTCTAACCAATCTTTGAAGACATAACAATCTTCAATTGGATGGCTAACTACCCGATGATATGGGCAGTAATTTGGGTCGCCACTGTGTTTAGACTCTTCAGGTCTTTTGCATTCTGGCAATTCTAGACCAGCTTTGAGTGCTTGTCGGAATAGCTTGGCGACACTTTCCCTTTTAAATGAATATTCTTTATTCATTTTCTCCTTGAGGGAAGGGAACGCTCTATCACCAGCTCCCATAGTCTGCCTTTGGCGCTCTCCTCCACCAGGAAAGGCTCGAGGTTTATCATTTTCTCCAAGTACCAGCTTTGGCTGAGGATTTGAATTGTAAGCCTGTTTTGACTTTTCTTCGTATTGCATAGGCTGTTTTCCTTTATCCACATTATACACTGCCAGTTTACCTTTATCAGGTCTGGGAGGGAATGCAGAGTAGACTTCATTTCTCCTAGCATCAGGAGCTTTAGCCTTTTTGGGTCTGTCAGCGAGATTTTCTGACTTTGACAAATTCAACTTTTCAAACTTAGCCACCCTGTCCAACAGATCTTGAAAGGTGGTGATTGAAGCCATGCATAAGAAGGGTTGCATTTTATCATCAATGTTCCCCATCAACAGTTGAACTGCATGTTCTTCTTCTAATTGCTGCTCGCACTTCATGCTGAGATTGCGCCAGCGTGTTATGTATTTTGTTACTGACTCTTCCTTCCTCCTTTTATCAAGGGCAAGATCAGCAATGGTAGTCTTCTCTGTTGCACTGGCGAATCTTTTCACGAACAAGGCCTCCAGCTCCGCAAAGGTCTTCAGTGAATCATTTGGCAGTTCAGCATACCATTCAAAAGCAGTTCCACTCAAGCTGCTCACGAATTGCCTGAATAGCAGAGCATCATTACCTCCTGTATTTCCACAAGTTGCTTTGAACTGTGTCAGGTGTTGTCTGGGATTTTTATTTCCATCGAAGATATTGAACTTCGGTACAGAATATCCCTTTGGATATGGCACCTGATCGTACTCTGCTGGGTACGGGCGACCTTTTCCTACCAACTTCTCTGCCTGTTCAGCCGCTATAATGGCCTTGATCTTTTCACTGATTATGCCTTCCAACTGCAATGCAGTTACAGGTTCAGAGGCACTCGCCATATTTTGTGGAGTACGCTGGCGGGCAGGATCATCATTTTTATCGCCACCTTCAGGTACACCTTTCACTCCTGAGGCTTGGGGCGCTTGAGGATTTTGAGGATTAGCAGCTTGGTTGACAGGCTGAACCGGTGCAGGACCCACAGAAGTGGTCTTCTGCATCATCTCCATCATAGCCGTCATCTGAGTCATCATCTCAGTCATTTTATCATTTAACTGAGAGATTTCTCTGTCTTTCCTTCGCATCTGTCGCCTCATTTGATTTCTCATTTCAGCGAGTGTGATGTCTTCGCCAGCAAAGGGATTTTCTCCGACCTCTTCTTCTTCCTCATCTCCTTCTGAGGAGCGAGCACTTCGGCTGACAATAGATCTAGCCCTGTGGCGACGTCGATAAGCACGTACGCGTGGCTGTGATTGTTGGTCTTCTTCATCACCATCATCATCTTCCTCTTCAATGTGGCTGACCATACGAACCACCTCAATTTCCATAGTATCTTCATTACCATAGTCTTCTTCATCTTTTGGCACCTGAATTTCTGAGCGGCGGCGCCACTGAATTTCAGGTTCTTGACTTAGAATAAGTATTTCTTCAACCCGTGGACTACGATCGAAGTGAACTTCCTCTTTGGTTGAAGTAGGAGAATGACGGGATCTCCTGGAAGACTCTCCAGGATGTCGACCGTCGTTATAATTGTCGCCATTATGGGCCTTCTTTCGGACCCATTTCTGATGAATTTTGTTAGTAGGGGCGGATCTCCGGGAGACTGCTCCGGATATCACGCCTGATCTATCTTTTTCTTCAAAGATATTTTCTTTTCGAGGCTTCGGCCTCCAAACTTGCTTCCCTTTCCACCGGGACCTTTCGGCGACGGATCCCCGAACATAAGATTCAGGTGTCACGCCCCGATGCTCACCGCGTGGAGCTTGTTGTTGGGAATCTCTTCTTTCAACTATCACAGCAGATGATAGTCTATCTCTGGGAGGAGTTCTTCGGGCCTCAACAATCAGTGACCTCTGAAACTTCTTTTTCATTAAGCCCTTCTCCTTGACTGTCTTCAGTACACGGTGTACCCGGGCAGACAGACGTTCGGGCTCTCTTATCTTCTAAGGGGCTGGAACTTCAGGTCGACGCTCCCAGAAGGATTGCTTAAGCTCACCAGATGAGCTATTTCTCTTTACCCACTTTAGATTGGAAAACTTGTTCTGAGTGGGGATATTGATTTCTGGTTCTTGTGCTGACATATTGGAGGGATGGACTGGGAGTTGTTGATGCTGAGCTCGAAGCTCAGCGTTCATCCTCCTTCTTTGCCTCCTTGTAGGCATTCCTCCAGATGAGGAGGCCTCAGCATCGTATTTCCCAGGCGCAGATAACCTGGTTGGCAAAGTAGTGGTGTTTGCAGTCACCACAGATATTCTTCCACCATTTACAATTCTCCTGGTGGTCAGGACTTCAGGCTGTGATAGCCTCTCAAATATAGAAATTCTCCTACGAGAACTTTCAGCCACAGGTCGTTGTGCCGGCAGATGCACACGACGGGTGACGGCTTCATCAGCATTGAGTCTTCTGGCAGACTCCTCAGCATTCCTATCATTCACAGGAATGGCGGCATTCCTTGCAGCAATCGCCGGGAAGTCAACGCTGCCGAACTGGATGGTAGCTCCAGCATTTCCGGTCTCAATGACAGCATTAGTCAGCTGAATTCTGGCTCCTCGTCCCAGTTGGACGGTCATCGGTGTGTCCTGCATTTCCATTCTACACAAATGAAATGCTGGGATTAGTGATCATAATTAACACATCATCACCCCACATTTTCATAAAACAGGAATAACGCAGGACGAATGATAGCAGGAAAATTAGCATGGAATTGAAAACCCTGCTAAACAAATTTCCATTGATCTTATTTAAAAGATTCAATTTCGGGACCTTTCAGTGATGGATTTTTGGACATGAGAACCAAATGTCACATCCTGATGTTCACCATATAGAGCATAGCATTTTGGCTGTTACTATAACATTTATATGACTAGCCAAAGATGGAAAGAGAAACCATTCCCCAGTGGAATCGCCAGAAATCTGTGGGCTCCGAAAATTCGGCCCCGGCCTCCGCATCGCTGCTTCTTTTCTTATTCTTCGGCGAGGGAGTTTTAACGAACTAAGTTCCGGGATAAATTTTGGAAGGCAGATGGGTTTGTAGATAAGACACTACCCAGAGATTTCGCCCTCATTTTGTGAGGACTTTATGATCTGAGTTCTGGTTTCCTATAGGCGCAAGCCCCTATAGTTAATTACCCCTCCCGATCACGGGAGAGAACTTTTGATTAAGGCTAGTCGTCAATCAGATACGTAGTAGATACGTGTATCTGGCATATAGTAGCAGCAATGGATTTAGGTATTGGTAGAAATTTGATTTGGAAATTGAGAATTTGAAGGTCCATATGTTTGGAATTTGGGTTGAGAGATTTGATATTTAAATAGAAATTGCACCATCCTACACTTAAAGCGGATGGTGGGGGAATGGATGATAGACCCGATCAAGATCCCATGGTTCCGTCGTCCCGGGCCATCGTGGTCCCTGGTCTACTTAGTCAGAGGAGGTAGTCGACCCAACCTGACAGAAGGATCCTTGTCGGCAGCCATGGGTTGCTTCGTCCAAGGGGACCTTGTAGACCGAGGTTGAATGTTTGTCTAAGGGGACAAATTTGAATCCACCTTAGCTTACAGAGGGCTTTGTGCCCTATCGATCATATCCTATTGATTCATATCTCAAGGATTTGATGTCAGTAAGGAGCGTATTGGCTCTGGCCATAACCGAGATATCGTGGTGCCATTTGGCGGCGAAACCACGCGGTTCAGAGGGCCCCGGGTCGTCGTAACCGTTTATCCTGCGGTGGCCATTTAGCGGCAGACCGCCGGTTAGAGGACACGTACCACGTCCTTACTGGCAGGAGATTGTTTGAGAATAGATCCTAGTGATATTTTCGACTAGGCATTTTAGCTCTTTTGTGAGCTATAGTTTATTTGAATTTGTCCGCCTCGGCAAACTGTTGCGGAGGGCGGATGGAATTTGCTTTAAGCGATTGATGGATTGATTTCAGATTTAAATATCTGGGAATTTGGGATTTGTGGAGCTTTGGATTTTGATTGGACTTTTTGGGAGGCATTTGAGAATGCCTGAAATTAACCCCTCCGGTTGAGATCATCATTCAACACGGCCATCATCGGGGTGACCTCTAGGTCACTTGAAAAATATTTGGATTTTGTAGAAGTTTGAGGGCATTTTGAAATATTTTGTGGACCCCTCCGGTTGAAATAAGCAATCAACAAGGCCATCATCGGGGTGTTTAGGGGTCATTTCCATTTGATTGAATCTTGTCGACCCTATCAACTTATCGATAGGGGATCGGATTTCTCGTAGGCTTTGTGCCTTTTGTTTAGTGAATTCTCTTGATTTTAGGCTTTGAAGGCCTAAAAAGAATGTATTTTGACAAATACACCGGTCGCTACAACCGTGTATTTGGTTAGGTAGTTCGAATCTTGTCGACTTCTATTGATCCGTATAGAATGATCAGATTCGAACTTGAATTCACTTGTCAACCCGCGCAGCATCCCTAAGCGTCACGTGTGTACCAATAACACGCTCGTCGGGGCCCATGCGGGTGTTTGGGGGCATTTTGTAATTAAACTCTGTCGACTCCTTTTACCTGCTAAGAAGGATCGGGTTTAAATTTAATAACCCGCGCAGCATCCCTAGACGTCACGTGTGTACCAATCACACGCTCGCCGGGGCCCATGCGGGTGTTTGGGGGCATTTTGTAATTAAACTCTGTCGACTCCTTTTACCTGCTAAGAAGGATCGGGTTTAAATTTAATAACCCGCGCAGCATCCCTAGACGTCACGTGTGTACCAATCACACGCTCGCCGGGGCCCATGCGGGTGATTTTTATATTGATATAGGCATATTTGTAGACGCCTTCTGTCTGCTTGTAACAGTGTTGCAGATCCGGTGGCGTTGCGTTGTAGTTTGTGGACGCCTTCTGTCTGCTTTCATAGATATTGCAGATCCGGTGGCGTTGCATTGTAGATTGTAGACGCCTTCTGTCTGCTTATAACAGTGTTGCAGATCCGGTGGCGTTTTGGTCTTGATGCTGACCCCCTCCCCCTTTCTCAATCACCGGGGAAGGCTTTCTTTTGGACTTTGAAGTCCACTGATTGCTGCTTTGCTTTGAAAAGATCTCCTTTCGAGATCTTTAGTGTGGTGGACTTCTTCGTACATCGGGTTGCCTTTGTACCCGGCATACTTGAAGATCTTGATCACCATTGTCGTAGGTGATATCTGTACTCATGTCCACAGTGATTCGTTGTTCTTTCAATACACTGTTGTTATCCACAAGAATTCCTTTGCAGGGGACTGTCGTTGTAGGTAATATCCGTACTTGTGTCCACAGTGATTCGTTGTGCCTACGAGGTACTCACTGTTGTTATCCACAAGCTGGTTGTATCCATTTACGAGGACTCGTTGCGTCCGCCACGAGCTCCTGGAACTGTTCGTAGGAGACCCATTGTTTCCTACATTATGCCCACCTATCACCAATCTCAGGTGGTTTGATTGTACTTGTTTGACCTCATAGGGATCATCGTAGGAGATGTACTTGTGTCCACAGTGGTTCGTTGTACATACGACATACACACTGTTGTTATCCACAAGCGACTTGTACATATTCACGGGAACCCATTGTATCCACTACGAGCACCTGGAACTGTTCGTAGGAGACCCATTATTTCCTACATCATGCTCACCTGTCACCAATCTCAAGTGGAATTTGTCGGGCTGCATTTGTTTGTAGGAATGGGTCTTTTGATTATTGATTTCCCGTATTGCCATCTCAATCAACAGGCATTGTAGGGATTGTCGTAGGAGTTCGTTGCATTCATCTTTTATGTGCATCGAGATTTCATCTCCTACTTGCAACTTGTTGTTAGCTTGGACGACTGTGCACTTAGATCTTGATTTGTTCATTCATCCAAAGCCCAGTTCTATGTATTCCATCGAACCCAAGTCCAAGGTTCAACTCATGCTTGAGTCTTGTGTGTTGTTCTTGAAAGTTCAAGTTCTTTATTGCTCATGTCAAATTTGGATCTAACTTGAGTTCAATTTGAGTTTCCTACTCTCCACATCTTGTTCCAGTTTGAGTTTAAGTAGTGAGCTTGAGTGATCTTATTCTTCATGTTAGAGTTCATTTGAGTTTGAGTTCTATGTTCGGGTCCCCTGATGTTGCACACTTCGAGTTCCCAGTTTCAAGTACATGTTCGAGTGCTTGTTCAGAGTTTTCTGAAATTCTTGCAAGTGTAATTTCATGTTTGAATTGATTTGAATTTCAGTTCTGACTTGATTTCATTCTTATTTGGTTCGGACCCTTATTAGTCATTTAGATTTTGTTCAAGTCCTTCAGCTTGAGTTCAATCAAGTTTGACGGTCCACAAGTCCATAGTTCATTGGAGTTCAGCTTTGTTCTCTTGAGTTCAAAACAGGTCCCGAGTAGAGTAATATTTCACCCGAAATTTCGGCAGCCTCCCGGCGTCTCCCCCGTTTAGGGGAAAAACAACGGAAAACTGGGCCTCCCGCCACGCTAGAGAAAAGCGTGCACGGTAGGTGCCCTCAAAAGAGGACACCGCGGCCGTAATTTCTTTTATTCCCCACCACGCCAGAGAAAGGCGTGCATGGGTCTTTGGTACCTGTTGCAAGAGAGAAGCAGTTGTTTCCCCGCAAGCGGGTACTTATGAATATCCCGATCTCGTCGTAGGCGTCACACCGGGTTCCCATCCCACCACGCTAGAGAAAAGCGTGCATAGGCGGTTTTCCGGTGTGCCACGAACACCGAGAATAGGTTTGGAACCGAGGGCCGCTCGCCTACCTTGTCGTGGGTGTCGCGCCGGTTGCCCCTCCCACCACGCTAGAGAAAAGCGTGCATAGGCAGACCACCGACTCGACACGCATGCCGAGGTAAGAAAGCAAGCCTAGGTTCCAGAAATTATACCTTGGGCGGCCAGCGGATCGGCGGCGGTCGTCGGTGAAGGCTCGGGGACCGAGGCGGGAGAAGGCACGAGCACTTGTGCTTTATAATTAATTATAATAATAATTATGTAATTATAATTAATAATTAATAATTAATTAATAATTAATTATAATTAATAAGATAATTATAATTATAATTATTTAATAATTAATTATAATTAATCAAAATTAATTATAATTAATTAAATAATTATAACTAATAATTAACTATTATCTATTAATTAATCGTAATTAATTAATTAACTATAATAATAATTAAATAATCATTATTATTAATTAATATTAATAATAAAATAAAAAAAACATTTTTAATTCCCCCCACCCCTCTTCTTTGTTCACGGGACCCGGCCAAAGAGGCGTGAAAGGGACCAAGTTACCTTCACAGCCGAGCTCCTGTCGTTGCTTCTTGCGTCCGATCAAAATGTTGTAACTTCCGATCCGCAGAGAGGGGAAAGTCGTCTGAGGAGCGCGGTCGAACAGCCGGGAAGGGGTCGGGGAGAGGTAGCGCCAAAGGGAGAAAGTTATCTTCACAGCCCGCGAGCTCCTTCCAGCTAGCGAGCTCCAGTCGTCCCTTCCGATCAAAATGCCGGAGCTTCCGATTCGGTCGGAGGAAGAGAGAGATCGGGAGAGGAAGGGAGATCGGGAGGAGAGCTGGGGAGAGAGTTCGGAGAGGGATCGAGTGTGAGGGAGCGTGAGCGATCGTTCGCAGAGGCCTCCGGCCTCGTTCCCTCCGTCTCTTTTTAACGACACGCTCGAGTCGTGCTCGCGACGTGGGGAGAAGTGACGCGAGGTGTGGCCTCGTCGTGTAAAGAGCGGCGACGTCGTGGGATGGCAGAGGGCTGGTAAGGATTTTGATTTTTTTTTTTTTTTCTTTTTTTTTTTGTTATACAGCAGGTCAACAGGAATAACCACAAAAAGCATTTTAAATCGTAAGTGCAAAAGCAATAGTTACCTCTCTTCGCTTTCATCGCCCACTGCAACAGATGCTTCATCACTTCCTGTACAAATTAAGAACAAAAACAATGTTTTTCGGTGACAACATTGTTTTCATAAGACATTGCAGTTGACTAACTCTTAGCATCAAACTTCATGAATGACACATTGCTAGCTCTTAGGCTATTGGAAAAAAAAAAAGATGTTTACGAAATAATCGTCATCAGTATTAGCCTTATTCCTGACTATTTGAGGTGGCAAAGTTGCTCTGAAATGCTAAACAAATTAGTCAATGCACCTAACTACATTAAATAACCATTACAATGGATACAACTAACCAGGACCCCATTTTTTTTCCTTAAAAAAAGAACCATCCATGACCACATAGCTTTTGGAAGATGAAAGTACCTCTATTTTGGTTATCAGAAGCATCAGGGAATTGTTTGATGAAACTCTTAAGATCGGGAGAAGCATCTTTGCCTGAACAGCAAAAATGGTAACAAAAGTGTAATTCAGGTGAGAGTTCAAACTAATATGTAATCCATTCTTCTTTCTCTATCCATACTGAATACATATGGGAATGCTAGCCTTCTTACAAATAGATTGTTTGAATAGTAAATGCGTTGTACAAAGACTTACCTATTATCCTGCTTGCTTGGTGAGCAGCATTGGCCAACTTTTTTGCTTCCTCCTCTTTCTTAAACACTTTGACATGGTACAAAGACATGTTAGTGAATATGTCAATCATTACAAAGAATAAAACATTCTTTAGTTTTAATGACAGCCACTATTTAAAATCCAATGCGAGGCACTCTTTCATCATGAGTTAAAGTCAAAATATTAATATAATCTTTCAAAAGCAAATTAGTTAGGAGTTTTCTTTCAAGCTTTCAATGTGAAGCAAAATGTTTTTATTTATGACTTACAAAAAGACCTACTATAGAAATAAATGATATTATATAACTTCCATAAATCAGAAACAAAATAAAAGTGAAATTATTAAAAATACGTTACTTACGTGCAACATTTTGTCTAATTCGCTCACGCTTAGCCTCCAGCTCGGCCATTTCCTGAGAGAAGCAGTTTTAAGAGATTAGACCATCCCGGTGGGAAGGGGCTGACACATTTAAGGATAATTTGAAACATATTTATAGGCCCCATGAATGCCCTATTTTTAAGTTCACATGCTATCCAAAAGAAGATCCCCACCTAATCAAAAGGGTATGCAGCATAAGATTTTTTTTCGCTTAATTGCTTCTAACACACTAGAACTTAATTAAGAGCTTTTATCACACAATTAAGTGTTTCAATGGTCAGGCTTTCATGATGTATTATGGATCAAGAAGGTTAGTTTGAAAAATCTCCTCATCCTTAATGCAATCCATTATTATGAGCAAAGAAACAGAAAGCCACAAGAAGCATCAAAGGATTTAAATTTAAAAAAAAAATTAAAAAAAAAACTCAAAAATGTTAAATTCCTTATTTTGAACCATCTAAAATTCTTACAATGCTCATCGTCATCATTTTCCTTATACGAGCGTTATAATAATGATAGGAAATACTTGAGTTCGCAAGTAACCCTAAGGGTAAACTTGAGTTCTCAAGCAATCCTAACACCAAACGAAGAGCAAACAGCAGTAAATCTGCTGTCCACAGCAGAAAAATAGCAAAATCACAAGGAAATCTGAGAGAACTCAAAGAAAAGCTTGTATTCCACTAGTCGATGAATAAAATAGCAATATACAATTGATCCTCAATTCGAGAGGAGGATCGATCTCTCCCAAATCTCTAGACGCCGCTAAAGCCCAAAGAAAACCTAAATCTAAGAGATCTCAAATTTCTGTCAAATTCAAGATCCTCAAACCCTAGGAAAATCAACTATTTAATGCATACAAATCAAAAGGAAATCCCTAAACAGTCCCTACATTCAAATTTCCCTCTCAAAACTCCAAAAAAAACTTCTTAAAATGTTCTAATGGGGCGGACGGGCCGCTCGATCTCCACAGGAGGCGGAGATCCCGCCGTTTTTGCTAATAGCCGGTTCCGTGCGGACCGGCTGGACCGGTCCAGTGGACCGATCTAACAATACTCCCCTCCCAAAGATCCACCTTGACCTCAAGGTGAAAATATGCTCGTGTTCCCGCGGAGGTGGCCATCCTTAAGGTGACTGAAAATCCTCACTATATTGCTGAACCAAGGGCTGCATGGAAAGAGAAACATCCCCTCCCTCCTCCATCCTGATCACATTCAGCTTGTGTAGTCCCACCAGATAGTCTTCCCCCACCTCTTGCATATCCCTGACCATGGTCTTAAGTGATGTCATGGCTTTGGATAGCCCTGCATCTCCCCTTATAACCACCTTTCTCCCATCCACCATTAATTCCATCGTGAGTGCTCCCCAATTGTCCTTGGTTTCCCCCAAGGTTTGCAACCACTTCATCCCCAGGATGACATCAGTGCTTCCTAACTCTAGTGGGAAAAAGTCCTCCCTTACTTGAATCCCCTGGATGGTCAACACCACTCCTTTACAGATTCCTTGGCCTTTCTCCACCTTCACGGTACCCATCATCACCCCATAACAACCGGTGTCCACCAATTTTACTCTCAGTTGGTTGACGGCCTGAGTGGAAATGAAATTGTGGGTAGCCCCACTATCAATTAGCACCACCACCTCACGGCCAGCTATCTCTCCTTTCACTTTCATAGTATAACTCGGAGTGAATCCCACTACAGAGTTCAGAGAGACTTCTGTCACATCCAGGTACAACTTCTCCTCCTCCTCTCCAGATATGCTCCCACCTCCCTCCTCGTCTTCCTCGTCTTCACAGACAATGAGAACCTGAAGAGTTCGGTCCTTGCACCTATACCCTAGCATGTACTTCTCATCACATCTGAAGTACAACCCCTTTGTCCTCTTATCCTGCATCTCCTTCTCTGTCAGCCTCTTGAAATTTTTCCCACTCCCTCCTCCTACTGACTTCTCCCGGGTGGTCTCATTATTGTTGCCTGATGCAGGCCCCTTGGGTGCTAGAAGAGTGGTCGTCGTCCTGTAAGAGCCTCCTGAGCAGTTTCCTCGAGCCCCTCTTTCTGCTTTCTTCTGATCTTCTACCAATTGCGCCAGCTCCATAGCCTTTCCCAGGTTCCTCGGCTCCAGTACCCTGACTGCTGTTCGGATCTCTGATTTCAGCCCCTTCAAGAAGTTCCCTTCTAAGGCTGACTCTGAAATGTGATCCAATCTGCTAACCAAGTACTCAAACCGATCCCGATAATCTGTCACAGTCCCTTCTTGAGTCAAGGCAAATAATTGCTCATTATAGTCTCCTCCCCTGTCGGTTTGGAAACGCTCTAATAAGCAATCCTTGAACTCTCTCCAGTTTCGGATGGGCTCCCTCCTGTCACGCCACTGATACCATGTCAGAGCTTTCCCTTCCAGACACAGACCCACCGCTGTCAATTTTTCATCCTCTGTCAACCCGTTGACAGCGAAGTAACGCTCTACTTTGTAGATCCAGCCATGGCCGTCTTCGCCCTCAAAGACGGGCATTTTCAGCTTCCTCACCCGTGGGTCTCCTCCGTTTCCCCGGTACCCTCGATAACCTCCCACTCCTCGAAGGGGAAGAGTCCCCCAAGTGTCCCGATCATCCCTCCGACGATTATATTCGAATCCCTCTTCATACTTGCCTCTTCTTCCTTTGAAATCATCACCTTGACGCTGAATTCCTTCATATTCAGCACCTCGACGATGACGTTCCTCCCTTCTTCCTTCAAAAACAGCCCCTCGACGCTGAATCCTTTCGAATTCAGCACCTCGGCGATGAATTTCTTCCCTTCCCCCTTTAAATTCAGCCCCTCGACGCTGGATTCTTTCAAATTCAGCACCTCGGCGATTGAATTCTTCCCTCCTTCCGACCAAATCAGCCTCCCGTTGGTCATATCCCCTACTCATCTCCTTTCTAGAAAGCGGTTCTAGAGGGGGCATGTCGTTTTCCTCCCCAGGATCTCCACCTCCGAATTTTTCCTCCCCCTCAAGGGGTTCGGATTTCCTCCCATGCCATGGCCGTCGGTAGTCTCCCTTACTTCCGATGTCGCCGGATTGGTCTTCATTTCAAGTAATTTCTTCATCATTTCTTCCAACACGGTGAACTTCCCCTACAACCTTTCATTGTTGGGGGTGATTTGATTTTGGAAATCGAAAAATCTTCCCTCCAAATCGGATTTCAATTGTTCGATTTCGCCTTCCAAGACTTCTACCTTCTTCTCGACCATCGTTCTTCCCAAGAATCTCACAGATCTTATTCCGGGAACAAAGAAACTGCTGAAATTTTCAAGATTTCAGCCGCCAACGGTCCCAAAAACGACGCTCTGATACCAATTTGATAGGAAATACTCAAGTTCGCAAGTAACCCTAAGGTAATACTTGAGTTCGCAAGAAACCCTAACCCAAATCGGAGATCAAACAGTAAAAATGTTGCTGTCCAAAACAGAAAACAGCAGATTTCTGCTGTTTACAGGAGAAAAACAACACTAATCCAGGAAAATCTGATAGAAAACTCAAAGAAAAGCTTGTATTTCACTAGTCGATGAATAAAATAGCAATATACAATTGATCCTCAATTCGAGAGGAGGATCGATCTCTCCCAAATCTCTAGACGCCGCTAGAGCCCAAAGAAAACCTAAATCTAAGAGATCTCAAATTTCTGTCAAATTCAAGATCCTCAAACCCTAGGAAAATCAACTATTTAATGCATACAAATCAAAAGGAAATCCCTAAACAGTCCCTACATTCAAATTTCCCTCTCAAAACTCAAAAAAAAAACTTCCTAAAATGCTCTAATGGGGCGGACGGGCCGCTCGATCTCCGCAGGAGGCGGAGATCCCGCCGTTTTTGCGAATAGCCGGTTCCGTGCGGACCGGCTGGACCGGTCCAGTGGACCGGTCTAACAAATAACAACTATTTGGTGTTGGAGTTCAATTCTTATAATGCTCATCAACATTTTCCTTATTATGAGCTCCTTTTTTGGAGTTCAATTCTGTTAAAATGCTTATGAAAATATATTTGCATTTTGCTGTTGAAATATAAGAACGGAAGAATAATCATTTCACATACCAAAATAATGAGAAGTGCCAAATAAAAGCAGGCCAAAATACAAAGACTCGTGCTAATAAACACACCAATGACTACTATAGGAGGAAAAGAAGATTGAAAGATGAAAGAAGGAATGGGGTTCACTGAGGTAGATCTTACCTCAGGAGTTGGAGCTGCCTTCCTCTGGCCATTTAACCAACATATCCACTCAACTACAGTCAGCAATAGTAATTTGATTAATTTTCAGGATACACCATATTATATTCAATGCAATTGAAAGGAAAAAAGGTAGAAAATAAAGTAGTATAATAGCATAGCATTCTGCTGTTCAAGCCACTGTATCCATAAGTAAGAACAGCTTAAAAGAAAAATAAAGTGTAGGCTTATATGGTTAGTTCTCTTAAATAAAATAAAATAAAATAAGCTAACCTGGTATGGAAGTGGGATCCTCTTCCCCTTTGAATAACACCCTTCTTTTCTCCTTCACTGTCTTAGCAAGAATGAATCACAGCTTAAGTTCACAATTAAGACTGTAGACACTAGAGTGAATAGCATTTCAAACAAAATATACAGGGTCATTTCTATTCCCCTCTCTGAACATATAACCTTGATGGTAATTCTCTAATATGATAAACATAAAGAGAGAAAATTCTGCTAAATCTCAACAGAAAATCTTCCAGTCTTCCTATAACTTTTTTTTCTTTCTTTTTTTTTTTTTTTTTTGAAAATGTAGTATTTTAATTTAAAAACATAAACTCAAATTCAGTTTAAGATTTAGACAAGCTTCTAAAGTTATCCTGGAATTAAGGGCTTTGAACTCTTATAGCTTAAGTTTAATAATGATAAAAAAAGTAATCAAACCATCACTAAAGCAACTAGAACATCATATTTTCTTAAGAAATTAAACCAAAAATACAAACAAAGAATAAACCAGATAAAACATTAAAATTAATTTCACATTCTCTGAATTCCAAAATATGGCAGCTCCATAATAACCACAAAAATCATCATATGGATTGAAGGAGTTTTGTTGAAAAAGACTAATAATTGAGTTAGTGGAAATTTATATTTGATGAAATTCAAAAATAACACTCAAGATGAGGCCTGAAAATAGCCGGTCCTTCACGCAATGTACAACACGAATTCCAGCTTTGACTGTATGAATACATCTAAATCTACAAACTACAACAATCTCCTACAAAGGTTTTTGCCATTGCCCCTCATATCAAATACTGTGTCAAATGAAGCCTTGGTAAACATTCAAGATTAACAAGAATGAGTTCCCTCATAAGCATGAAACAAATGAATTTGCACAAACTCAAAGAGATTCTCCTTCAAACTAAACTAATGGAAAAATCTATAACTTGATCAAACAATTGATAGTGATGTTGAGCATATAACGCATTGCACCAACACATAAGTTTTCCTCAAGATGGCACATGTCAGCCTTGACAAGCTGCTCATCAAACCTAAAACAGACCCAAAGTCATTATTCACATGTTTCATGGCTTCTAAAAACAGAAAAAAAAAAAAGAAAAAAAAAAAGAGGAAATGTACATCCAAATATCCCAAAGAACCAGCTCAAAAAAAGACGGTCTAGTCCAAAGCAATTAGGCAAAGAACAAAGCGGATGGAGATAGCAAACTCGCCGCAAATCACAATAAACTCACCAATAGAAATCATATATTTGCCTTACCCAGGATACAAATAGGCCATCTGCCCTAGAGTTATTCATCAACAGTTGGCTTAATCTAGTGAGGCAGCAACTTCGCCCATAGAAGTCAACTACTTCATCCAATCAGCCAGTAATATCATCTAAGTTGGGAGCATCGACCAACTGATCATCAACTTCAATTAAGACCAAGATTTCAGCTAACTAACAACATAAAATTTGCCATAATTTCTACCAAGGAATAATAAGCCTTTTCCTATATATTTTGTCATCCGCCTCTATAATTCTTTAAGTAAAACGATTATGCATTTTCTATAACTTTTCCTATAGTGCCAAACCCCTAGCCTATGTTGCACCGATACAGATACGACGACACGGATACGACACGATACGGATATGGGACACGTCAATTCTTAAAAATACAGGATAAGGGTACGGCGCGGACACGTCATTATGATTTATAAATCATACATAAAAATTAAAAAAAGAAATCAAAGCATAATATTTGAAATGACAAAAAAAAAATGAAAGCAACATCATTTGTAGCCTTGTAGCTTATAATATCAAAATAAAAGTAAGCATTGAGTAAAGGGAAGAGTTAAAACTCATTGCCTAATAAGAATTTTGTGGCATGATTCCACTAATTATGTTGTTGCATAATTTGGTAGCATGTTTACTGAATAACATATGAGAGTTGAACTTCTTTTTTTCCATTTAAGAAGACATACAAACCACAATAACATGATTTTTTTAATACATGAATAAAAAATCAAAGCATTACAAATGCAAAATAATTGATGCCATAATATCATATTTTCTAGTAAACTAACATCAATGTAAATGGCTTGTGGGTTCGAAAATGAGAGAACCTCGCTCGCAGCCGCGGAAGTAAATATGACGCGTCTTTGTTCAGATTTTTTTTCGTCTTTCAACGGACACGCGAATCCGATACGTGTGTCCTTTTGAAATTAAATAGTATTTTAATTGGATACGGCTTTGACGTATCCGACACGTATTGAACGTGTATCATGTCCGACACGTATCTGATACAACACGCCTTCATAAATAGGTGTATCAGTGCAACATAGCTCCTAGCCCACACCTCAAAAGCAGAGCCAGGAAATTTTTTGATTGGGGGCACAACAATTAACGATTTAAAAATACCCTCCATATATTTCATCCTGACTTAGACTGGATATTTGTGTTTAAAAAAAAAATAGATTTTGCTAATATACAAAAATAAATTGCATTGTGATGAAAAGCTTACAATTGAGAGTGTTTAAGCATTGAATATCTACTTATTTGACTACTTCATTCATGTCATTTATAGTTTTCCCCCCAAAGTTTCATATTTTAAAATTACTACGCCGCAAATTCGCCCTGAGACACCTAGTGATTGTACTTAAATTATGTATTTTCGACATTCTAGTGGAATCTTAGAGCTTCTCTATCTAGAATCTCTCACTTTCTCTTTCTACTTATCATTATGTGAGCATTGTGAATCTTGCAAGTAATATTCTTGAATTACTAATAAACAATTTTGGATTCAATAAAAAAACTTGATTGATTTCCATTTTGGTAAGCACCCAAGAGCTAAGTAGCCTCAGATGTTATGGCTATAATGCTCTTCAGCAATAATCGCACAGTGTACAACCTCATGCTGTGATATGGCCATGCAACTATGCAAATATCTGAGAGCTTAACTGCTGAGTCAGTAGCTTTGCTAGTTAATGATCCAAAGTTTAGTCTAATAGTAACAACCCACTCAAACTCAAGTTTGTTTCCAGTTAACAAAGATTAAGGAAACTGTCCGTCATATTATAAGCTGTAGGAGAGAGTCAGAATATAGTCTTGCAACGATTAAAACATACCTAGTCGGGCATCAATAGCAAAAGAGACAGATAGAATAAACGAAGCATAAATGTGAAGACTTTGCAGCTTAAAATTAATAATAATAAAAAAAAAGTATGAAAGTAAATTTGCAGATGGTGGAGTAGAAGGCACTCACTGATTCCATCGACTTCCTCCTTTCGGGTGAAATAGCGATTACCGGCTTTATCGACACCTACGAGGGTTCGAGAGCTGAAAAACCCCAACAGTTTAGCGAATAATCTGGACATTCTCTCCTTCAGTCTCTATGACACCCTCTCATCGCTGCTCGATCAAATTCTAGCCGAAGTTATCGATTGATGCCAGGGGATCTTTGAATCTCTAGTATCAATCGCTCCCTTGCGAACAGCAGCCGGAAGTGAAGATGTATCTTTAACATTTTTTTTTTTTTGTTACATACTCAATATTTAAATTTCAATATTTATTTATACATCATTTTAATATAATAATTATATTAAAATAGCTCTGCTAGGGTTTTCCCTCGCCGCCAGCTTTCCGCTTTCCGGTTTTGCTCTCCTCCCTCCTGCCCCACCTCCGGCTTCTGCCGGAGGTCTCTTCACCCTCTTCAAAGTCTCCTTTTTTTCTCTTTGTTTTTTACATGGAGAATCTTTCTTCTACGGATTTTCCTCTGCTTTCCGTGCATGTTGGAGGATCTTCTTCATCTGCTCCTTCTAGAGTATGGAAAAACATTGTTATTGACTCGGTCCCCATTTCCAAGGACCTTCCCTCTCTCATTTCTTCCCCTAGAACCAGATATCATTCCTTTTGCTGGGGAGCGTTTGGTTAAAGGGGCGGAAAACTGGAATCATTGTTTGGTTGGATATTCGATAGGCCGCCGGCCTTATTATGAAGCTCTTTTAGGAGCTATCCGCAAATCATGGACTCTTAAGGGGTCGATGCAACTTCTTTCTCTATCAGACGGTTTTTTTCTTCTTCGCTTCACTACTGCGGAAGACTATGAGATGGCTTGGTCTAAAGGTGTGTGGTTCTTTCTAGGGAGGCCCTTCCTTCTTCAAAAATGGTCGCCTAAATTTCGACCTAAGCGTGAAAATTTTACATCTATTCCCATCTGGGTGAAAATACATGATCTGCCCCTAGTTTGCTGGAATTCCGAAGGTATTTCTCGCATCGCTAGTAAAATTGGCATACCGTTAGCTGTAGATGCTCTAACTGCTCAAAAAACTCATCTTACTTTTGCTCGAGTATGCATACAAGTCGATGCCAATGCTACCTACCCTGAAGAGATCCCGATATCTATAGAGGATGATGTATTTAGTCTGAAAATACAGTACGAGTGGAAACCTACTCTTTGTGAGCATTGCAAATCGATGGTTCACGGTTCATCATTCTGTCCTTCTAAATCGGAGGCTGCGCAAACTACTGCCATTCAGACTTCATTTCGTGGCAGAAGTAAGAGCAGAAAACCTACTGGTAGGAATCCTCCTTCTTCCACTATACCTCCTAATATAATACCCTCTTCAATCACTCTTTCTGGACATATCCCTAATGTTCAACCTTCTTCTGCCAATGTTGTTAGTACTTTGGTCCAAAGTACTCAGCTTGTCACAGCTCCTCTGATTAACTCTCAACCCAAATCTAGCCGTTCAACTCCAGCACCAAATCATCCCACCTCCACTAATCCCTCCACTACCATCAATCCTACCACAACCATTAACCCCTCCACCCTGCCTTCTCAGGTTATTCCTGTCTCTAATATCCCCAACTTAAATTCACCCCAAGAAGCCTCATCCTCTTCTACTTCCCCCTCTTTTCCGCCTGCAAAACCTCCTACGCCTAAAGTCCAATCTCCCAACAAATTTGATGCCCTGCACCTTCTGGATGAAGACCAAGATAATTCTGCTAATGGCACCTCTTTAGAGACTGATACGTCAGCTCGGGTGAAAGAAAAAGATAAATTGCAATCTCAATCGGGGAAGCAAAGTAAGAATGCAAAGGGGAAGCATGTCAAAAAGGCCCCTGCGGTTAATAGATAATATGTCTGTGCCGATTATAGCCTGTTGGAACATTAGGGGCTTTAATAGTCCTGAAAAAGTTTTCTGTTCTAAGAGGCTGATTTCGTCCTTCAACTTGGATTTGCTCTGCATTTTAGAGAATAGAATTTCGCCTGATTCTCTATTCAATCCCTTCTTCTCTGATTCTTATGTTCTTTTCCCTAAGGAACATTCTTGTCACAATTTTAATATGGCTTCCCCTGGTCGAATTTGGGTCAAGTGGAATTCTGCCAAAGTCAATTTCTCTCCTGAGATCATTGCTCCTCAACTCATCTCTGGTACTGTTATTGGAGCTAACTTTTCCCCTTTTACGCTTTCTGTAATATATGCAGAAAATGATAGAGATGGGCGTATTCCCCTTTGGGACCAGATTAGAAGATGTGCTGTTACTATGTCTAGCCCTTGGATTTTAATGGGGGACCTTAATTGTTGTCGTTTTGCCACGGACAAACTGGGAGGTAATGATCTATCCCACAACAACTTAGGTGAACTTAACACTGTTATCTTCGATGCTAATCTTGAAGATTTAAACTCGGTGGGCAACAAATTTACTTGGTTCAATCAGCAAACCAGTAATCCAATCCATATTAAACTCGACAGAGTTTTGGTTAATGAGCACTGGTTTTCCTTATATCCGAATACCTACTACTCGGTTCAAGCTCCATCTTGCTCAGACCATTGCCCCCTAATTCTTCACTCTCCTGTCACTATCTCTTCTCCTCACCGATTTCTTTTTAAAAATTTCTGTACATCTTTTGATGCTTACTGGTATATCCTCCTTGATGTTTTTTCTGCTAATCAAGTTGGCAACCCGATGGCTGATTTCTGTAACAAACTTAGAGAATTAAAGAGTAGGCTCAAGTTGGAGCCTTGGACCAATGCTAAGGCTATTATTGAGCACCTCGACTCTCTTCATAAGTATCAACTTTATTGCCTGCAGCAGATATCTGATAATCCTCTGATTGAGTCTAGTAATTTCAAATTGAAAGAAGTAAATTTGCAAATTACTAAATTCACTACTCTCCACGTTTCTTGGATCATACAGAGAGCTAAGGCTTCTTGGCTCTCGCAGGGGGAAGATGACTTGAAGTTCTTATACAATAGAATCCGTCGTCGTAGGGCTAATTGCAATGATGCAGTTAACATGGGCTCCTCTGCTCATTGCTTAAATGATGAAAACATATCTGGTATTCTTAAGCATTATCAGGAACTTTATAATCCTCCTTTGATTGAGGATCTAAATATTGAGCTCTTTCCTGTTGGTAATATGGTTCAACCTGATACTGCTGATTATCTTACTCTCTTAGTGTCAGATGCTGAAATCAGGAAGGCGGTTTTTGACGGCAAAGCTTCTTCTTCACCTGGTCCTGACGGGTATAATTTTCATTTTTACAAAAAATGCTGGCACATAATTGGGCCGAAGGTCTGTAAGGCTGTTAAATCTTTCTTTCTTTCGGGTATTATGCCTACTGTCATTAAAGCTACAGCTCTTGCATTGATCCCTAAAACTAAACATGCTTCATCATTCAATGACTTTAGGCCTATTGCTTTATGCAATGTCATCTATAAAATTATTTCCAAAATTATTGCTAATAGGCTCAAGCTTGTTATGCCTCATATTGTGAAAGATAATCAGTATGGGTTCATTAAATCTAGAATCTCCACTGATCATATCATTCTTGTGCAAGAAATTTTATCTTATGCTGCTAAGGGGAAAAAGAACATTTTTTGTGCCAAATTTGATATTCGCAAAGCTTTTGATACTATATCTAGAGAATTTATTCTTGCTAGGCTTCTTCAAAAAGGATTCCCTCCTTTGTTCATCTTTTGGATTAAAAGCTGTATATTCGATGTCAAATTCTCTATTGTGATTAAAGGTGCTCTTGAAGGTTATTTCTCTTCTTCGGCTGGGTTAAGGCAGGGATGCCCTCTTAGTCCTTATCTTTTCTGCATTGCTATGGATGCTTTCTCTTCGATACTTGATGATAATCTTTTTGTGGGAGCCCATTTCAAGGATTTCAGGATTAGTCATCTCCTTTATGCTGATGACTTACTTGTTTTTGGTGAAGCCTCTCCCAGTGTAACGCCCCAAGATCTAACTTGGAAAAAATTTCAAGCAATCCATCAACAATTTACCAGAGCTATCTATAACTTCAATCAAACAGTTTAACAAAAACCTATAACATTTAAAACATCATTATACAATTCTATTCATATCTCAAAAGATCATATACAATACTCAGGAGCTACACTAAAAACACATGAACTGAAATCTATCATATCCTGAGTACAAAATAATCACTATCACCAAAAAGAACAAAAACCTGAGAATTCCTGATCAACCTCAATCTCTTGCTCCCTTGCCCTGAACTAAAAATATTAATCACATATAATGAGCTTCAAAAAGCCCAGCAGGTCACCTAATACTTATAACTGAAATCAAAGCATGGTACTGGAGACAATATGCATGTCAATCAGTTCGAATCCATAACAGTCAATTGCACATGATCAGTGAATCAATGCAGCGGATACAAAAATCAATATCAATGCCCAATCGATAAAATCCAGAGTCAGCGATAGAAGAATCGATAAACAGTAGAAAGTCAGTCGATCAGTCAAATTAATCGTATCAAAGCGAATCAATCAAAACAATACTATCTAGCCAATTAAATCGATCGGTATGAAATCATAAAATCAATACAATAAAGCCCAGTCTATACTAGCAATGAATCAAATGCAGCAGTTTAATACAATGCAGAAGCAATAGTGTCAATGAATCAATATCAATGAATCAGTAGTATCCAGTCAATGAGTCAATTACAGTATCCATATCCATACAATATCTATAACAGTAGCAATGCGCAGTGACAGAATATAAATATCAATGAAATCGTACGATAACAGTAAGTCCGTAAATTCGTTAGTAAATCCAAATCAAATAAGCAATAAATCCATCACGAGTCAATGCCGAACACATGCATTTAAATACAATAGTCTTACTGAACAAGTGCAATCACTGGCTATTAAGGCGTTTTTCAATCCATAGTGCTGTTGTAGAAATCCATAATTATATCTATCCGTTGGTTCAATAAGAGTCGTCACTCTATGCCCGTCGGCATAAGAATCTCCTTATGCCTCCCAATCATTATATCAATGATCAATAGAGGATATCGCCAAACCCTTTTTAAAGGAAAGCCCGTCGGCCCACCATCCTGTACAGGTCAAGTCAATCTCCAACCAACGGTTCAACCAGTCTTCACTTGTCTTTCGGTAACAATAATCATATATTCACATTCGTATGCATATCAGTTCAAATCATCAATTTCAGGAAATCAGAAATCGTACGAAAATCTAGCGGCATAACGGCAGTATACGGAATTTACACAGAAATTCCTAAAATCAGAAAATTACCAAATTAATACAGAACGTGCACGACAACATTATAAGACTTCTATTCTACTGAAGCAACATCAATCAACAACCTGATATTTATCTATTCGATCAAAATCACATAGAACTCAAAATAACCGGTAGAATCATTACAGAAAATACTCAAAACGTGTAGAAAAATCATATCAATAACATATCACAAGTTGTGCGTTGAAAGTTTCATCAATACAAAATGGTGCGTGTTTATCGGTAACGAAAACACAATTCTGTGCACAAAACGACCAAAACTCAGCATCTTCGAAAACAGAAATAGGATTCGGAGTCCTTACCGCGAGATAAACAATCCTTCCAACAACGGCAACGGACGAAAAGCGCTCCGCGGCCTCCGAAACCAAGCTTTTCCTTTGCTTTCCTTCTCCTTCTCTCTCCTCAGATATTTTGTAAATATAAAATAATTTTTCTCTCTCATCAAACGAGCTGATTTCTTTTTAACCCAGACCTGATCGGCCCGGCCGATCGCCACATCGTCCAGGACGATCTGAACAAAATCCAATCGTCCAGGACGATATCTCAGGACGATAATTAATTTCTTTGGACGATAAAAACCCTTGCTCTGGCTTTGCCATGAACTGATCGTCCCAGGACGATCCAAAAATCGGCCTGGACGATCCACCCAGAAATCAGTTGTTTCTGATCGTTCTGGACGATCTCAACATCGTCTCGAACGATCCCAGAAGGAAATCAAAGAAACGAGCTCTCACACCCAGGAACTATAACAATCTTCTGAAGATCATTAACACTTTCACTAAAGCCTCGGGGTTGCACATAAATCTGGATAAAAGCTCTCTTTTGCTGCCAAAGCACATCAATATTGCAACTGACATTTGCAGATCCCTTTCCTTGTCTTCTAAGGAAAGTATTACTTATCTTGGTGTCCCTATTTCCTTTAGGAAATTAAACATTTCTGACATATCTCCTATGATTGATGGTATTATTGGAAAACTTTCTGGCTGGAATGCTAAGTTGTTTTTTTTTGCTGGAAGATTACAATATTTGAAATTTACAATGTTGAATTCTATTGCTTATTGGATAAGGGCACTATAATTCCAAAAGCTGTTTTTAAACTTTCCAGAAGAGTGGCATCCAAATTTCTGTTTTTTGGAGATCTATCTGTGGGGAAAAAACTGCATCTGATTAGTTGGAATAATGTATGCAAACCTAAAGAAAAGGGGGGCCTTGGTCTTACTAGTATATCTGCTATGCAGCACGGATATAATTGCTCCCTAATACACAGAATGTATAACAGATCCTCTCCTTTGTCTGCTTGGTTATTCAGATACTATTCCTCCCCTTGGAAACCGCCTCACTCTAAGGCTACTAAATTTTGGAAATCGGTTTGTTGTACTGTTGTTGCTACTAAGGATTTTTGGAACTTTAAAGTCACCCTCAATTCTCCCTTCTCTCTTATTTGGGACTGTTGGTGCAATAAGAAGTGCCTGGTTGACATTAACCCGGCGTATGCTAATTATGAAGATCACTCTTTGAGAAATTTTATTAATTCTGATGGCTATTGGCACTTCCCTATCCCTCTTCCTCATGAGGTTTCGAATGCTATCCTCAGTGTTAGTATTCTGAATACTAACTCTGATTGTTTATTTTGGGATAATGCTGATAAACTCAATTTTAAAGTCTTCATTGCTGATTTCTACAAATCAGAGTCTGCTTGCACCTGGGAGGACTATATTTGGCACCACAAGCACTCTCTGCGATATTCAATTTTCACTTGGTTAGCTTTGGTGGGTGGTCTTAAAACAACTATAGAGCTTCACCGTAGGTGTATTGTGGTGGATTTAAATTGCCCTTTTTGTTATAGTCACATTGAGAGTTCCAATCATTTATTTTTTGATTGCAATTACTGCCATTCCATAATTACGTCCCTCATTCCTCAATCTGCCAACATTCTCCTTAGACCCAATTTGCTGCAACTTTTTGACTGGGTTAAAGACAATCATTCTTTGTCTATTCATACCAAAAAGATATATTTTATTACTATCTGCTGCACTGTTTATTTTGTATGGAGAGAAAGTAATGAGAGGAGATTTGCATTATCTGCCTCTAGTAGTACCACTATTTTGTTTAAGATCAAGAAAGCTATGTTATCCAAGGTCTCCAAATGGTGTGATGGAGATATGCTTATGAATATTGCTGTATAAGCTTGATGGTTATCTGTTACTGGTTGGATCTGGTAGAGAATATTGCTTTGTTGCTATGGGTAAATTTTATGGCACTTGGGGCGACTCTGTTACCTGTATGGTCTTTTGCTACTGCTGCAGTAATGCCCGCTTGCTGTGCATTTATGGAAGGTTAATTGTTCTGAGGCCTCTCGTTATCATTTCGCCTTTCTGGACGATGATGAAGCTCCCTTTTTTGTTTCCCCTGGATGGTCTTTGGGCAACCAGGGAAAAGATGCATTCATTTAATATATTTAATTATGAGTCCAGGTTCATAAAGGCTTGGGAGCATTTTGCGTACACTAATATGTATTATGCCGGGACCGTTTTGTATTGGCTCTCGGTGAATTTGTTCCATTATCATTTTGGCAAATGTTCTTTTCAGCTTTATTTCGTTTTTCTGCAGCAAAAGCTGTTAGTATGTAATAGGTTTTGGTTAAGTTCTGCAGCTTATTAAGCTGATAGTTTTGGTTGATTTCTACTAGTAAGTTGTGGTAGAAGTCAATACTTTTTATGTAATTGTCTTTATAGTTGAATGAAATGGGCTATGCCCCTAATTTTCCCAAAAAAAAAATTATATTAAAATATATAAATAAAAAATAATATTAGAGATGTTTTAAATAATTTATATTTTAAAATTTTGTATAAATAAATAGCAAAATTTATGTGCTATATATGTAAATATAGAAATGTTCACATGCTAAACATTTAAATACATAAGTGTTGCATGGAAAAAAAATTTAGGGAGATTTACATACATATCACTTAATACTATTCTATTTACATATTTAACACCTAAAATTTTAATATTACATAAATACCACTCATAGTTCATTTTCATACCAAATATCAGTGGTATAAATGAAATATATGAGTGGTATGAAAGAAATATAAGTGGTATATTTGATATTAAAATAATATAGGGTGGTATGCATGTAATATTAAAGTTTTAGGTGTTAGGTATGTAAATAGGATGTTATAAAGTGATATGTATGTAAATAATAAGAAAGAGTTTTAAATCTTAGCTTTGCACAAACATTCAACACATATACAACTGAAAGAGAAGAAATGTATGAGGCATTAAATTTTTTTACTTTGAAAACTCGAAAAAGAAAAAAAACCATGGGATTTGGGCTAATTGAGATAACTTATTTTTTATTTTAAGTTACATAAGTTTTTTTTTTAATAATTAGATAAGACAATATTATAAAAATTGAAACATTACTTGGTCTCGTATAAGTGTAATAAAAATTATGAGGGAAACAGTGTAGAGATGATGATAGCAATAGAATGATATCAGTCAAACATCAATTGGCGAATGATCGTGGTTAGACAATGGCCTTGGGCGATAGTAGTTGAACAATGATAGTTGGATGATGGGGAATAAACTATAGCAACTAGGCAACAATGATCAGAGGATAATGGTATTGTAATGGTGCTCCAGCAACAATAGTTAGATAACCAAACTTCTTATAAATTAGTCAAGGGAAGTACACCTAATTTGTTATATATACATATATTTGGGTGTAAGTATTTTTTATTTAATAATAATAATTTAAACTTAAACAAATTTAACTTTAAATTAAAGGAAGTAGTAATTTTTTCTTACTCTTATGTAGGAAAATTTTATAAAATTTTCAATAAAAGAACTCTAGATGTGAAAGAGTTTACACACATTACATTTAATGAGTTAAATACATATAAGTACACCAAAGAAACTAATTTTGATGATGATTCCAAACCTGATATAGAAATTTGGGAATTGAAAGAGTGATAAAGAGTAATTTCCTAGAGGGCGAAGGTATCCATATAGTCATCCTAAGAAATAAGAATCATACTATTGGAGATCCATTTGTAGGAATTAGGGCTAAAAATGCACTTAGATAAAAAAAGTAGGTGTGTCAAAAATTGACATGACTCGAAATCCGACCCGAAAAAATTCGGGTTTAGGTTAAACCGTTTATGAAATGGGACGGGTCCAAGTTTAGTTTTCTGATCCGTTTGAAAAATGAGTCAGGTTCGAGTTGACCCGGAAACCCATGGGTCAACTCGAATTGACCCTTTTGAAATCCTATGTGACATGTCTCGTTACTTGGTCATGTCACTCAGTCACTCATGATCATGTTAACAGTCCCCGATGTCCTACCTATGCTGCTACAGTGCTGTTGCCGCCGTTGAAGGCTTGAAGCCAACAAAAGGGTGAAGAGCCAAAAACTACTGCTATTGTCCCGCCCGGGAGATGCCGCTATCGATTTCATCCCACCCGCGAGATGCCGATGTCGCTACTTTGCATTAGATGCTGTTGTCGGCCTATCATTGGCCCACCTGAGAGCCAAAGACTGTTTTTGTCCCTCCCTCTCGAGTTTGGTTGGGTCAACTCGGTAACCTGCACAGGTTGGGTCTAGGTTAACAATCCTAGCCTATTTGCAAAATCGGATCAGATTAATGTCGACCCGTTCATGGCCGGTTCAAGTCTAGTTTGACCTAAACCTGACCTGTTGACCCGAATTGACACCCCTTAAAAAAAGTGAATCAAACTATATTTATCTATTTTGATAGAACTAACAAAGATAGAAGAAGCATTATCTTATGAATTTTGGAAACTACCCATGTAGAAGGAACTAAATCAAATTACCCTAAATTATGCTTATAAGCTAATACCAAGGCCTACTAATTAAAGCATTATAATAAAAATGGGTCTTTAAAAATAAATTGAGTGACTAAATAATTGTTATGAGAAATAAGATGAGATTAGTTGCAAAAGGATTTATCATTACTTTGAAGAAAACTTTGCACTAGTGGCACTACTTAAAAGCTCTTAGATTATTAATTGCATTTTTATGCATCATAAGACTCAAATTGTACTAAATGGATGCCAAAAGTGCCTTCATGAATGATATGTTAAAAGAGGGTGCTTATATTAAGCAATCAACTAGATTTGAAAGCTCAACATATACATATCATGTTTACAAATTAAAAAATTAATGGATTGCATATGATTTATTGAGCAAGTGATATTGAATAATTAGAATTGCAAGTGTATGTTTTGATACAATTCTACTACATTGCTTTGGCTGATGTTATAGATAAGACGACTATCGTAGAGATTTGACTCACGTATTGGTTCATTGAGCTTTATGGGATTTTCTACTGTTCTCTGATTCTATTACTAATGATTTTGGATTCTATTGTTTATGCATTGATTTATGTTTCTGTACTGATTTCCGTATCTGCATCGATTCAATGATCATGTGTAAGTGATTGATATTGATTTGACTGTTTGACATGCATATTGCTTCTGTATCGTGCTTTGATTTTAGTTGTAGGCTTTGGTGACCTGCTAGGCTATTTAAGCTCATTATATGTGGTTAATGATTTTTAGGTGCAGAGCCTCCCGCGTGAAGCTTCTTTCAGATACTAGAATAGTTTTTTGTAGTTTTTGGTTCTTACATTGTTTTGTAGCCCAAGCGGCTATTGTACATGTTCTTTTCGACTGTGTTTAAGGGAAACGTCGAATGTGAATTATAGTATTTTGATGTATTTATTTTCTGTAATGTAATTATCATTTCTGGATGTCTGTATTGATCTGAGAAAAAAAAGAGAAGAAGAAAAAGAATGTCAGACGAATCCTTTCACTATAGATGTCTGGGACGTCACACTAACAATAACAAATTATTGACACTCGATATCGCAACTAATCCTTAGTTAATAAAGATATATCCAAATCCTTCTAAAATTTTATTTATTTTGGAAAAATAGGGGCAATCATGCCCAATTTGTTTAAAAAAAATGAAAATTACAAAAGATAACAAATAATATGCAAGAAAAACAAAGAAAATACTTACAACGTCAAACTGGAACCTGGACAAAGAAGAAAAAGCTCTTAAAAAGGAGAAAAAAATACAGTTAAACAATCCCACAATAACAGGAACCCTCAGCAGAAACAGCTGCAAACCAAGACATCAGCTAAGAGCAGACACTACTAAAACTCCAACAAATATCTAATAACTAGTCCAGGACATTCAACCGAAAAGCAAAGCAAAACCACCAGCAAAAACAAAGAGCCAACAAGAATCAAGTCACAAATCAGAAAATTCTCCACAGGACAGTCAAAACTCCTCTAATGCAAGAAAAAATGAAAAGAATCCCTTCTAGTCCAAAACCTTGCCAAAATCCAAGGACAACAAGAAAATACTCCATAAATAACTCCAGAATCTCCCAGTAGTAGGATTTGAACTCCCTGTAGCAGGAAGAAAGGCAAAATATCCAGTCCAACCCTAAAAAAAACCTCCATCGAATAATATCTCAAAAAAACCTATCGGCCAACAAGAAACAAGTGAGTTTAAACAGAAAAACTCCAATTACCAAGGAGAAGAACCAACCTCTAGTAGCATAAATTGACCATCCAAGGTTTTTAGAAAAAACCTGGTTGTCAACACTACCTAGATAAAATTTCCATAATATAATGAAAAGATTTCCAATGAGAAATCTTAGCAATAAGATTAGAATAAATAAGTATACTCAAAGTATTAGTGCTTGAAAATTTATTCTCAAACTCTTGAAATTTTTTTTTTCCAAATAAAGTAAATTAAACAACTAACATACAATAAAAAAAAATTCTTAACCTGAGATTCAAAATTAAGAGAGGAAATAAAGTCTAGTAATTGCACTAAATTTTGCCTGAATAGAAACAAATTAATATGAGGCAAAAAATTAGAAATAATAATAAAAGAATGATCACATTCAAAAAAATATGATTTTGACTTTCATTAGCTTTCGAACAAATGATACAAGAAGTAGAGACATTAATATTCCTCTGAACCACGACATCAGAAGTTTTAAACCCCTTTAACAATGACATCCAAGCATATCAAGAATATCTCAAAGCATATCTCTTATGCCAAATCAACTTATACCACTCCACTCTATTAAAAGAATCATAGCAAGCTTTATAAAACATTTTAAAGGAAGGTAGTAAAACTCTATTCCACAAAATGTTTGAAATTTGAGGATTCGTTATAGCAACTTGGGATAAAATATAACTAATAGTCGGGCACAAAGTAGTAGCCAAATTCTAGCATTTATTAAACATCTAGTCCCCTGATTTCAAATTAAGAGAATCTAAACAAAAAACAAACCATATTAGAAAGAATAATCTCTTGAACCAACCTCCCCAAACACCAAGGATCCTAATATAAAGAGAGGGAGATATTAGGGAAAATATTAAATTGAATCTTATCTTTAATATCTCTAGAAATCGAAGAGATATTCTTCTAGAACATAGAAATCGACTGATGCCAAATCTTCCAAAAAGAGAAATACTTATACTTAACTGAAATAGCCAAAGGACCAATGCCATTAATGATTATCCAAATAAGAGAACAATTATGAGCAAAACTGATAGCTTCATATTCAAAAATACCCAGACCCCCAACATCTCTAGGCTTACAAATTTTATTTCAAGCAATGATATGGATCTTCCTACTCGTGGGATCACCATGAAAAAGAAAATTAGAGCACCTTTTTCTAAATAAATTTAAAATAATATTTAGGCAAAGCAATGCCCCTAATCCAATAAGCAAAAATATTGGATATATTGAAATTCAAAAATTGAACTCTCCCAGTAAAATAAAGTAATTTAACTTTCCAACCAGTCAAGAAAATAATAATCTTACTAAATAAAGGCTGAAAATCAGCCACTTCCAACTTCTTACCAGAAAGGGGTAGACCTAAATATTTAAAAAGATATTGAGAGATTCTGATGCCAAGAATGAAATTGATAATAGCTTCTAAATGACAATATTTAGATATAATAAGAGAGCTTTTACCAGTGTTAACAAATAAACTAGTGGTAGCCAAAAAACAATCCAAAAAATCATTAAGCTTTCTAGCATTCTCCGAAGCAGTTTTCTCAAAAATAAGAACATCATCCACATAAAAAAGATGAAAAATAATAGTATCACCAATTTTAATCCCCTCAAAATCATTATTATGAGAACAATCATCTAAAATATTAGAAAAGACACCAATAATAATACAGAAAAGATAAGAGAAAGTGGGCAATCTTGTCGAATACCAGAAGAAGAATTTAAAACTCATCCATTGAACCTTAAGAATAATAAAAAATAAACATCTTCAATGCAACCTTTAATCCAAGAGATGAAAATATGAGGGAACCATTTTTGAATCATCCTAGAGACTAAAAAACCTAAAGAGATTGAATCAAAAGCCTTATGAATATCAATTTTAGTACAAAAAAAACTTATCCATAGTAGAGTAATTAAAATCTCTAAGAAGTTCAGCACCAAGAATGATATTATCTATAGAGATCATCTTCTTAATAAAATCAAGCTTACTTCTATGAATAATAAAAGTTATCACACTCTGCAACCTGTTAGCCTGGATTTTAGCCACATTTTTACTAAAAAAAATTACATAAATAGATGGGCCTAAAATCTAGACATTAAATGCATTATTCTTTTTGGGAATAAGAGAAATGGCAGATGGCATATGCTTTAGAAGCTCTCGACATAAAACCAGAATTAAAAGAATAAAGAACATCTTTGTACAAAGTAGGACCAACTATCACCCAAGTAGTTTTAAAAAATTCAAAAGTATAGTCATCAGGGCCCAGGACAGATGATTTATGGTTGTTAAAAATAACATTTTTAATTTTATATATCAAAACCGGGAGAATCAAAGCAGCTTTTAAATAGTCCAGAATAATACTACCAATAAAAATATTGAAAGAAGTATAATTAACCAGAATAGAAGAACTAAAAAAAAATTTAAAATGATTCACAAAAGTATTAGCAATATTAATAGTTGAAAAGAAGAAATAACATGAATCTTATTATAATTTTGCATGCATCTAATTTTGGAATGATGAAATCCTAAATCATCTTCTCCATAGATCATCCATTTTTATTTAGCTCACTGAGATACCCAAGAGGACCAAAGAGAAAGATGATATTTGAAAAGGCAGTTTGTATTAATAAGAGTTAAATTAAGATTCTGATTAAGTAGATCCTTCTGAATAAGACTACATAAATCACTTTTTTGCTTCTTAAGATTCTCAATAGAAGAAGAAAGATGTTTTGAGGAAGCCCAATCTTTCTGCTTAATTAAAACTTTAAGTAACTGAAGCTTACCATGAAGATTATTAATAGGATTATCAACAAAATTTTTAGGAAAAACCTCAATAAACAATTCTCAGAAACCAGCAATTTTGCACTAATAATTCTTGAACAAAAATCTATAATTAGTAGCAGAATAATTATTGCTACAAACAATAAGAGGAGAATGATCCGAGCAAAGTGGGTTATCAACAACATAATAAGAAAAAATATAATCATTCAACCAAGAATATTTAACAAAAACTCTATCTAATTTAATATGAATTGAGTTATTACTATGTTGATTGAACCAAGTATTAAAATTACCAATAGACAAAAGTTCCAAAAGCCCAAAATTAAAAATATAATGATTGAAGGCTCCCAAATTATTATAAGAAATAGAATTACCATCAAATTTTTCATTGGCAAAACGACAGCAATTAAAATCACCCAGTATCCACGGAGTTGTAATATTAAAAGAGAGATAAAGAATATCATTCCAAAGATTAATCCTATCCATAACCAAATTAGATGCATAGATAGCCTTAATAAAAAAAGAATCAGAACCAAACTTGATAACCCCATGAATAAGCTAATTAGTAATGAGAATATAATTAAAAGAATTACAAGAATGATTCCAATTTAATCAAATTTTATGAGCTGTAGAAAAACTAAAATTATTATAACTACCTTTTTGATGAAAGATTTTGTGTCTAACACCAAACCAAGATATACTAACAAGATTAATAATAATTTTAGCTTCAATAATGCAACAAAAATTATCCTTAAACTTATTAACAATATCAACATAAGCTTTAACTTTATCTAAACAATTAAAGCCTCTGAAATTCCAGGAAATAATATAAGGCAAAGACATTAATGTTTAATATTCAAACTAGAGGCCTTCTTGGCAGCTTTAGATCTAGTAGACTTACTAGTAGTAATATGAATTTAAAACATGACTATTATAAAGTAGAAATAATAGATAAAGAGTCCCTTTGTAAAGAATTATTTGCTTCCTCATATGTATCAATATTGAAGGAATCCAACACCTAAAACTTATTACGAGAATAAAAAAAATCGAAAAAAGATTTTGACTTAAAAGGAACCTTAGAAACAACCAAATTATTGTTTAAATTGAGATTAGTAACAATCTCTTCAGTATGAAAATTTAAATAGGGTAGTGTCTCATTAAAAGAAGAGACTACCAAACTTTTAGAATTCTCCCCAAAATTATCCGCAGTCTTTATAATTTCAGAAGCAGTAATCAAATTCTTCTGAGGACTACAAGAAATTTTAGACGGATTAGTATTCTTCATTATCATTAATAGAAACCTCATTAGATTTTAATAAAGAATAAAAAAGTACTGAAGGATCAGATAAATCTTGATCTTTCTTTTGAACCAATATATTATGAAGCTTTATAACAAAAAAAAATCTTATTGAATGTGAAGTAAGATTCTAAACCTTATTGCTTTTACTCCTCCCCTAATAAGTTTCTGAAAAATCAACCGGCTTTTCACTACCCTCTTGCAGCTGGGAAAGGCACAATGTTGAAGGATAAATAATTGATCCACACCCTTGACAGAGAGTGAGCTTCCAATCATAAACAACTTCAAGAGGAAAAATGTTTCCAGCAATTGAGATATTAACTTCATCAAGAAGACTCGAATCCTTAGAAACTAAAAGAAACCCTCGCAAAAGTGTGTCTGGTTTGAAATGCCTTCCAGCGTCCATCAAACTAAAGGTAGATCATAAAATTTGACCAATAAATGAATTGACATAAACTCTTCACGTTAATAATAAAAAAGAGAACCATTTCTAGATAATAAATGGTTTTCCAAAGAAAAACCAAGGGCCACTTGATCACACAAACTTGTAATCTTCCAGACAAGAAAACTTCATCAGAAAGAAACCCTCATTCAAAGCAAGAAGAATAAAATCACCTTTCAATTTCCAAACTTTTTGCATGACATATTTTAAAGCTTCAAAGTAATGCCTCTTACTCAACGACTATCCAATCAGCGTTCATTTTTCATAAGCAACATTGACATCACCTTCAGAAAAAGAAGCAAGATTATTAGTAGAAGGCAAAAAAGAAACTTAAAAAGGTTTGATTGTAGATTGACTTGATGTCAATAATCCATTCAACGCTTTCATTCTCACTAAGAAAACACCCAAAACCATACAAGTATTCAAATTTGATTTTAGAGGACAAAAAATTCATGAATCAACACAAAAATAGAAAAGAGCAAAAAACATACAACAAAAAACCTCAAAAGAAAAAAAAAAAGCAAAAACCAAGCCTAAGGGTGCGTTTGGGACGGCTGCAGGTGTCGGTAAAGTAGGTTGTAAAATTGTTGTATAAAAAGTTGCTTCTTGAAGTTGCTTTATATAAATCATTATATTTTGTTTGGATAGCATAACTGTAGAACTGCTGTGCTGCAGCTGTATGGGAATAATTTACCTTCATACCCTTATATATATTTAGATGAAATGTATAATTTTTTTAAATTTAAAATTTTTTTTAAATGTATATGATAATCAACTAACAATTCTAAATCAAAATTGTATCCCTTCTTAAGCCAGTACAACTTTTTTTAAAATTTATTAAAGATGCCAAAATTTTTTTCTTTAAAATATTGTTGTAAAAAAAATTAACTTAAAAATATTTGTAAGACGTACAAAAAATGAAAAAATTAAATTTATATTTACAATTTTAAAATCTACGTAAAAAAATTTTATCCAAGTCTTAATTTTTATGCTTTTTATAATATTTGAATAAAATAAGTTAAAACTTTTTTATTTTATTTTATTTCTACGAAGTTGACAAATACCTAAGAATACTTGAAAAATAATTTGAAATGTTCGCTCTACTGAAGCATTTCTACATTCAAACAATTATTAAAATTTAAAACCACAACAATTAAATAAATCTAAATTAAAATTTTATCATCTCAAATGAATGTTTTTGTAGTACTGCCAGAAAAATGAAAATAATTGAGAAAATATATATGCAACTGAGGCGCTGAAGCTGCTTTCTATTACTACTGGAAATGCCCCTGCACAAAATACCAAACCTCAAATTCATGTCTAAATGACTTTTTAGACAAAGCTGAAGAATTATTTTCATGCTGTTTCTCATGAGCGACGAGACCCTTGTTGGCTTTCCTGAATATCTGGCCGTTGCATTATGTACAGGACTGGCTTTAGAAACAGCAATAGCCCTGGGCAGCTCAAGAGAGGACAAGCTTCTCTGCGTCCTGACAGATAATCAAAAGGGATTTAAATTTGAGATGTCATGATAGTCAAACATTTTACATGGTATTATCCATGGTCAGAAGTCATGCATATATCAAACAAATGTAAGATTCCTCCAATAAGAACATTATCTACTTTTTTATTTCACTGAAGCAGGGTTCATCGGGGAGAAAGAAGATGAAAGAAAGGTGTTGAAGATTTTATTCCTTGACAATGAGCATTAGCCAATCTATACAGAACATGCATCGGACTAGGCAATATATTGCAAACTTAAGATGATAAAACTAATGAAACCAGAGACCTCACCATCAAATTTTCCTGCTATGTGAATCTTCAAAGATAAAATGGGTGACTAATGATCATTTACAAGTAGTAACTACTCCTTTGTTATGATATTCTTCAGTAACATAGGAACCTTAACTCTGAATATATGGAATTAAATTTCACACATGATATTCTTCAGTAACATATTCCTCCAAAATAGTAGCACCACAAATAATTGCACTAAGAAAATTCTACAAAAAAGGATGAAGTCCAATATTAAAGAAGCACAAAAAATCACACATGATAGCAGGTTGATAGATCCAGCAAATATTCATAATACATATAAGAAGCAAGAAGCAATAGTCAATAACAAGAACCAAATAGTATCAGCTAGGCCACCAGAAAGGGCAGCAGCAACCTTATAGCAAGCTTAACAAAGACATAAAAACACTAGAAGGAACCCAATACCTGCTCTCCTCCATCTTAGCAAGGATAGCCTTACTACCAACAGTAATATCAACAGAACAATGTCGATGTATGTAAAAATGATGAACCAAAAATCTATGCAGATTTTTAAAGCTCTACAGGATTAATCCAAGATATCATTACTGAAGAGCACAGGGGACATAAGCAACCATGATGATATTGTGATGAATCCGAAACCAATGCTGAAACAAAAAATAGTTGCACATAATGTTAAAATAGTAAGCATATGCTGAAGGACCATAAGTATTTTAAGAGTCATTCTATGTATTTCGAGCCTATATATATATTAGCATATGAATCACAAACTTAATTAAATAAAACTGAACTTGCTATCAAACATATGAAACTTCCTAATTCATCTCATCCATCAATGCATCTGTGATTTTCTCTCGTAACTGGACCATCTCCTCTGCTCCTTCACCATCTCGTACCTCCCGATTAAAAGCATTCCCTTCCGTCTCTACTACTGATTGCCCAATTCTATACTCATATGCCTCCTCTGGTATATATGTTCCGTCCGCATCACATATATTGAAATCAGGGTCTTCTCGACTGGAATGTCGACGTATGTAATTATGCAATGCCATGGTTGCTATCACTATTTTTATTTGTTTTTTTAATGAATATGTAGGCATATCTCGTAGTATGACCCACTTCTTCTTCCAAACACCAAATGATCTCTCAATTACACCTCTTAAGGAAGAGTGTCGCTTGTTAAAAGTTTCTTTCCTCCCACGTACTAATTGGCTTCCTCTTTCAAAATCAGGGATATGATATTTGGTTTCTGGAAATGGCTTCAAAAATCATCGTTGCATTAGGTAACCAGCATCAACAACATAATATTTTCCTGTTATAAAGTACATGTACTTTAGTATAAGTTCTATTACTACTAACGTTACAACTATATAGAACATACCAGGAGGTGGCATGGGAAAGTTATTACGCCTATTACGAGTTGCAAATTTAAAAATGCGACTATCATGTGCACTTCCTTCCCATCCTGCCATGACAAAAGTGAAGCACATGTTGAAGTCGCATACAGCCATAACATTTTGCGTCGTTGAACCACATCTTCCTATATAAGCAGCTTTTTCATCATTCGAAACACGAGCATCCACATGTGTTCCATCGATTGCTCCAATACAGTCCTATTTAAGAAGCGATGATTAGATATTATAGTCATTTAAACATTCTTATAATGTGATATTTAAAAAACTTACCTTGAAATATGGCATATATCGATGATCATACAAAATATTCCTTGGGATATCACCAAAATGAGGATCGATAGGCTTGATCACAGAACATGAAAATTTCACCAAAGCCTCCAATCCAATAGAGAAATACCTACTGATTGTCTCTGTAGAGTGTTGAAACCGCTCACATGTGGACCTTATTGATTCATTATGCGATAAAATATATAAAGTCATCGCAAGTACTTCTCTGCTTGTTGTCCTTGATGATCCATGGAGATGATGAACACATTCCAATTCATACAATAGATCTAAAAAAATTGTTTGAGACATACGAAACATATTATGAAACCTCGTTGGATGACCTTGTAGTAGCTCTCCAATCCATTTGTCTCCTCTAGATGACGCTGTCATACACGGTGTCTTGCAAATATATGTTTCATAATACTCATTTATAACACATATTGCCGCAAGCATAATCTTTTTTATATTTGGAATATCTACTGACTCACTTAAATTCAAAGTATATTCCATTCCTGCATATAGATAGTAATAAGTATTAATAGATTATTCTATAAACAAGTTTTATGCTCTCTATAATTCAACTTTATTAACACAGGAAAACCTTACCTTTTGCCTTCTTTCTTCCAAGTTAAACAATATCATCCGGCGATAAGGTATCAAACCTGAAAGGGACTGCACAAATTATAATGTTTTAATCACAACTCAATTTTAAAATTACCACAAAGAACTACATAACAGCAACAAAAAATTCGTTAAATGCATCAGCTATGAGAATATTCTATAAGCAAGAGTACTCTTGTATTGACCAAGGTATCAATGATGGTATGAATTTCTGAAACATTCCAAGCATATATTTCACAGCTGCAACTACAACACCCCATATTAATACCAGCAGCTTTCGGAAGAAAACGAAGCTTCATCATAAGCCAAAGTTGCTTACATACCAACTACAAGCAGTTTATTTTAAAACAAAAGAAAACTTACTTGCCTTGCAATATTCTCATTATCAGAATATAAACAATAAAAAATAAGCAGTTTTCCTGTTAAATAAATTCTGATCGCCTTAAGCATACAAGAGATACTATTTTTATCTTAGCATTAGTCAAGTATGTGCATTATATGGAAAGCTTGAGCATGCATACAGATATTTATAATTAACTAAACTATGTTATACAATCTTTGTTATACAGAAATTTAGCATGCATACCGGCTTCTTATACAAACTTTGGTAGCATTTCATAGAATCAGCTAAAATATGCCATTAAAGCATTTAATGTTCTCTGAAGGTCCTCATCTGTATTTTTAACAAAAGAAAGACATTGCAATTTCATAAACATAAAATAAACGTGAGATAAACGTAAGATCTTTCAATTGTTGCAGTAAAAAAAATATTACAAATTGTTCAGAACAACACAATCAAAATACTAAACAAATATTTTTAAAGAAAAACCTAAATATCAAGGAATCTATGATGTTCTATCATGATTTCCGTAGCAATATCGAAGATAATTAACTCTTCAATCAGGACAAATTGACATAAAAATGTCTCGCTTTGTTGGATCCTCGAGAAGCTTTGTACTAAACAAATACAGTGGCATATCTTCAAATGCTTCAGTTGTTTCTTCAAGAACTTTAATGGCAGCAGAAAGGGATGGAGTATCAGTTATTGACTTTGATGCACTAATTCCAGAGGAAATATTTGTGCAAGAGTTTACAAGCTGAGTTATTTGGCTTCTTAGAAATGTTGAACCAAATATTCTTTTCCTTCTACCGGTTGACGTTGTAGATGAAGGACGTTTCAATTGGCTACAATCATTTATGCTTTCAAGATTTTGTGAAGGATCTTCAAAAGACTCAGAACCTATATCAGTGCGTTCAGAATCTTCAGTATCATTTTCATGGTTAAGTCCCTGGTTTGGAGTCCAAGCATGATCCCCGGTAGCAACAACACCTTGGAACATAAGATCTAGCTTATCTTCTAGCTCAGGATCAATGCCACTGTATCTAAACTTTTTTGCATTTGGCACAACCTAGAAATAAATATTCAATTAATAGAATTAGAAGGCCTAACATGAAGGTTGAATTAGTTTAATATATGAAACATATAAAATTGATTATTTACCTCTAATTTTTCTTTCCACCATTCATCAGACGCGTCAATGGTTTTCTTCCTAGGATCCCAACCAAGTCCAGTGGATCCACGCTTCAATTCTTTCCATAATTTCCAATCTTTTTTTAACTGATCCCATTTATTTTTTAACTGAACTTTATCATACTCTCTTCCAGTTTTTTCAAAAAAACTCTTAATTAAATTCGTCCAACCCTCTTTATTGAAGTGTGTAGTTGGTCGATTGCCGAGTTCAATCTCTCTTAGACATAAATCACAAAATATAATCTTCACATCTTTTTCCCATGTTGCGGAAGGCCCGCCATCCTTTGATTTACCCATTGAATTAATTAATCGCTGAAAGTGGAAGCTTTTATTTTGAAATTTATGCTATAGTTTTCATTGATCACCAAAATCTGCAGATTTTTAAATGTTACATCAAATCCCACCAGTTTGATAAAAAAGGACCAGCATAAAAAATAAACAGAAGCCTATTGGTTAAAAGAAGAGAAAAGTAGCTGAATTTTTCCTACTCTATAAACAAGTTTTTAACCTCATGTCCTTTTGTTTCTTTTATTGTCAAGAGGAATGTAGAACATAGGAAACTATAAATCAGCACCACAAAAACAAGTATGAATTAATGAAATTGAAGAAAATATATTGTGCAAAGTGAGTTTGTTCATTCACAATTAAGTTCATGTAAATGACTGTAAATCTGACATTAATAGTATTGAGATTGATGAAAGTTGTGAATTTCATTTCATTTAAATAAAATAGAAATACAAGATTTGTATGCTCTCCTTGGAAATCATAAATGCCTTTCTTCCATTCTCTGTAGTTGCTTTGCTTCACATATTTCTTATGGAATAGTACATGCTTCTTTTCAGCACACTTTTTTTCATGGGGCAGAAGTTACACCATTTTTATTTTTCCTTTTTCCTTGTTCTTCTTCTCCGGATCAGGCCAAAATAAGGATGCAGGGAAGTGCTCGAAACTGCTGCACCTCTGCTTTGATGTTTCCCGTCACTTGTCGCTTGCAACCTGACCGATACCTCCCCACTCCTTCTCCAATTGGTGTAACTTCTGCCCCATCTTCCAAAAGTTGGCTGAAAAGAAGTTTTACTGGAATTCCAACAACAAGTGATCCGGAGAAGAAGAACAAGGAAAAAAATACTAACTTCACTATTGTCGAGGGTGTCGGAGAAGATCGCCAAGGGCTTCGAGTATGATAATTTAAGGAAGGAAGAAATAATACCTTCACTGCAAGCAACCTTCTATCGTTGGTTCCAATCGATTCACAGTAAGCGAACTCCCTGTTTTGCTAAACTTCCGATTCAACAAGCATCGAGGGTGGCGGAGACGAGTGCCTAAGCAAACCTTCGCCGCAAGCAAACCTTCGCCGATCACAGTGAGCGAAGTCCCTTGCTTAAATCCCGATCCGACAAACAGGAACTTGTCGAGGGTGGAGAAGACGACCGCCTAAGGCGTGGGAGTTGACAGCTACAAGAAAGGAAGAAAGCAAACCTTCGCCGTTCCTATCGCCGAGCGAGATGAGACGGAAGCGGAGGATTCGCCTGGTATAAAAAAAATTTGTGAGGGAGTAAGGGCATTACCGTATTTAGGATGTCTATGAATAGCGGGAAGCAGGCGAACCGCAGAAGATTTTTACGGGTGTGAGAAGCAACCGCGGGACGCGAAACTGTCGAGAACGGAGCGCCATCAGTCCGTCCCAAACGAACTTTCGGTTGTGTTTGGTAAAGCACAGCAGCGAAACATCCGTCCCAAACGCACCCTAAAACAGGAACTTTTATTTGGTCCGGTGCAAGGACCTAGAGGAAGGTTCGGTTTTGCCTAAAAAGGTGCAAATACCGAGTTTTTTGAAAAAATACCGAGTTTTTCAAAAAACTCGGTATTTGCACTTTTTTACCTATTTTTGTCTAAAACCGAACCTTCCTCTACATCCAGTGAAAGGATGTAATAATTGTTCCTAAAACAGCTCCAATTTTATTTATTTTAATAAAACTAATGAAACGGCACCACGTGGCTAGAAGAGCGTGTTTCGCACGTCACTACTCGCACGTCACCACGGATACAAGGAGATCAGGTTCACGTGTCTCGTGGTGGTGCCCGCGCAGGATTAAATCTTTTACCCATTACGTTTCAGGAAATAACGGGAATACCCTCGATTCACGTTTAACAAATGGTCTTCTCGTAGCATTGATGAGGATCGATATCTAGGGTTTTCTATGGTGCAGCCGCTTCACCACCTCATGGCGCCGAGTTGGTGAGGTCTACCAATTCTCAACACCTGTTCCTACCTGCTTCCGCAACCAGCTCCGATTTCGGCGAATCATCCTTCTCTCCGACGAACATTAGTCAGTGCTCCTTTCTTTCCCTGGCTGTGGATTCCGTTGCAAAGTTCAATATTTCCATCGCAAATTTTTTATTTTTTTTTTGCTCTTTTTGGTACATTAAAGCCATTATTTTTCTGAAGGAAGGCTAATGTCTTCTTTATTCTTTGTTAAGATTCTTGCTAAGGAGAAGCTTTCTGAGTGGAAATTGCGCAACTGGAGGAATAAGAGCTAACAAAATTATACTTTGAATATTGAAATATAAAAAAGAGTTGAAAGATAGGAGTAGATTTGTTACATTTTAGCAAAGAACTTGCATGAGCTCCTTATCATAAAAAAACTATGGAGGTAATGCTATACTAATATAAGAAATGAATTAAGAATGAAGATTGATAAATCGGGTACTTAATAGTTGGGAGGTTTTTTATCCTGGTATTGTTTGGTATGGATGAAAATACCCACCCTTTTTGGCTCAAGTGGAAATTGAAACTTTTATTCCAGCTTGACTCAAACTCTGACTTAAAATTGAAATTGCAAGTTCAGCCAAATTTAGTTGAAATTATTGTATTTTGATGTAACTTGAAAGTAAATTTTTATGATATATAATGTCATATATTATGCATATAACATATCATATGATTCATATATTTTATAGGTATATTAATATTGAACCATGATTGGTTATTTGATCCAGTTGTATCACCCATTGCTTCCAAAGGTGAGGTCTAAAGTTTGAATTATGCATAGAAAAAAATATATTGATTTCGAATCAACTTGAAATATATTCCAGAAAGTCAAATCAATTTTGAAATCATCTCAAAATTGATTTCAAGTTCACAGTGGAGCTTGAAATCTACTAGATCTGAGTCAAGTCAATTTTAAAACATCAAATTTTGTGCATGTCTGGATTTACAACTATGAATACTGACTTGTGATGCTCCTTTGTTACACCTTATCTTAGGAGATCCAATTTCAAAGCTTGGCATAATTAAATAAGGCTTTGTGGTGCAATGGATAAGCAGGTCTGATTCAGTCTAAAATGGGTGGTTCTGAGGAGTCTGGATCAAGCCCAGGATTGGAGAATTCAATTGTCCCGGTTGCTGGAAGGTCAGACATCAATCTAGAAAAGGGTGGTGAAACTGAAGTGGTGACATCTGGTGAGTTTCTGCGTTTCGATGAAGGGAAAAAAGATCTATTAGGAGAGATTGTGGACAGTGAAAAGGAAGCTTATAAGCTTTATTGTGATTATGCACATTATGTTGGATTCAGTGTTCGAAAGGGAAAGAATGCATATTTTCTTGGGACAAAGAATATCAAAGCAAAGGAATTTCTTTGCTCAAAGGCTGGTTTCAAGGAAGATGAGCCCGAAGCTACTCGTAGTAAACTTGAAAGTAGAACTGGGTGCAAGGCAATGGTTAAATTCCAGGTTGATGAGAATGGAAAGTGGAGGGTGTCTCGTTTAGTGTCTGAGCATAATCATGAACTAGCTAAGCCTGAAGAACGACATTTGCTAAGATCTGCTCGTTCAGTTACAGCTGCAAAGATGAGTAGTGTGTTCAGAACATTACTGGACGCTGGAATAAAAACAACAAAAGTAAGTGCCTATCTTTTTGATGAAGGTACTGGTATTGAAAATGTTAAGTTTTCTAAAAAGGAAGGGCAGGAGCTTATCAATTCACGACGGTTGACAGAGGTTGAGCCTGGAGACTCACAAAGCTTGGTAAATCTCTTTAAAGAAAGAGCTGCACAAGATACCATGTTCTTTTGGGATATACAGCTTGATAAAGAGGGTAAACTAACAAACTTCTTTTGGAGGGATGGTCGGTCAAGGATAGATTATGATTGTTTTGGTGATGTTCTAATCTTCGACACGACTCACAGATTGAACAAGTACATATGTTCACCATTTCTAGGGATTAATAACCATGGGCAGAACATCATGTTTGGGGCTGCTTTTTTAATGGATGAGATGACAGACTCCTTTGTGTGGCTTTTTAGTACATTTTTGAAGTCAATGAATGACAGGCCACCTATCACAATATTTACAAATCAAGATGAAGCAATGGATAAGGCAACGGAGATGGTATTTTCTACAACTCATCATCATTTTTGTATGTGGCACATTTCAAAAAATGCTCCCTCTCAAGTGCATAATTTTAATTCCGATAAAGAACTCAAGGGTCTTTTTAACAAATGTATGCAAGAATGTGATTCAGAGATTGAATTTGAAGAAACATGGAGGAACATGCTGGTTAAGGGCAGACTCGAAAGCCATGAATGGCTTAGATACTTGTATGAAAATCGTCAGAAATGGTCCACTGCATTCAACAAGGACACCTTTGATTTGGGAATCAAATCGACCCAGCGGACTGGAATCAATAGTAATGTATTGAATGTGGTGCCTAACACAAGCTCTCTTACTAAGTGTTTTCTTCAAGTTGAGAAGTTGTTGCATGGTTGGAGGCAAAATGAAGCTAATGAAGATTTCAATTGCAACCAAAGCATGCCCACATGTGCAATAAAGCACAGTCCTATTTTGAGGCATGCTTCACAAGTTTATACACACAAAATTTACAAGTTATTTGAAAGAGAGTTTCTTGATGGACTTGGTGGACTTTGTTTTGAAGAGTTCCCATGTGGTGGTACCTTGTACCAGTTTAAGATGAAGATGCATGATGAGGGTTTAAAGGAATGGATTGTAAATCTTGACACATTATCTATGGAGGTAGAATGCTCTTGTAAGAAGTTTCAGTCAATGGGGATTTTGTGTTTGCATGCTTTAAAAGCATATAGTTTGAAGAACATTTCTAGGATACCGGATAAATATATTATGAAAAGATGGACCAAAGAGGCCAGGAAACGGATATATAATCTTCGGCAAAATGGGGCTTCTCAACAGGAGCATATGGAGCCTGACTCTGTTTATCTGAATCATGTAAGTCGATACTGCTACGACCTTGCCATGAGAACTCAGCAGTATGCGGGTGCAAGAAAAATTTTATTAAATGCTTTGGAAACTGCAGAAAGGAACATTGAAAACTTTTTTAGCGAACAATGTTCTGCATATGCAAACGCTGACAAAAGGTTGAAAAAATCAAGTAAGCTCTCACCGCCGTTTAAGAAAAGAAATTATCATGAGCTAGTTTTTACCTCCCTTCTTCTCATATAGGGAAAGAGAATGACGCAGGAAATCTGTTTCACCAGGATGAATCAGCTCGCAGTATGTTTCATTCTTCTATAAATACCATGCTTCCTCAATATTGGAGCACCATGGGTTCCCTTGATGATGAAAGCATGCCTCAATCTCATAGTTTCTAGTAGGTCAGTCTTTTAGGCTTCATTTGGGACAATTTTTTTACTGCTTTTTAAAGCATCTTCTTAATACAAAAATTTCTAGTCCAAAAATATTTTGTTCTAAAAAATTGTTTTCGAAAACAATATGAACTTGTCCCAAACAAAGCCTTAGTTTTGTTATGAATCTGTAAGAAATCAGGTTTTTACCTTTAACTGTGTATTTGTACAGGTTTCAACTGTCCAATGTGGCCACAAAGTACTTTCACATCATATGGTACCAGTTATCAAGTCGTAATTAGACCTTGTGTCGCCCTGATTCATTTCTGCCTTTGCTATCATTTTGCAGCTAAGGTATGAAAGATGCAACACTCCTTTGTATGTTGCCTTATTAGCTGAAATCTGATAATTTAAATTCCTTCCAGTTTACCAGTATATGGCTTATATCGACTTTTTTCAAATGAAGCAAAATCTTCAACCTGGCATCTATATTACCTGATAAATTGTTTCTTTCTTGCAATGTTGGATGCCTATTTCTGATTTGAATGCTGCTCAAGGACTGCAGCGGGGGCTTTTGGGTGCTGATAGAAAGATTTCAAAATGATCTACAGAAGAGTTTGAATGTTCCAGCTGTTGTAAGTGTTCATTAATGAATGAATATAAGTTACTAAATCAAATGAACTGATAAATGGAATTCATGCTCTTCCAAATTTATTTATTTTCCCTACCTCTTAAGATCATTTTCTATGTGAATATGAGACTTGATACTGTCTGCCAAAAATTCTTTTTTGTTTTTTGTTTTTTTATTATCGTTTAGTTTTTGTTGTTTAACTTATTTCCTTGATGATAGATAACTTCTTTGTAGATCTGTTGCAAATTCCTGAATATGTCTTTAGAAAATCTAAACGCTGACAATCATAGCTGCATTTTCTATAAGGAAAAAGGAGCAATTGAAATCTTTATTATGATAGCTATAAGTTGTAGATCGGAAGAGGTTTTAAGTGGAGGAAGTACATCTTTCTCTTATAGGTTGAGAAAAAGAAGCTTGATGGTCTTATTATTGAATTTAAATGCATAGTTGTTTTCTCAATCATTGTGAATCACATCCAGTCATAGGAGAAATTATTAGGTGCAGAGTTTGGATGTAGAGTTGTCTCCGGATTTGAAATGTTCACACGTGATCAAAATATAATTTTTAATATTACTGTGTATTTGTTGATTATTTACTGAGTATTTATTACGTATTTGCTGAGTATTTACTATGTATTTAAATACGTAGTAAATACTCAACAAAAATATTTAATAAACGCGCCACGTCACCCAAATACACTGGGTCCCGGTATATTTTGATGACGTGGCGTGTCTGGATTGGTGTCCGGACAAATCCGAACACCGGACTTAATAATTTTCCCATGGATGGAGGGTATTGGGCTAGTGAACAGTACTAGAAGCTGAGGCAATTGGTCTAGCAGTAGACATGGATGTGAAAGTGAAATATGATGAGTTCCCAAGCTTTATAGAGGTGATCACTTTTTAATATTTTTCAATTATTAGGGTAAAGTGAAAATTTTCTACTAAAGTTTGTGAATCCTATAATTTAACTTCATTCTTGACTTCATGATAGTGTTTAATGATAAATTTATTGACAAGTTGTCCATAGAGATGGGTGCAGTTTTTCCTTACTATAAGAGACTCATAGATGTTATTGGAGAGTTCCTTGTCCAAGAGTCAACAAGTGGCTATGCAGGTGCTTATAATGAAATCTATCATAGTATTTGATCAAATAAATCATTTATTTGCAAACTTTAAAAGCTTTTAGAGTTTTTTTTTGCAAAACTTATTAGATTTTTAAAATAAATGTAAGGATTTAATTTTAGTTTTTATCTAAGAAAATTTTAGAACAATCATATCTTAAAATATAAAACACAAAAGGTGAATTTGCTCCTTGTACAAGTATTAGGGTGCGAGTGCACATTAGTGCATGCAATCAACTCTAGTGTCAGCGGTAGTTGTCCTCTGGGTGAATTATTACATCCAGTCATTGGACATTCGAACACCCAGTCCAGACGGCCACGTCACCCAAATACACTGGTTCCGATGTATTTTGGTGATGTGGCTCGTCTGGATTGGTGTCCGGACGAATCCGGACACCGGACGTAATAATTTGCCGATCCTCTGGGTTACGAAAGTTCGAGCTTGGAAAAGCCTATTCTAGCATTTTGGGGGTTGTAGATACTATTTTTTAAAAATCCTCAAGAACCTGTTTCAAGCAATTTTTTCGAAGACTTAAGAGCCAATTTTGTTATAATAATTTTTGCTTCAATTATCGAACAAACTTCAATGAAGCAAAAATTTAGGATTGAGGAGACTTTGTTCACAATCTCAAGGGAAGTATCCTAGAGGTGTAAACGAGTCGAGTAGTGACATTATCGAGTTGAGCTTATTTACTTCACAATGAGCTCGTATCAAGCTCGTTTAATGAGCTCGAACTCGACTCACGGCATAAAATTCAAACTCGAGCTAAGCTTGATTACTCGATTCAAACTCGTTTTCATCAAATGTTACCGTGAAAATGCAAAATCCAGCAGCCAGAGAACTTCCGGGTGCAGGCCAACGACCGAGTTGCAGTGGTCTTAATTCTGACATGTCGGCAACAGGAAGGAGAAGATTAAGAAAATGAGTTTCTATTGACTTGGGAAGAAGCCTTGAGTTTTTCCCAAATTTATTAATTGAAACAATTAATGCGAGCAGCTTTTTTTATCTTTTGCATGGCAGCTTTTATATGTTTTTTTTTTAATAGCATGTAGCTCTTTGGGAACATAACTTTATTAATTTACATCTATTTTTAATTTACATGTATTTTTTCAGAGTTTTGTTGCTAGCATTTTTTAGTCTGCTCGCAAGCTTGCGAGTTGAGTCTCATCAAACTCAAGTATATGCTCATTTAACAAAAGAGCTCGAGTTTAAGCTTGAGCCCGCATCTCAATAAGCTCGGCTCACGAGCTCATTGTTGAGTCGAGTTCGAGCAAGTTCGTGAACCGGCTCAACTCACTTACATCCCGATCCACTTACACCTTGGTCCACATTTATGTCCAAGAAGTGATTGCGTCTTGTACTTTTGTTGAAGTTATTATTTGTCATGAAGTTTTTTTTAAAATAATGTATTTTCAGATGACAAATTTTGTCGTCTAAAAATAAGGAGCAAATGATCTTTTATTAAAAAATTCATTAGATCAAATACACCTCTTAATGTAATGCTTGCATTGGAAACTTCTAGAATTAGGTTCATGATATTTCAAACTTTGATTTTAGTAAACTTATAGTTGAATTAAATATTTTAATTATACAAGTTCAACAACACATAAGACATTTCGATTCACATTCAAATGAGCCCTGATATGTCATCGAAAATTGCTTAGATCAAGCATGAATCTTTAGGCATTTTTTCTTGAAAACTTCCAAATTTAAATTTAGGATCATATGAACTCTATTTTTAGCAAACTTATTATCATGACTCAACTCGATACAACCCCTAGGTAGATTCATGATCAATCATTTTTTTAGAATCTTTTATTTAAGAGAACTTTTATCATTTAATTTGCATATACATAACCACTACAATTCATTAATACCTATTACAAAAATGTCATCACATATAAATATTTATATATATTTTATCTCAAAACTTGTATACAATGACCAATATTCATCATTCATTTATCAAAATACATATAATTTTCATGGTTACCAAAAGTATTGATCTATCACAAAGAAACAATACCTCTGACAACAATATCTCTTAGTCGTACCTGATAGTTAGGTTGGTGAGGGAGTGCCTAATGAAGTGTTGGTAGTTGGTTGGGGTCGAGCCTATGATTGGGCGAATTATTACGTCCGGTGATCAGACATTCAGACACCCAATTGAGAAGCGCCACGTCACTCGAATACATTGGGTCCCGATATATTTTGATGAGGTGGCACATCTGGATTGGTGTCCGGATGAATCCGGACACCGGACGTAATAATTTGCCCTATGATTGAGGAGGATGGATGCATAGGATTGGCCAATTTGAATTTTGGAGGCTCGGGTTTGGTTATTTTTCAACCACCCATAGCTAGCCAGGTGTCAACTTGGGTTGGGCTTGGGTTAGGATAGTTCTACGTGAGCCTTGGATTGATTAGACTGTTGGATTGAGCTGGAATGACTTGAATTGGGATTTGAGTCCGTTAATTGTGACTTAATTAACTCATTTGGGTGACCCCAAGTGAACCCAAAGTTTGGACAGGTCAAGGGGACTAGCAAAAACAAAGGAAAACTAATTTATCCTGAACTTTAGCAAGCAAAAAGAGTATATAGGCTTTTTTTTTTTTTTCAAAAAGAAATATTTGAAAAAAATAAAATGTTGCCCGCTAGAACATGGCTAATTTTTTAAAAGTAACGTGTTAATTATCATAATTAGCAAGAACGACATATTTAATTAAAAATTTAAAAAAGAGCTAATTCGTTTAAATAATTAGCGCATTCATAATGCGCCAAGCTTTTTGGCGTGTTCATAAGAAGATAGAGAAAAAGGTGTAGAGAGATAATAATGAGAGAGGTGTCATAAATTGGGGAGAGAATAACATAAGATAGAGAGAATGATATGTAACGTTGGGGCTGCTTCTCTCATCTATATAAATTTTATATATTATTTTTAATTCATAAATTATGGTCTATATGTTTAATATTTTTGGTTAAAATTTTTCATGAAAATATTAATCATATAAAAATTTTAAAATATTATATTTAAATATTATTGTAGCTATTATTTTAAATATAAAAGTAATATTTTTTATATTATATTAAAATAAGATACATTAAACAATAAAATTCATATTATTTTTAAATATTAGTTAAATATTATTTTGAATGTAAAAAAATTATTTTAAATATTAATTTTAAAAATTAATTTTTAAAATTTAGGGTTTAGGGCACTTAAAAATTTTATTTTAATATTAGTAATTAAATAAAAAAATTTCAATGTATTTTTATAAAAAATTTATTTATAAATAAAACTTTTAACCATTCTAATAAAATTTTGATAAAAAATAGATTAAAATATAATAAAATATCATTGAAATTTATTACAAAAAATTTTAAAATTTTATTCTAATAATTTTTTCATAAAAATAGATTAAAAATATAATGAAATATAATTTAAATAGATTACACACACACACACATCTTTAATCAGAGGAAAATATGATCGCTATACAGGTGCTTCAGATCAATCGTTCGATTCTTTTTTTAAATAATTTACAGCATATTTACAGCCGTTGGATTTGCTGAAAGGCATCCAAAACCTCTTCGGAAAAGCCCTTAAGTTTTCACAATTAACAGCAATACCGCTTATTATATACCTATATATATACCAAGCTGCTTATCCCGGGAGTCTCATTTGCCTTGACAAATTCATCCGTCTCGAACCCTAGCGATCCCCTTACCCTGTAGTGTAGATTTTCTCTCCTCGAAATCAATGGCTACAGAGACGAAGCCTTCGGCCGGCGAGGACAACAAGGTAGACCTCTTCGAGGACGACGACGAGTTTGAGGAGTTCGAGATCGGTGAAGGTAACTCCAGCGTATTTTCCTCTTTCTATTTTTCGTTTAAGGGCACTCGATTTTTAGTACATTTTGATAGCGTTAGTGGAATTTATTTATTAGTTATTTCATCGATGCGTATGCTTGAATTTTAGCCGTATTTGGTTGAGATAATGGTAAGATTTTCTTCTTTCTTTTTATTCATGGCGCGCGAAGTAAAAGGCTGCGTTGAGTTGAACGGGTTATATGAGATATTCACTGTTTGGTTAGGCTTTAGAGTTGGGATTTCCAAGTATCATGAGTTGTGTGAGATGATGCTGGAGATATTTTTGAGTTAGCTATTTATTTTGCATCTATTTTTGAATACAACGGAAGAGAAGGAATACTGAGTATTAAAATTGGATATGACCGTTTTTTAATTCTTGGGAACGTGAATACTATGAATTAAGGGTTCACATTGTTAGGTCTATGTTATATTTAAGACTGAATTCAAATCCTTGTGAAAGAACGATACTTCTTAGAATGAAGAAACGCATATTTTTGAGCCATTTTTTTCAAGGATCAACGAGTCTAATACCTAAAGATAAGGACACATTTTATTACTAAATTTGTGAAGGAATTGCCTTCATTTTAATGGAATTAGTGTCTGTTCTTTAGGTTTATTTCATTGTACTATTCTGTTTTAAATACCTTCTTTAGATATTGCATGTAATCCTCTTGTTGGTGTCATCCAAGTATAAAAAAAAAAAAACTCAGAAATTTAGGCTGGTTGATTTGTTTTAAGTTCCAAAGCCTTATTTCTTCTCTATTTGTTATCTTCCAATCATTCTTAAAATTTATACTTTATCTTTTGTTCCATTCCCTTCTCCTTTATTTACTCCTAAGCAGTGCACCTCTCTTGAAGCTATTTCTAAGTAACAAGGGGAAAAATATTGAATTTGGATTGAAATTAAGCTTGCATCATTTTGTGAATTGATGATGGAACTTCCCTTCTTATTAACTTGCCCACACATCCCATCTTTATTTGCATTTGTTGTGGAAGAGTTAAGATAGTTTCTTTTACTTGGTAATTACTTATTTAGCCATTTCATTAGTTAGCGGTCATTTAATTTTGCAAATACAAATGTGTATGGATTACCCTTGTTGGTCTTAAGCTCAGTTTCGAATCATGAAGAGTTGGTCAGGTTGACATACACTATGAAATCTATTGCAATATCATTCAAATGATTCTTTGTTGATAGCCATGGCACTATTGGTGTAAGAAGCTAGTAAGGGTTGCCTAGAAAAGTGAAAATTTAGGGAAAATGGATTTACAACTACAACATATTCTTCATGAAAGGAGGAAGAGTGGATGTTATTGTTTAAAAAGCATTGAAGTTCTAGTTTAATGATTATATACAATACCAATTTAGATTGGATAATGAAGTAGATGTTACTCTTGGTGGTGGTAATAGATTTATAATGAAATCTTAAGGATTGGAAAGTTGCTAAATGATCAGAGAGGAAGTACCTTGATTCAAATATTCAAAAGCAAAGGATATACTCATAATTATAGGAACTATAAGAGAATGAGACTTATAAGTCATACAATGAAGTTATTAGAGAGGGTAATGGAATAAAGGCTGATAAAAAAATGCATGATGTTGGAAATTTAATTTAGTTTATGCCTCTAAAATGTACTAGAAAAGTTATTTATGTGCTAAGGAAAGCAATGAAAAAATGTAGAGAGCAATTAAATTATTTTTGTATGATTTATTGTTAATCTAGAAAGGATTATGATTGAGTATAAGACAATTGATTTGGTGGGCTTTATGAAGAAATTGTGTGCTATATAATTCAATGTTTTAAAAGGCGAAATCGGGAATCGAGGCGTTTTTTCTAAGCGAGGCGAGGCGTAAGCCTCGAGGCGGATCGAGGCGTAAGCCTCAAAACGATTAAAATAAATTAATTTAAAATTTTAAATAATGACAAAAAATAACAAAAATAACAATTATTTGTACTACCAATAATAAAATAACATGAATACAAAAATATACCAGTCTTCCAGGGGTCCAAGGGGGCGCTGCCCCCTGGCGGGGTTCGACCTGCCCGGTCAGGTCGCGGGGTCAAGGGGCAGCGCCCCTGCGGGGGTTTCCGGGGGCAGCGCCCCCGGAACAAAATTATATTATAAGAGTAATTTTGAAATTCTGCTTGTTGTATATGCTCAATACCGAGCGTACCGAGCATGTACCACTCAGTATCGAGCCAGTAACGCTCAGTACCGAGCATGTACCGCTCAGTACCGAGCATGTACAACTCAGTACCGAGCATGTACCGCTCAGTACCGAGCATGTACCGCTCAGTACCGAGCATGTACAACTCAGTACCGAGCATGTACCGCTCAGTACCGAGCATGTACCGCTCAGTACCGAGCATGTACCGCTCAGTACCGAGCATGTACAACTCAGTACCGAGCATACCGCGTAATTTAAATGTAATTTATATTAATTAGGCTAATTATATTAAAATTTAATTAATAATTATAATACTAATTATTCAGTTAAGTTAAAATAGATAATTAATTCATGCACTAATTATATTATTAATTATTTAATTAATTTGTTTAATTATTAATATTTTAAATTATATTAACTAAGTTAATCAATAATACCTTAGTTGCGTCTACGGTTTGCCTTTCATCTTCTCTTTTCGTCCTTGCTGTTCGGCTTCGTTGCTTCACAGGAGGTGTAGAGATTGCACGCGTCGCTTCTTTAGCTCCTTCGTGGTTGTTCGACTTTGCTCCTTCGACGACTTTCCTTTTCCTGTCGGATCGTAAGCTACAACATTTTGATCGGAAGAAACAACGGGAGCTCGCTGACTGTGAAGGTAACTTTCTCACTTTCGAAGCGCTGCCTCGATGCGCCTTGACGCCTCACGCGGTGAGCCCCTTGTCTTAATTCAAGAAATAAGTATTCATTCTACAAATGTGAAATGTGGTTACGTTTTTTTTATGGAAAATTGATATAGTTTGATTTAGAAAGTTCATCTAGAGTTACAATACTAAGGTTGCTAAGTTAGAAACATGTGAGATTAAACGTCAGTGAAAGAGCTTTAAATTAAAGACCAATAAATCGTAGAAACAAGTGGATGAGTATAAAAACTGATACAAAACTAGTGATAGAGAAGAAAGTATGGACTATAATTAAGTTGGAATAGAGAGTTGAAGATTACATTACACCAAGCCTATGCATGGTATAAATTGAAGTAGCTTAATTGTGTAGGTTATTTAAACTTTTCTTTTAGGTATTTTGTTATTTAAACTTGTATTTGAAGTCCTTTGTTTAAATCTATTTAATAGGATTTTGAAACTTGTAAAGCAATTTAGCTTAAAATTTTATATTTCTTCCCAACATTCTTAAATGTGATGTTTATCATTTTTCTTTTTTCAAAAGTCTTGTAATTGAAAAGTGTTTATTAAGAAAAGCAATCATGTCTTTCAGTGCCTTTCTTTGCTTGACAAGCTCCTAGAGTGGTGCTTAATGCCTTAGACATTTGTTAGTCATATTTCCTTGGGGGTGCCTTACACTTTTGACAATCTTAATTATGGTTATATCAAAGGTCACATTAACTTGATCTTTTTCCATGGTTACGAAGATTTTGATAAGCGAGAAATATTTTGAAATGAAGAATAAGTTAGTATAATAGAAGAAATTTAGAAGGTAAGAGATTTAAGATAACTAAAATGATCTTCAAGTAACTGATAGGTGATATTGGTGTATTTCAAATCAATAATAATCAATTGATAGTGCTGGAAGATAAAGTGATATTCGGATGATATATTTAAATTCCTTGTATGTTTTATAAATAATGAGGTATAATTTATAAAATTAAAGTTGAGTTTTCTTAGTAGAGAATTGTCGGGGGAGTATTACGAGTTATAGAGGATATTTCAAAGGCTAGAAGGTAAATTTATAAAGTTGTTTGGTATCAATTATTTAAGTGAATTTGGTTGTTAGGCAACAAAAAGTTTGTAATAATTGACAGTGGAATGTTTGAGAAATGATGATGTTTAGATGGATGTGTGATAATATTAGGAGGATAGAGTGGGAGATGATTTTATTAGAATCGAATGTTTGATTTTTATGAAGGATTGGTAAACTTACAGGTGCATTAAATGCACCTAATTCATCTTAATTTCACTAAAGATAAGTTTCTAAATAGCACTTTAAATTTCTTATATAAAACGTAGTTTCATTTCCTAGTTCAGAAGTGGAATGTGATACATGATGGATATCCGGATGCTGATTATTGTAGCAAGTCCTCAATGTAGGGAATGTAGGGAAAAGTAGCTGTGAAAATTTTCATCATACGAGGCAGTTTGTCATGCAGGATTTAACTGAATTCATACCAATCATTACTTATTGTTTTATATAGAGTAACATTCATTTAGATTACACATCGTAAAAAGTTCGTTTTCATTTCCTCACGTATATCATTATATTACGCATCACAAAAGATTGGTGCTGGCAAAAAATGATAGTAATAGCCATTGATTCAAAAAGTTCAAGTGACATTAACTTGAATTTTCAACTATATGTTGGCATATTATTTTGGCCAGGAACAAAAATTATATACATGCATTAGAAGTTGCAAATTCTACAATTTGAAATAGTAAATCCCACTGGTGGGTTCCTACTACTTGAAAGGATGTGCAACATGATGTAAGTAAAGTTTTGTAATAGCAGGAAGCTTTCAATGAGGACTTCTAAGCTGACACAATGCAAAATGTGACAGTTGATAGCATGTTGTTATATTATTGTAATAAGGCACGACAACATATCTTCATTTAAAAATATTAGTAGCAGCCTCAAGAGGAAGAGGCTCTAATCATTATCATTCGTCTTAACTATTTGGGGTCAGCATAGAGAAGAAGGCTCTAACAATAGGATAATGAAGAACACCCACAACCTTTTGTGCTTCATTTGTTTCAAGTAAAAATGTCCAACCTTCTTCTTTAATATTCTTGTCTTGTACATTTTTCCATTTTCATCTTATGAAACCTTCTAGAACATTAGTTTCGTTCTATGTGTCTCCAACACCAAGAAAAATCAATAAAGGGCAAGCTAATTTTCTCCTCTAAAACAACTCTAAGCTTGATATTGTTTTGTGGGTTACAACCTAGCTTAGAGTTACATATGAAAGAGTAAATGCTAAATTATTTCTAGATTTTTTGGGTGTGCCCATTGTAGTCTAAGATTTTTTTAGGCGTTTATTTTAATTCTCAACACACTATTTTAACCAATTTGTTCTATCCATCAACTTTATCATTTGTTTTGGATAGAACTAGGTTGTGGGCTGAGGGCATTTTTAACCTTTCAGGTAAGACTATGTTAATTTGATAAAACAATATTGTATTGGACTTTAGCAATATTGGAATATAATTAGATGGTCTACTATTTAATTATATGGAAGATAATAAGCTTAGGATATCCTTTATTTTTTGTTTTTTTAATGAATACACTCATTCTTTGGTTTTACATTTTGCATTAGCCTTTTCTATTGTGATCAAAGTAGTATTTTTGCCACATTTTTTAAACCCTTTAGATGAAGCTTGACAAATGCTTATGTGACAATTTTAGTAATAATAAAAAAATTTGAAAAAAAGTAATAATCTTTAGTCATAAATAATTTCATCCATACAAGTATTAATCAGAATTAAGAAAGTTGAAGATAAAAAATGGCCAAAAGATATTGTCATATTTAAAAAAGACAAATAATCAGTATTAATCACTAAAAAAAATTAAGTATAACTAAATAGTAGTATTTTAACCTATTATTGTTAGAAGTATTTTGGTGCAACAATTACAAAATTGCTACATGTTAGAACTTTGAAATTATTGTATTTTTTTGTTTGGTACTGGTGTGTCTATTACAAGGCAATTTTGTTTTGCAAAACAATTGAATCAACCAATAATTTAAAATGATATTGACATATTCTTATAAATTTTGCTAATGATATTTTATTTTTTTTCCTAATTATATATTATTATTAGCAAAAATATTATAATTTTAAATAGCGTTTATGCCCATTACCTGTAGTATACTAAGAAGGAAGTTTAGCTGAAGTTAGGAGTGTAAGTGAGTTGGCTTGAACTCAACTTGCTAACGAGCTCACTAGTCAAACTTATCTAGCATCGAGCTCGAGCTCGCATATTAAATGAGCTTGATGTCAAGTTTGATAAAACTCGGCTCGTTGGCTCGGGAGCTTGCTTGATTAAGTAAATATTTAGGGATAAAAAATAATCTGATTTATTAATTTATATTATTTAGAAGTAAATTCACTTCTTTTATTAAATTATATGTATTTAAAAAATCTGTTAAGTTGTAGTATTCCAAAAAATAATTTACTACAAAAAGCTTATTGCATTTAATGTCATTAATGCATCTGCTGCTGCTATTACTTTTCCCAAAAAAAAAAAAAAAAGCTCATCTTCCACGATACTGTTGTTGTCACTTAAAAAAAGCTCTTTCTTTTTTATCGCTTTTTCTCCAACGGGCCAGTGACTGACAAGTCGAGCTTCTTAGGCGCTTTGCCTCTTGCAATGATTTTGGCGTTTCTTCTCCCGTAGTGATTTTGCTTCTTGTGCTTCTTGAGTGGACTCCCATGCGCTCGAGTCGAGCTCTCGAGACAATGAGTTAAAGGATGAGACGAGTTCGAGTTCATTTTCTGGGCTCGATTAGAGCTCGAGCTCGAATTCGAGCCGGTTTTATGACTAACGAGCCGATCTCGAATTTGCTATGACTTGAGGTTGACTCGAATTGTTTACACCTCTAGTTGAAGCAAATCACTAAAAGCATCAATGAAGTAGAAGAGAAGTAGAAAAAAAAGGTGGGTTTCAATATTGCAGGTAGTATTTGGAAAGCATTTGGAAAACAGATAGGTTTGAATTGAAGCACATAGTAGGCAGTCGATTTATTAGGTAGCAATCTTTGAGGATGGCATCAACCTAATAATATTTAGGGCTATTAGTTTTGAACATAACATATCTAGTTCGTATAAGAGTTGTTTATTTTTTGTTTGGTTATAGCATTTAGTTGAGATGTGTTGGGATAATAATTTTGATTTAAGTAACTTTCAAGAATGTGGTTAAATTATCCCACTCATCTAGTAATTGATTTGAATTATAACAGAGTATTGTTTTTTTAACCATTGGATGTTTTTGAAAGTTTTTTTTAGATTATCTTTTAACAAAGCATAGCCAACACACACTGGTTTGCTCATCAGTAAAAAAATAATTAATAACTATTTGAAGTTAAGATTTTGAGATTTTCATGTGCTCAAGATGTCATTATTCTTAAGGGAAAAAGGTTTGGTGGCTTTATATTACATTGAAAAATATATTTATTATAAAAAATGGAACAAATTTTTAAGGTATAAAAAAGGAGGATGACCCAACATATGATGTTATAACATCTTTTGATCCTTTTTTTGACGGAAGAAAGTGCTTTGCTGATAGCAAGGATGTGATTACTCTTTTTGGAATATTCATCAAAGTAGTATAGGCCTCTAACCTCACAAGCACTGCCAATCCTCTTGTTGGATTTTTGGTATTGAAATTTACAAAATTTTGATTCGTGATTTAACTATTGCAATCTTTCACTATTTTTCTCACAGACAAGAGATTTTAAGAGCTATATAGAATGTGTAAAACATAAATCAGACAGCTTATAATTAAGGCCTAGTTTGGTTTAGTTTCTGCTTGTGTAAAAAGGAGTTTTAGAAAGGATGTTGAGAAAAAGAAGTTTAATAAAATGGAGTTTCATTACTGACATATTGTTTGAGTAGTATTTTTTTTAAGTGCTTATTAATACTTGAAAGCAGATTTAATTATTTGTTTAGGAGTTCAGCTTTAGCCATTTTATTATAAAGATTGAATTAACCATATAGAAAATTGAAGTATATGTAATTAATTTTTTTAATTTTGCAAATAAAGTTTACATAAATTTATATATATGACTTTATAATTTTTTTTAAAAAAATTTTAAACTAATTTATAATATCAAATGTGTACATCATTAACTTATAATTTCTCAACATACAACATAATATTTACTACAAATATGATAAAATTTAAATTATATTAATTTTTATTATAGTTAAATTCATTATTATCTCTTCCTTTAAAAAAAAAGACTCATCTTCAACTATGAAAATATATTTATGTTGGAAAATGAATTTATGTTGTTAGCAAAAAAACATTTTCGTGATTTAAATATTATTTTGAGCTAATTTATTTTCAAATCAATATGTCTACAAATTCCTTAAATCAGAATCTTAAAAAATTTCATGTCATATTTGTTTATTTCACACCTACTCAAAGCAACAAACTTAAATAATTAAAAAAACATAAAAAAACTCTCAATAATTAGTTAATAACGTAACAAAAAACAAAAACAAAAGCTAATGGTAAACCCTTTAATCCTTTCCATAAACAGAAATCCTATTTATATAACTTTTTAAAATTTAAATAAAAGAAATTTCTTATTATAATAATTTACAATAAAACTCCACCCTTTTTTATTTAAAAAAAAAGAAAAGATAAAACTTGTTCACCGCTGCATATCTAGCGCCATGAAAGGCTGCATAAAACTGGCATCCAAGCTATATGAGCATTAGAACCAGGTCCAACTGCACTAGGGTTCCTGGACTCTAACGACATGGTATCACTCTCCTTCGTCACCGGGCTCTCACAAAACTGATCGACCTCATACACCATCGAACCAGAAAGAATACTACCACGCCTCCCTAATCCCTTACACTTATCATACACCCACTCCCCGTCATCCTCAGACGCCGCCAGCCATAAGCTCTTCATATGACTCCACTGCCTAACTTCGCCGCACTTCCCTCATCATCGACTTATCCTCCCCGTTCATTGACAAACAACTCCTCACCGCCAACTCCTCCATGGTTCCTTCATTCCTTACCCTACCTTCCAGAATCTCCATCAACCTCCCTTCCTTCACTAACGCCACAAAATAAACCCCCAATTTCTTACCTTCCGCCATCCTCGCCAATGATATTGGCTTCTGCCCTGTCAACATCTCTGCCATCACCACTCCAAAGCTATGCACATCGCCTTTCTCCTGCGCGCTGCTAAAGAAGACAAAGGTCGCAAAGGTGTGTACCGACGTGCGAGCATGGTGGGTTAATTTGGAGATTTGGCTTTCGAAACTCTGTTTTGTAACCAAATAAGCAGAAACAAAATGAATTTTCTAACCACCAAAAAAAATAAAGTTTACCGAAAAGGAATTATGATTAAGTTTTGATTCCAAACAGTAAATAATAAATGATTTCGAGTTTAAATACGGAGAATAGAGAAATTAAGCCTAATCAAATGAGGCCTAATTCTAATAGCCCCCTACCCAATAATAGGGGATAGAGATCCATTAGTAATTTTGATTGAGATTTTTTAGGCGAGGAAGTTTAAGATAAGAATATGCGACACAATCTATCATATGATGTGATGCACCTAAGTCATTAATCCAAGATTCCTTGCTTCTTTCAGTACAATCTAGAGCAAGAGAAAAAGTATCTTTATTGGCTAAAAAGGAGAACCTAATAGTTTTTTTACGGGCGAGTAATTTGCTTAGAAGATTTGCTTTTTGTCTAGAAGCTATCACCAATGCTTACACAATTTTTTGTCTTTTGTCGCTCGTTTTTACTTTGATATGCATATATTTGTGTTGATTTCCAGGATTGATCTAATTGGTTGTTTTTTCATGAAGCTTTCAATAATTTTCTTTTATGTGATCAGTCTTTGGAGGGAGAAAGATGTATGTATAAGTTTAGCCAAGAAAAGAGATAGGAAAAGTAAAGATTTAATTCAAGTGAAGTGTATTAAAAATGAATATAAAAAAATGCTTTTATTAGAACATGATATTCAACAAAGGTGGATGAGATATTTTGTTAAGCTTTTCAATGAGGATTGTGAGAATGCGATTGACTTTAACGCCTTAGCAACCTAAATGAAAATAGAGATTTTTGTTTTTATCGGCGTATTAGTAAAGCCAAAGTTAGATAGGCTTTAAAGAAAATGATGTGTGAAAAAATTGTTTGACCTGATGATATTCAAATGGAGGTGTGGAAATGCTTAGGAGATGAAGGAATTTCTTGGCTTACGAAACTTTTCAATATAATTTTGAAGACTAAAAAGATGACAGATCAGTGGAGAAAGAGTGTTGATTTTTATTTTTTAAGAATAAAGGTGTTGCACAAGAGTGTGCAAAATTTAGAGGAATTATGTTAATGTGTCAAACTTTAAAACTTTGGGAGAGTTATTGAGTATAGGTAATGACGTGATACTAATATTTCTCAAAATCAATTTGGATTCATGCCCGATAGGTCTACTATGAAAACTATTTTATTGAGAGGTTTGGAGTATAGGGAGAATAAGGAGTATCTACATATGATATTTATTGATTTAGAGAAAGCTTATGATAAAATTCCAAGAGAAGTGCTATTGAGAGTTTTAGAAAAGAAAGGGATTAATAATGGTTATACTTAAGTCATTAAGTATATGTATGCAAGAATTGTTACTTGTGTTCAAACACAAAGAGGTTGGACCAAGTATTTTATTATTTTAGTTGGAATATATTTAGGATCAGCTTTAAGCTGATATCTTTTTGTTTTAGTTATGGATGTTCTTACTAGACATTTGCAGGAGGATGTACAATGTTGTATGCTTTTTGTTGATGATATTCTTCTTGTTTATAAGACTAGAGAGAGAGTTGAAGGTAAATTGAATTATGGAGGTCAACCTTAGTGTCTAAAGGTTTTTGTTTGAGTAGATCTAAAATCGAATATGTGGAGTAAATAAAGTAGTAATAGATCTAATGGATTGTGACTTTGGTCTATCAAGTCATTAATAAGAGTACATGTTTTAGATATCTTGGGTATATTGTCCACAGTGATGGTGAAATAGATGAGGATTATTATTAGTAGAATTCAAGTTGGATGGTTGAAGTGGAGGAATGCATCGGGCCTGTTGTGTGATAGAAAAGTACTCAAACTTATGAGAAAATTCATAAGATGGTGGTAAGACTTGCAATGCTTATGGTGCAGAATGTTGGCCATTAAAAGAGAAGTATACAATTAAGTTAAATGTTGTAGAGATGAGGATGCTTAGGTGGATGAGTGGTTTTACTCTTAGAGATAGAATACAAAATGAGCTTATATAGGAAAAGGTTAGAGTAGCTCCAGTGGTAGATAAGATTAGAGACAGTCGCCTTAGATGGGTTGGTCACATAAAACGTCAGCCTTCTGATGAATCAGTTAGGAGAGTAAATGTATTAGATTATGCCTATGTTAAAAGAAATAGAGGTAATCCTAAAAAGACTTGGGTAGAAAATATTAGAAATTACCTTTTTTTTTTAATAGATTTAAATGATAATTTGAATCTTCACAGGATACAATGGAGAAAAATGATAAATGTAGCGAAACTTGCATAGTGGGATAAAGGCTTGATGTTGTTGTTGTATGTGATTAATATTTTTATAGATTTCATATCAAAGATTATATATCTTTCTATGCCTTGAATCATGTCTTGGTTTGCTCCGAACTTCTAATGGCAAGAGTGGATTATTTAGTTAGGAGAGTATTCTTTGTATGTCCAAGCATTATTCTTTGTCGACTTTCTTCCCATCAGATTTAAGAAAATCTTCAATTTTGGGAAGGGGATGAAATCCCAGGATTCAACCATGAACTTCATTTAGATTTTTATTGAGATCTACAAGAAAATCACAAGCTCTTATTTCTCCACATTTTTTTATATTTACCCACACGCTCTCCTCACCAATCATTTTGCTCAAAGATGTACGATTTTTGTCAAATGTTTTGTGAGTTTGAAGTATTTAGTGGCACTCATGGATGCTTGAGGTTGGGAACGTGATTTTGTAATTCACACAATTGAGTAAAATTTTAATGATCAAAATACATCATGTTGACTTTTTCCCAAATTGTTTGTTTGGTGTTGTAAATCAAGTACAAGGATCAAATGTATTCTTCTATAGACATGATAATTTAAGAGATTACTAAACATTGTTCCTTTCCCAAAATGGAAAGGGGTGAACGTTTTTGGTTGACAAATAGTAGTACCATTGAAGTATCTAATTTTTTCTTTTCCTCGAAACACCATTTGAACCGATTGAGATCATTGGAAGACGTTCTTATTTAATTTGTAGTATTTGATTTGAAGAGAAGAGTGCTCTATGGAGACTGCGAGAATGGTTTGGTTGAATAAGTTGGAAGAAGAACCTATCTTCTTTGCTTGACCAGGTTAGGGCCCTCTTGTAATTGTTGGGCATAGTTTAGATAGAACCTATATGTAATACCATGTAAGAAAGAAGAAAGTAGAAGAGGAGTAAGAGAAGTGGAATGCTCCATGATCTTCATTAGCTGAAACCTGGTCTAATTTATAGAGGTTTACAAGGAAAATATATGGAATTAATAAATATATTTTAGTAAGAATGAAAATCTATATATTACAATTGTTTTTATTTTAAATCCTAGTTCATATATTTGATAAAATTGAAAGAAATTATCACTAGTCAGCCCAACACTTGCTGTCTTCCAATGAAGCTGAAATCGCAACCTCCACCTCAACAATTTTTGTGCTGCTTTGTCATCAAGAGAAGCTGCCGGCAACAGCCTTATTCATTGCCGCAGCTATCCTGCCATCCCTGGAAGCTTGCTGCTATCTAGGTAAACTGCCAGATGCATATACATTCAGTGCCGAAAATATCCTGCTTTTCACAGGGGCCAACTACAAAGGTCCGTAATTTCAGCAAACATGTAGGAAGACCCACCAGTCCATTTGAAGAATCGTGTGCTATCCTGCGATCAAGGGATGTGGAAACAATTATAACATTCAATAGTTAGCTATAATAATATGACTTTGCTCATTCCCTGGACCAGAGAAATCCTACTGTATGTCCTTTGCATAAAATCATCAAAATTGCTCCAACTTTGGTAAAGTTGGTGTCAATGACCTTTGCTTGACCATTTCTTTGCTGAATCTAATTTCTCCACCCAAGTCAAATTAATTGTGGAAAAAATAAATTCATTTAACAAATTAAATTAAGATGATATGTATAAATGCCCAATATGTACATGGATGTTGTTAATTGTTTGATTTACTAAAATTATGATTTTATGAGATATTAATATCAGATGTTGCACGTTTGATTCATTGATATTAGGTGTATAAACTAGTTGAGCTGAGCACAAGCTCAAAGCTTCGTTTGGGGTGGCCTATACTTATCCATTTTTTACGGTTAAATGCCACTTTTGCAATCGCAGTTTCTATTATTTTTTTAATAAACGATATTTTTTAGGACAATTTTGGAGCAATATTTGAGGGAGTTATCCAAATTGACATTGTTTTTTTATTGGTTGATTTTTCTACCGTAAAAGTAACCGGAAAGCTATCTCAAATGGAGCCTAAAATGAACACAACTAAATCTCTAGGGACCAATATTCGAATTCCGAGTCAGGTTTGGGACAACCCGGAAACCCGATTTGGACCCGGTATTGACCCATTGCTTGCACCACACCCGCTCGCATCCGCCCCGCTTGCGTTTGCCCTGCTCGCATCTGCATTTGTGCCCGCTCCGCTCGCGTTCGCACCCTCTCCCCTCGCGTCCGCCCATTTGCGTCCGCCTGTAGTCTGCACTCTGCATCGCTGGTAGCAAGCCTTCCCCGCTTGCGTCTGCCCCGCTCACGTCGGTATCCACTATGCTCACGTCCGTCCGCCACTGTAGCGTTCGCACCCTGCACTCGCCTGCTGTGTTCTGGGTTTGCGGGTTAGGTCGGGTCAACCCGGTAACCCGCGCGGGTAGGTTTTGTATTGGAATTTCTAACCCGTCTATAAAAATGGGTCGGGTTCGGGTCATATCAAACAATGACGGGTCAATATCGGGTTCAACCCGAACACGGCCTGCAACCCAATTTTAACACCCTTATTTGGAAGTGAAACATTCATGAAATAAACTTTACACTAGAAATATGATTTTAAATACTCTACAATCATCACACATTCTCGGATCAGAGGGAGTCTCACTTTGTGGTTCGACAAAGAGCATAACACTTTCGGATGGTTGTGATGGGCCTCATTTTGTGTTGAAATTACTTGATTAATTAGGCTATCCTTGAGGTACATCCCTGTAACTCCATTCCTTTGGTCCATCCTCCATAAGATTAGACTTGTAACCTTTATGCTTATCCAAGTTTACTAGTATTGAACAACATATCCATACAGCCAATATCCAAATTTTTGGGCTTTCTTTTCGCTATGGTTTTAATTCTCACCCTACTACATTGTGTTATGTTTGAATCTGTGATCTGCAACCTCAGTAAGATAGAAAACCACTCTACTCCAGATGTTTGAGTTACTTGTTTGAGTGAGTTGAACTCCAACCCATAATCATAACTCTCGAGCATAATGGGTTTCTCGCAAAACTCAATCCTTAACTGCTTGTATGCATTAGGGTTCTACCTCGTCTCTCAAGGTAGATCCCTAATTCACCCTTGTATCAATGAATTGGCTAGATCACACTTTGACCACACTTCGTCATACTTCGTGACTTTGATCTAATTTAGCATGAATTGACTAGCATAGTCTTAAAAAAAAAATCCAATTTTCACGTATTGATGCCTCTAAACCACTATTACTTATAATGGTACCTTGGAGACCTTTTTGATTTTGGTATGAATCTCTTGACCTCTCTGTGAGTGGATGAATGTTCTTCAGCATACCATCTATCTATGAGAGGAGATAACCTATAGCTGCTAATTAGAGTGTCTTGATGATACAAGGCAAAATAAATTCCTATTCTAAGGGTTTAGCTCAATTGGTCTATACATATGTCATAAGCACTAATTTATTCTTTTATTATATTTTAAGTTTATTTTGAGTAGACCAGTTCTTTATTATAAAATTGGTTTACCTAATTAGTATAAATACCCTTAATATTATAATGGCAAGGATACGGAATAAAAAATTCTGGTTTCTCTCTTTCCCCTCTTCTTCACTTGAAGTCTACACCTACTCTAAATGTGCCTTCTCTTAATGAAAATTTATGATTTCTCTCTATCCCCTCTTTTTCTCTTGAAGTCTATACTTACTATAAATGTGTCTTTTCTTCTTAGATGCCAAGATGCTTATCATTGAGAGTTGGCCATTAAAAAGTTGAGAAGCTATATGAATAATCTCTGGAGAATGAAGAGATTCTTGTTGTAAATCATTTATTTGAGAAAAAGAAATTTTGCTAAAGCAAGGAAGGGAGTTTGAAGTGTAGAAATATCTTCTGGCAGTATGGATAATGAATTAGCAATGATATTTCTTTTGTCAGGTTTATATTCAATTAAATCCTAAAAGCTTGCGAAGATAATTTTGTTGATTAGGAGTTTGAATAACCTGAGTTTGTAGTTCATATAAGCTTTTATGATTGGTACGAATAATAAATTTATTGCCTAATAAATACTAGCGCCATTTAGAAACAACTTAAATATATCATATAATTACCTTAGATAAGTGTAAGATTTAGAGAGTTTAATGCTTAATTTTTTAATGAAAAAGGTGATATGATGATTATTTTGCTATAAAATTGCGCCAATGCCAATGTTGGAAGAATCATCTGTTTGAAGAATGAAGGTTTTTTTGAAATCAGGTAAAGCTAAGATGGGGGCAGTTGTCATAGCTAGTTTGAGATTGTGAAAAGTAGTTGAAGCTATGACATCCCATTTGAAGGAATCTTTTTTGAGAAGATTGGTTAAAGGAGAGGCAATGTAAGCATAATCAGGTGTAATCCATCAGTAATATCACGTAAAAGCCAAAAAAGAATGAAGATGATGCAAGGATAAATGAACTGGTTGGGTGGTCATAACATTAATTTTAATAGGGTCAGATTTGACACATCCAGTAAAGGCAGTATGACCCAGATATTCGATGGATGTTTGACAAAAATGACATTTATTAAACTCTAGAAAGAAATGATTTGTCTGTAAGCATTGAAAAATAGATTGAAGGTGCTCAAAATGATGTTTAAGAGTAGGGATGTAAATAAGAATGTCTTAAGAGAAAATATAACAAATCTGCGAAGAAAAGCAAATAATTTTGATTTATTAAAGTCTGAAATGTAGGAGTATTCACTAAACCAAAAGGCATAATGAGGAATTCATAATGATAGTCATGAATTTGAAAGGTAATTTTATGATTATCTTTCGGATGCATCCTAACTTGGTTAGCTAGAATGAAGATCAAGTTTGGATAAAAGGGAAGCTCCATGTAATTCATCTTAGAGTTCATCTTCTGTTGGAATATGAATCTATCTTTAATGTAAGGAAATTAAGAGCTCTATAATCAACACAAGTTTTTGTTAAGTACCATCCCGTTTTTTAACAAGTAACACCGGATTAGAAAAAGGGTTGTGAATATGACAAATTATACTGGAGTGAAGCTTGTTAGAAACTAATTATTCTTTAGCATTCTTTTGAAAATGTGAATAACGATAAGAATGGATGTTAAATGGTTTTGATAAGGCTAGAAGATGATTACGATGATCGTGATGGGGGTATGCCTTGGGGTGGCGGAAACAAATGCTGAAATGTTTTTAGTAAGGTAGAAATGATTGGTAAAGATTATCTAGGTAGTTGTCAAGAAGATTTGCAGATGGTGTAGGATCCAGATCTAATAGTTGTGATTAAATATTCAAGATTTGAATGGTGGTTGAATAGGAAATGATGATACGTAATTTAGCAAAGGATATAGGGTTAGTTGTTAATTGAGGTTCTCCTGTCAGGGTGATATATTGATTTTGATTTTGGAATTGCATGATAACTGTAAAACAGATCCTAAAGATTAGAGCAATTGCATACCGATAACTTCATCAACACCATAAATCAAAAGAACAAGTACATCTAGAAAGACTTGTTGTTCCTAAATAGTAATTTTGACAGATTTAATTGTTGGATTAGATGGTCTTGAATGAAATTATGAGTACTACCACTATCAAGCCGGTTAATCAGAAAGAATGAGGGTTGAATTATCTGGCTAAAACATTAAGGCTGATCTCAAGTTGAGGAGGGGTAGTTTCATCATTGGTAGTAGAAGGGAAAGAGTCATCATGTAAATTATAATCATCTGTGCCTAGTAAAAATGGAATTTATTTGAACGAGGATGTTGAGGTCCAAATTTTGCGTCAATTGAAACAAAAACCTTTATCATGTTGAAACTGAATTTAGGCTGGCAATTGCTTATAGATTGGAAGTTTTGGAGGCTTAGGGAAATTGGGGTTTGGCGTAGAAGAGGTACTAAAAGATTGGGGAGGGGCTGTCATGGTGTATTGGTTGGATTCATACTAGCATGTGGATGATTAGGTGTAGTATTTTTTATTTTAGAAGGAAAACATTTCTCTAGATGATGAAATGAAAAATAAATATTAAATTTAGATTCATGACATCTAGCTAATTCATAACATCCAAGCGTGAAGTAGGTCTTGTAAGTAAAAGTTTGCAGCATAATTCTTGTTTAAATTTGGATATGAAATAACTAATTAGCTTGGATTCAAGTAAATTTGATACTTTAAAAGCAATTTTTCGAATGCAGTTTGGTATTCAAGGACTGAATTTTGTTTGGTTAGCTTGGAAAGGTTGCCCTATAAAGTGTAAATCTTCATATGTAGGATCAAAATATTTTTGTAATGATAAATAAATTCATGCCATGAAAGTTAGGAGTGTTGTGAAAATTGAAGTATTCTTGTACTTTAAAGGTCCATGTTTCATCGTCGGATCCATTAAAACAAGAAAGTTCAATTTTCATTGATTGAAGAAAAGAGAAATCTGTAGGAGAAGATGGCGGCTAGTTTTGAGATCTTTATGTTACTCTTCATCCTTTATGAACTCCAAAAGTGCATCCTTTATGAACTCCAAAATAGTAGGGATCGCCAGAGCTTTGAATACTTTCAAACCGTGTTGCTCTCTCGTGTGGTTTTAGTTTCTAGAGACTCCAGTAGATCAAAGTGCGTTCTCCAGCTACTGGAGATAGGATTAAGCAGAAGTTTTGCAACGTACTTCTGAGCTAGTTTTGCAACATATTCTTATACTGCAGTAAACAACTTACAACAGTCTTGCATGCATAGTTATGATTTTTCTTAGGGTCCAAACCTCGAGCTTAATTAGCATAAAAAATGAAATCAGTCATTCTCATAATAGTTATCACAAAGCAGTAAGATAGCTTGCAATGAGTTGACTATTTTTCCCATCACGATGAAAATTGCAAGGGAAACAAGTATTTCCTGTAGCAATAAAACAAAGTGTAGTGCAGTAGCTTAAAAATTAGAATTTGTCATTAAAAATTCAAATCTAGACTAGTAACGTCATATTCATTACACTTAACTCAAACCAATCATTTTGTTGGGGATAGCTACATTCAACTACATCATACACAAATTTGGCCTTGTAGCATGCGACCTGATTATAAAGAGCATCCATACCTTATTCATCATATGCAACCAAGCACCGTAAACATCCCAACTTCATCTTGTTGATTCCATCTAGAAGCTTGTACCTCTTAAGTTAGCTTTGTTTTATATTTTTGGGCACTGTACATAAACGTAGGCATTTAATCCATACTATCTGCCATGCTAATCATTACAATCCAAGCGTCTCTCTAACTTCATAATCTTGAGTTCACTTATATTATATTACCTTTCTTGTATCAAATTGGCTACCTTTAAAAGTACTGTGAATCTTCTTTGCGATCCTATCGAAATATTAGTTACACAAACATCATATGACTCAAAAATAGATCTCCTAGAAGTACAAATCATATTGAATAGCATTTGCTTCATCCATGATGATCTACACTCTTATCCTAGCTAGAACTGAAAAGTGACTTTTACATCTGTATTGAATCCTATTTCATCCTCCAGCTTCTTTTGTCCAGATTTTGAAAATACCGATTGATTATTTATGTCTTTCTGAGTTTTTTACATGTATCAATTTTGGAGTTAAGCATAACCATCTTTTTCCTCTACTTTGTTGCAGAGTGGGATGACAAGGAAGAAGGAAAGGATGCCCTGCAGCAGTGGGAAGATGATTGGGATGATGATGATGTCAATGACGATTTCTCTCGTCAGTTGAGGAAAGAATTGGAGAGCAACTCAGAGAAGAAGTGAATAACCCCTTACTCTCCTTCCATGGAGGGAGCTAAGATAGCAAAGGTAGATCAATCTTCGTACTTTCACTATAGGTTGCTTCTTCATATTGTTCCCTTTTATAAGTTGCAGCAAACTGCTATTGGAGGTTTGTGTTTTCTCCGAATTTCTTTTTACCTTGAGAACCGCATTCTAGTTTTAGCGGGTTTCTGCTTGGCTTTTAAGAAGTTGTATAAACTATTTGGGATAAACAATATTATTATCATATAATATGTATAAGGCATTTTTATCATTTTAATCATCATACCTTAATTATAGAAGATATATTCTCATTTATATTTTTTATTTTTTTATATAATAGATTCATGATAATTAAATTTATACTATTTATTATACCAATCATAGATATGTGAGTATTGACAATTATCTTTTTTTTCCCAGACATTTTGGCTAGTTAAGGTTAGCACAAAATACTGCATTGTGGTTGATATTTGATTCCATTAACTTGGGATTAAGAAGTATCAGTTAGAATCTTGCTCCTACTTGTAACGCTTGATCTTGAGAATAATATAGTAGATCATGAGAATGTGGAAGTACCAAATATACGAGATTACAGTTTTGTTTGGGATATTTTTTTGTAATTTTATTTTTTAGATTGTAGTAATAATTTTATTTGATCATTTTTTTATTTTGTTATTTAAAAAAAAATAAACTAAAAAGGTACTTTCTATAATAATTTAAAAATGTTATTTTTTTTAATAATTTTATAAAGCATAAAAAAATGTTTTAAATTATTTAGGTTTTATTTGGGACAATTTTTTTATTGCTTTTTAAAGCATTCTTTTAGTATAAAATTTATTTGGATTAGAAAATTGTGTTTTAAAAAATTGCTTTAGAAAGCATTTAAAAAAATTGATAAGATTTTATTTAGGATGGTTGTTTTAGTGCTTTAGGATGAAAATTAGGGGTGTTAATATTTGACACGACTTGAAAATCCAGCTCAAAAATTTTGGGTTATGGTCAACCTGAACCTGAAATGGGTTGGATTCGGGTTCAACATTTCGACCTGTTTTAAAAATCAGGTTGGATTCTGGTTAACTTTTTGACCCAAAATTGATCCGTTTTGACTCGAAAACCTGATTTTGACCCGGCAATCTGAGATTGACCTGATTTTGACCTATTTTGACTCGAAAATTAGCAATTTTTTGTTGGAAACAGGTCATTCGAGTCGTGTCGGGTTGACTGGGACCCGAAGCGGGTTGGGTTTGGGTTCGGAAAACCGACCTGTTTTCAAAAATGAGTTGGGTTCGGGTTGACCCGAATAGTGCCGGGTTAGTTTCGAGTTGGACCCGAACCCGACCCGCGATCCGAAATTGACACCCCCATTGAAAATTAAAGGAAGCCTAAGCCTAAGTCTAAGTTAATCTGATCTTCCCGTCTACTTGCCACAGCCTCATTAAGCATTCGCATGACAGTTTTTCACAGTTTTACTTCTAGACCCTCATTGTATTTTTTCTTAAGTAAATAATTTTGTTATTTTCTTAGAAAATTTATAGTGTGAACCAGTTTTTAACTATCAGATCTGTTAGAATTTCACATGTAAAAGAAAAGTTTCTGATTTAAAAAAAAAAAAAAAAACATAGTACTTTTAAAAAACTTTTGATTTTTCTACATTAATTCAACAGTTATTTTAACAATCAACTGCCATTTTTTCATAACATATTTGAAATTTCAATAACTATCTATCGATTTCATGACCATCTTTAGCTTCCATTATATTATTATAATTTCTAATGCATTTAACGTATTCAAAGTTAACTTTCACTCTTTCTTTCTATCAATCCTATCATATAAATCATTAGAAATTATAGATTTAGCATTGCTTACTATACTTGCAAAATAAAAGCCTTTTGAGGTTAATTTTGGCACATAAATGCTTAGTGGCTTGGTTGACATCATCCTTGGTCTTAATGAAGGCAACTCTTGTAGGAAGGAGGGGGGCAAAGGAATCTCTTTAAGTCTATGTACCATAATTTGGACATAACTATATAAAAAGTGTTGCAGAGAGATTGGTGTTTATAATTTTATAATTGGTTGACATGAAGTTTTTTAAGAATAAGTCCAAGTATATAGTGTTTAACCATGTTTGCTAGCTTGCTACTATGGATAAAATGGTTTACCATTGAGAGAAAATGAAGACTAATAAGCTCCCCAAATATAAGTGAAATGGTTTACCAATGAGGGGAGTGGAAACGGAGTGGTAGTTTTGATGAAGGTTGGGGTTTTTAAGTAGTGTATAGGTAAATAGGAAATTTTAGGTGTTAGATATGTAAATAGACTTATTTTAAGTATTAGGTATGTAAAAATCCCTTAATTTTAAATCAAGCTCGAATAGAAACCTAATTTCACCCAACCTTTTCATGTCCTTCCATGTCACAAAGCTTGATTAAATGGCTAAAAATAAGGCATCAAAGTCAGCATTTAATATCAACCTCTTGATTTAGGGCATCAAAGGGCTAATATGTTATTGCTTCTCATGTTTTTATTTTGGGTTTAATAAGGCAAGCTAGGGCCAACCACACAAGGAGGGATCCATGGTTGGAGAACTTATTTGGGGCGGAGTTTGGACGTAGCTCTGCATCAAGACTCCTATTAAATTCTCACATGGAGGCAACACGTGGATATTCAATTGAATTTCTTTTTTATTTATGTCTTGTTAGCCTGATCGGCCTAACCTAATCCACAGTTTTTTACTTTTTGGAAGAGAGGTACAATTGACACTCCATTTTAAGATAAAATCTGCCAAAACTGCAAAATCCAAATATTTAGAACTTTCGATACCCACTGAGAAAGAAAAAATGAGGAACAACGTGCATTATTCACGGAGGTGGTATACTCACAGGGCGTGAAGGCTGAAAGGAGGTATACAAACATGAATCAAAATTTAATTTGACTGGAACTGTTGTAGGTTTCAACTTATCGATAAATTTCTACCTCATCCCAAATTGTTTTAAGGATTTCCAATGTTTCATAATTTTCCAAATTTCTAAAATAAAGTTACGTAGAAAAAACACATCAATGCTCAATTCAAGCTTATTCAAGCACATGCAAGTGCATAGAAAAACAAAAGAGCACTGCACATTTTCTATCGCGTTTTCACTACGCATTGCTACTATGCTCTTGTTGTGCGCTTTAAACTGAGCTTTCACTGTACTTTCATTGCACAGTCACTGCACTTTTAAAGCCCTTTTAGTGTGCTTACACTGTGCTTTCGCTGCATCATTTGCTATTGTATTTGTTATTGTACTTTCTCCACGCATTTTCTAGTGCTCTTTATCTACGCTTTTTCTACTGCGCTTTAATTGTGCTTTTTCTAACGCACTTCCACTATTTTTTAACTATGCTTTTGTTTCACTTTTTATACACATGCTTTATTGCGCTTTCGTTGCGTCTTCACTGCACCTTCACTGTGGGGGGTTTTTATACAAATGGGTAAGATGAGAAGGATGCATGAGTTTTTTTTTTTTTTTGATCAAATTTACATTGGGCTATGTGGCAGATGAGTTTATATTCAAGAGAATCATCCTTTGATTAAATTCAATTAAACGTGGTGCCCAAATTTTCTTTAATTCTATTATAAACATTTTGGTGTGCACCAAGCATTTTCTCTTAAACATTAGCCCAATCATGATCTTGAGCTTGAGGGGGGTCTTGATGGGTAAAATGTGGGGGGCCTTGCAGGGGAGAATGAGGGGTATAAGTGAAAAAATCTTTTGGTGTTGGTGAGGAGAGTGAGTTTGAGTTTGTATTTAGAGTTTATCAATGGCAATTATGTCAGCATTTATATTTTCTACTTCCTCCTGAGTAACACCATGGAGGACTTGAAAATCTACACATAAACTATATTAATGTTAGCAAATCACATAATTTAGGAGAATTAATTAAAATGAGCTCCACGATAAATCTTCATACATATATTACTTTCCTTCAAGATAGTAAATAAATTGTTAGCCTTCTCTGTAGAATAAAAAATATATGTATGTGGGAACACAGGAGGCAATGACGCCTTATTCTTCTGATAATTTGTCAGTAGTTTAACAGTAACTGTTTTCAAATGGTATGTCAAATTGCCAAACAATTCTATGAAGACCTTCATAAAATTAGAAACCATGTTGAGAAAAGGTTCACCATCACAACTGAGAAGATAACGATTACTAACCTTGCCCTAGATAAGAGAAAATGGGATGAGTCAGTGACCAAATACATTACTGACTGGTTTAGCTTAAGTATGAAATATGAGTAGTAACTTGAAGAAGAATACATTATGCATTTACTGATGGGAAACATCAATGACAAGGTACAACCATGCTTATACATGACCACAATCACCACATTTCATGACCTACTGGACAGAGTGACAAAGTTTGAAAAGTTTAAACTTATCAAGATAAGAGAACTATTTTGATAAGCCCAAGAAGGCTAAAATCTTGGGTGCTAAACGAGGTAAGGCCAACTCTACGTTCTTCTTTAAAGCTGATAAAGAAAAATAAGTGGTTAATAATATAGACAAATGAAAGCATCCAATGCAATATGAAGAAAAGTCAAAATAGGTCTACAATGAAAGTTCGTTAGGGATGTTAAGCCCTATGAACTTAGTCCCAAGCTAACCAAGAGGGGAGGTGAATTGGATAACTTTAAAACCAAAGATAAAACTCAACCAAAACACCACAAACAAAGTGCGGAAGAAAAATAAATGCGGAAGCGATAATAAGAAAAGAACACACCGGATTTATAGTGGTTCGGTCAAACCTTGACCTACGTCCACTCCTTGGAGACACCCTCCAAGTATTGCACTAAAACAAGTGTCTCTCATTTAGCCCCCACAGCTAGGCAGAGAAGCCCTTACAAAATCACTTCCATCTTCCCCAGTGCGGCGGAGTCGCCGGGTCCTTTGACACCAAAGAGATCTTCTTCTTTGGTGAACTTACCTCGAGACAAGCCTTGAATCCGATGGTACTAAGGTGCGAGTTCGCCGGAGCAACCGTGTGGATCTCCCACCACACTCCCTTGAGTTCCTCCCCCTCACAGGATCTTCTCCCTCTCAAACTCCACCCTTTCCTCTCTCCCTTTCAAGCTCTCTCTCCAAGTTTCCCCCACAAGAACGAAGCTACAATGGCTTCCAAAGACACTTACAAAGTGCTTTGTCAAGCTTAAATATAAGAGCTAAAAAAGAGCTCATTAATACAAGTTGCCGACATTATCGTCCAGGACGATAGGCATATCGTCATGGCCGATTAGTTCAAATTCAGCTTAACGACCCGGGACGATTTGGGATGATCAGAAGAAAATTGGTTACATCATCCTGGCCGATATCACGATCGTCCAGGCCGATTAGTTTAAAACCGATTTCAATCGTCCTGATCATAGCCCTGAATTCGAGCTGTCCGATGTAGATCGTCCAGGACATCGTCTCGGCCGATCAGGCGATCGTCCCGGCCGATGTGATCGTATCAATCAACCATTAATGCTTTACAAAGATACCAGATCAATTTAGGCATAATTGAGTTAGATCGGCCTGGACGATATAAATATTGTCCCGGCCGATATTACCAAAAATAGAAATCTTATAGGGAACAACAGGAAATCTTCCATGTTACAAAACAACAGATCCCACACCAAATACAACAGACTCAAGAAAGGAAAAAGATTACAAACTGACACAGACCTAGTCTACCCAATCTTGAGCTGGTTCCAAATTGCAGTCTGATCGTGTGGACCTGAAACGTTAGCACAAAAGGCAATCGTAGAGAAATAAGGAATGTTTGCTATCATCAAAATCATAAACCATTGATCCGCAACATACAATTCTAACCCCCAGTCGAAGCTGATACTTAGGGGGAACGATAGCCCATAAACCTTCCAAGGTGGAGGAGAACGTCCAAGGTCAACAATGGGAACTGGTGATAGAATATTCTTGTCCCTTAAAGATAAAATGAATAAGAAATATTCATTTAAGAGGAAAAATGTCACCAAGTTATTTCGACAAACAGTGAAAGCGAGCTTAGAACTGCCAGAGTGTAAGAGGCCTGAGGAGCTGAAACATACTAGCAACCCAAACTACTGTCTGTACCATCGGGCACTCGATCATCTTATTAAAGATTGCTACATCTTCAAGGATTAGTTGGAAAGAAAATATCAAAAGGGGAACTCACATTATTGGATAATATGTTGACTCACCCTAGAAAGAAATTAACTCAGGTGGTTACGTCTTCTTCCGTACCCCCAATCGAAAAAAGAAGAAATGAAAAAAAAGAGTATAAGAAGAGCATTGAGAGACTGCGATATCTAAGAAGACTACAAAAATGCTAAAGCAGCTCGATGGAGTCCCAAGAGTGAAGTGGAAATCTCCTATCGAGCTAGTACTAAATTTAAAAGGAATTGTCTGAGGTATATGCATCTATTTACAAGTAGCACCTTCAGCCAAACTAACTTTTCAAAATCTAGTAACATGAAGTCCTCCAAAAAGAAGACCAAACTGAAGAAGCCGAGGAGAAAATGATGGGAACTCAAAGGACTATTGACAGTTTGGATTAATATTATCAGACTGTGAGGCGACCTATTAAGCTTGCTAATTTTATGTCAGAGCTTAAAATAGATGATGAAGACTCTCTTCTGGTTAAAGTATGTTGGGTCATCTTAGTCGTGCTAAATAAATTGATAAAAAATAATACACTGAAGATACAGCTTCTGAATTCCATATGATGGTGACATCGATGGACTATAACTTAGAAGAATATCTATATTTTTCAAAGGAAGGTGAATCAGACCTCCACATAGCATCGTCGATGAGGAATATAAATCTATGTGGTGATTCTGAACCAACGGATGAATCTCCAGACGTGGCAATGGTCGACTTTGAAGAAGATACACATCAAATGAGTCTGAGCTAGAGGAGATCGCTCAAATATAGTTGAGAAGTGGCAAGATACTTCCATCTCCACAAAAGAAAAAAAGTCTCCAACAAAGATAAAGGGAAAGAGATAGTTATCAATGAAGATATTATCCTTAAAAACTCCAAAAGATATCTTATAATATCTTATCCCATCTGAAAAAGATCCCTACACAACTCAGTATATATGATACCCTGATATTGTTAAAAGACCATTGAGAGATTTTAATTCAGACTCTCAAAAATCTCGAAAGATACGAGACATATTTTACTGAACATAATTTAATGGAGGCCCTACAAGCTCGTAACGAGTCGTTCATCACCTTTACCAAAGAGGACATGATGCTCAGAAAGTAAAATCATAACCGCCCTCTATATGTTATTGCAGAGAGTGACGAAATGATAATTAGTTGAATCCTAATCGATTTGGGGTCCTTTATAAATCTCATAAGCCTGAAAGCACGAAGATCATTGTGCCTCGAAGTGGAACACCTCAGGCCAGATAAGTTAATGGTACATGACTTTAACGAGAAGGGAAAGAAAACCCTAGGATTATTTACACTCTCCCTCACATTTGGAGAACTTCATACAAATGCCAAGTTTCATGTGATTGATTCAGATACCTTATTTAAGACGCTTTAGGTCTCTAATTATTACATGAGTATGACATCATCCCATCAATACTATATCAATGCATGAAGTACCTCAGAGATGAAGAAGAATTTAGGATCTCTAGTGACATCCAGTCCACGTAGTTCATGAAGTAATAATCTACGAAGATGCCAAATAGTTTATTCCAAATAACCTAAAGTCATCGAGCTCTCTTGAGGCCTAGACATCGAATCAAGAGATTATAAAGCAACCTAAACAAGAAGGCAAGAAAAAGAAGTTGGGGAGAAAGAATGCAACGTCGACTCTTCCCAAAGCTGTGACTATTCCTAAAGAAAGAAAATACGTGCCTCATCTAGAGAGTGACAAAAATAAAAGTGATGCCACCCCTACCAAATCTCAGAGGATATACTAGTTAACGGGCAAAGGAAGAAGGGAGGTTGAATATTCAAATGATGATTATGACTATGACTCTATCTACATGAAATATTCTTCAAAAGAATAGCTAGTCTGTTAATCTCATACAGCATACTCGCAGTAACGTGTATTCCCCTACAACACATTAAATAAATCATTCTATAAGAGAGCATAATGTTGAAGACCTTATAACTCGTTATATGCCTCCTCACAAAAAAGGGGTGGGCCAAGGAGCTTATTTTATTCAATTGGAAAGATCAAAGAAGAAGAAAATTGTGATTGGTTTTATATGCTCATCAATTTCAGGGAATTAGTATCTACGACGTTCCCTATGTATAATGCTAGAAATATCCAAAGAATGTTACAAAAGCGAGGTAATACTAGTTTCCTCAAACAACACGTTCATTTTTGTTTGAGCCTCTAGTATCGAAGAAATCCTTAAGTATCAAAGAAATCCTTACTCATTAATGAAGAATGATATTTTTATAAAAAGAGGTCTCGAATTTATCATGCGAAAATACCCTCAAAAGGTGATTTGCCGAGTAATCACATGCAGGGGTATCGAATCCAACGACAATGATGCTGAGGAAATATATAAAGTTGAAGGATGATCAACCCATAGAAGCTAAGCCCACACCAAAAGAACTAAAAGATGGTGGACATGCAGCCACTATGGATGAGCTAAAAGAAGTTAACTTGGAAACAAAGGTGGACCCTCGCCCAACCTTCATTAGCTCCCTTCTACCAGAAGGCCAAGTGGAAGAAATAAAATAACTCCTCTATGAATTTATGAATTGTTTTGCCTGGATATACGCTGAGATGCCTGACTTATCCCTTGATGTTGCAGTTCATAGATTGACCATCAAACCAGATGCAACACTCGTCAAACAAGCTCCAAGGAGAATGCGATTGGAGATTGAAGAACATATAATTGTAGAGACAAAAAAGCTTATATAAGCGGGCTTCTTCTAAGAAGAAAAATATGCCGACTAGATCACTGATATTGTCCCTATCAAGAAAAAAGAACGATTAGATCCTTATATGCATCAATTTTAGGGATCTCAATAAAGCATGTCCAAAGGATGAATTTTCTCTTTCAGTATCAGAACTTCTAGTGAACACATTCAATTACAAAATATTCTTATTTATGGATGGATCATCAGGCTATAATCAGATTAAGATGGTACTTAAAGATGAAAAACATACAACATTCAGAATGCCCATCAGCATATTTTGCAACAAGTTTACGCCATTTGGCCTTAAGAATATTGGTGTCACTTACTAGCAGGCAATGATATGTATCTTTGATGAATTAATACATCAGAAGGTTGAGTTCTATGTAGATGACCTCTTTATCAAGAGCATGGATCGAAAAGATCATTTAAATAACCTAATGATTGTATTTGAGAGAATCATAAAGTTTGATTTGAAGATGAACTCTCTGAAATATGCTTTTAGGATCTCTTTTGGTAAATTCCTTGGATACATTGTTTGATATCAAGGAATCAAGATCGACCCCAATAAAATCAATGCAATCTTGGATATGTCGCCTCCTAGAAATCTTTGATAGCTTCGCTCTTTGCAAAGACAGCTGGCTTTCATTCGATGATTCATATCAAATATATTGGGTTGACGCCAACCATTCTCTAAATTGATGAATAAAGATGTTCACTTCAAAGTGGGATGAAGAGTGTCGAAAAGCATTCAACTGCATCAAAAGATACTTGTTAAATTCGCCCATTCTCGATGCCAATTCTGAGGAAGCCTCTTATATTATATGTGGCAGCACTAAAAGAATCCCTCAGAGCATTATTTGCCCAACATAATGAAAAAGGAAAAGAAAATATACTCTACTATATCAGTCGGATGTTGATTGGGCATAAATTCATTATTTCCCAATTGAGAAGTATTGTCTGACATTGATCTTTACAATCCAAAAGCTCCGCCACTATGTGCTCTCACATAAAATTATGTTGATATCAAAGATCAATTTATTGAAGTTCTTGATGACAAGACCAGCATTAATAGGTCATATAACAAGGTGGACAGTAATATTACTGTAATTTTATATCACATACATGCCACAAAAAATAGTGAAGGGATAAGCATTAACATATTTTCTTACCGCACATCCTATCCTGGTAGATTACCCACTTACTAATAATTTTCCTGATGAACAAATCATGCAAGCCTAGGAGAATGAAAAACTACCATTTTGGGAGTTGTACTTCGACGGGGCATCATCGATTATACTTATCCGACCATCAAATCTTATAAGAGCCTGAGCCAACATCAGTCTCATTTTTATATCACCTAAAGGAGACATAATGAGATTCTCATTTAGTTTAATTGAGCCTTGAACTAATAATAAAGATGAGTATGAATCTATAATAGTGAGACTGGAGATTGCAATCCATGTCATAATCCAAAATTTCCAAATCTTCGGCGACTTGCAACTTGTGATGAATAAAGTACTGGACATTTACAAGATTTGTAAACTTGAATTGGTAGGTAGACTATTGTACACGACAAATCCCCTACCGTTACTTTCAAGTGCTGATACTCTTGGCTCTTGCTTATGGGAATTTACATCTATCTTCGGTTGATCACATCATCATCCATCTTCACCCGTGAGTGGGTTATTATTTCATGATGGGCTTCTTGCAGGTTATTGTAAGTGTTATATTTGTGGATTGTTGATGTTCGCTTGCATATGAATTATTGCATCATAAGCCCCTTTATATGTACTTATGCTATAGCACTTATAGTGAAGTCATTGTTGTATTTGCATGTAGGTGGCGTATTAGGTATTGTCGACATTTCGAGCGTAATGGTGAAGTCTGTTTTGCGATTGAGGGGGCAACGCCACGAGTCAATTTCTTTAATTTACATGTTGTTGCTTTGGGACCCACACTAATCTCATTGCACTGATTTAATTGAATAATTTGTAATATCTTTTGAGTATTGATAATGCTCTGATCGCAACGTCAAAGTTTGTTTTGCGATCGAGCTTCATACATCATTTTCGAATGTCAATTGCCAATTTTGACTGGTCGCTCCTGATTTGACTGCTAGGGGCTTCGACTTGGGGGAATTTGACATTTTGGTCACAACAACGCAATCGATTTGGTGAGTAGACATCATTCGACCCTTCAATTGGAGCATCGCATAGCCGCACACATCACTTTTGTCACACATTTTGCTTCTTTACGCATGTATTTTGACATGTATGTCAACATTATAATTTATAAAAGAAGAAAAGGTGAAATTTTCAAGACTAGTTATCATTGGATGTGGTGTGCCAACTACCAAGCTTCATTATTTGGCCTTAATAATGAGAAATAATTGAAGGGGGGTTCCTTCAACTTATATCCAACATAAAGAAGCACCTAATGAGGATTCCAAGTCAAGTTCAAAAATTCATGAAATTACATCACCCCTCTTCATAAAATAAGGGAGCGGCCATATCATGTAACTCCAACCAACGAACTATCTCTTTGAAATAAGGAACCACACCTTGAGAGATTTCAAATTTCAATTGATAAAACTTATATGAAATGTTTATATAAATGTTATTTTACTGCAATGAAATATTATTAAATATTTAGAAATAAAAGTTTAAGTGTTAATACACTTTTCTTCCTCCTTGAAATTCATGACTGAGAGGTGCTCTTTGGTGAGTATTTAAATTTTTATGTAAATTTTTTATAATTTTAATTAAATTCCTATTAAACCTTTCCATACATATCTTATATCACATAAAAAATACAACTATGTTTTGAAACATGCCAAAGAAACAAGGCCGTATTTCAAGTTAGCTAGATTAGGGTTTCAATAACCTAATCTTGATTTTGATTTCAATTCACCCCCTAAAATCTTTGGAAAAATCCCATAAACTCCATAACTTAATTAGAAGTATCTCCACATCACTTCTAAGTATTTCAAGCCATCTTACATAAACAAAGTTTAAAGAAATAGTGCCATGTATCAAGTCAACCATATTAAGGTTTCTAAGACCTAGTATAAGTTTTATAATAATTCAAAACCTTAAATTCCTTGAAATAATCCAAAAAACTCAAAAACTTAAGTAAATATATCCCTACACCATTTTCATGTTTTTTTCAAAGATATTCTTTATTTTCAAAACCTAATTTCATTAGTTATTATCATACTCACAACCTAATACAATCAACCTTAACATCTTCACCCTCATCCTATATGCCACCAACCTCATTCTAAGGCTTTGTTTGGGTCAATCTTACTGCTTTGCTTTTGAAACTGCAACCACAATTTTTATTTAACTACTAATTTTTTCATTTCATTTAATAAACTTTTGTATTAATAAAATTTATTTTATCTACTGCAACTTTATAATCACCTTTATAAAAAATTTCAACCATTCAAAACAAATCCTCAATGTCCCTAAGAAACATTATACACCCCAACATGAAGCATAAGCCTTGGTACACTCAAATCCTAGGCTACATTAATTTGATATCAAAGAGAGCACATCCATGTGACAATATGGGCTTTTGTTAAGTCATCATGAACCTTTTTGAAGTGATTATTTGTGCCTTGATCAAATTTATATATCACTTCAATGAAACATACAATGATGTGAAGGAAAATTTGGTAATTGTGAGATAAGAAAACAAACTGATAAAAATGGTATTGCATTAGTAACCATTCCTCCCTAAAATGCAAAGAAAAGTTATCTAATTGAAAACCTCACTCTCCCACCAAAAGAAGCAAAGTTCTAAGCATCATTTGCAAATAAGCTCTCTAAAACATTTTTTACCAATAAAAAAGATCATAACTGTTCAAACCAAAGCTGATCAAGGTAAGTGGAAAGCTATGTATTGGATTTTTAGTTGCGTTTTGGTGTTTATTGGATTTTCCTAAGGAAATAAGGTAGTGAATTAGGCCATATTTCTTTAATCCTTACTCATGTAAAGTGGTTGGAAACTCTTGTAAGTGGTGTAAATCTATTAATGTAGAAAACTTCAGACTAAGGAATTAGACAGCTTAGTTCAAGAAAATTTGTAAGATATGTTAGCGATAAATTAGGCATCTAAATCATGGCACAAATTAAATTAGCATAATAGGAAGATAAACTAATAGCCAAACATAAGTTCTGATTATGATATGAAACACAAAATAGTATAAAAGCTATAATAAAGAAAGCCTAAAGCTTTATTTAGGACAGCTTTCTTATTGCTTCTCAAATAAGCTTTTTAATACAAAAATTAAAATTTTTATATTATAAAGCTACTTTAAAAAGTAGTAAGAAAGCCATCCAAACAAAGCCTAAATCACTTTAAAACTCACAATGTTACAGCATATGATTGACAAGCAAAGGTTACTACTCTAAGTTAGAGATAAGATAATAAATTATGGAATAAAAGTTTTATAATTCAAAAATATCTTAAAAAATAGAATATATAAAACTTTTCTTTTTCTTCTGTCTCGTCAATTGATCGCTTCACCAGCCCCAACACCAAAGTGGGGGAAGTTTGCAGGAAGAGTAAAGGTAGGATCATCACCGCCTTTGCCTTGGAATGCACGGCCTAGTGCAAAACCAAGGGCTCTTGAAACTGGTACAGCAACTGCATTACCAACTTGGATATACCTGTCCAGTTAATAAAAAGAAAAGCTAATTAATTTATGATTTATAACATACATAATGCCCTTTCTTCATTAGACTTCCTTTGGATAGATTGTGAAGCGAAATAAAATTCCTATAACTAATTATGAATATTTAACTGTAATTAAAGCACGGCTTTAAGAAATACTTTATTGAAAAGCTATCTCTTGTAGTAAAGATCAGAACTATAAATCAATATTATGTTTGCAAGAAAAGATTGGCAACAAAATAACAAATCACTAAAACTTTATTTGAGATGATTTTCTTTATCTTTTTTAAAGCAGTTTTTTAATACTAAAAAACTGCTTTAAGAAGAAATAAGAAAACCGTCCCAATTGAAGCCTAAAACTTACTTGTGATTATTAGATAAGATAATGGCTTGTATAAGATTTAATATTACTTTATTTAAGCTGAGATTCATACAAAATCTCCCAAGAAAAGCAAATTTAAAAAATTGATCTATTATGTAATCATTAGTTTCTAAAAGATTTTCATGGAGAAAAACATTTAAAAAAACGTGCATCTAAAAATACCTTTAATGGGTAGAAGACAACTTAGGTTTCCTTTAGAACAACTTTCTTGTTGCTTTCTAAAATAAATTTTTAATACAAAAAAATTTGTACCAAAAAGATGCTTTAGAAAATATTAAAAAAACTGTTCCAAACGAAACCAAGTTCCTGTTCATTGACTGAATAATGCCTATATTAAATCTACTCATAAGAATATCAAGGAACAAGCAGACAAGAATAACAGTAAAGATATAGAGTTTTACCTCTCTTTAATAGGACCGCACAATTTATAGTAATCAGGAAATCCTTGAAGCCTAGCATTTTCCCTTATGGTCAACACCCTGTCCTGTTCAGGGTGTAAAATAATCTACAAAGAAAAAGGAGCTTAAACAGATAATACCAAAAAAAAAAATTCATTGTAGATATCACCACACCTAAACAGTTGGGACAATTTTACCTGGTTGTGTGGCTCTGCCCTAGTTACTACCGTGGGCACAGTCTCATCCCACCATAGCCGTCCAAAGGGCCTATTTAGACATACATATAAATCAATGGAAAAGAAACATTCAATTTCAAAAGGAAAAAATGGTTTAAAAAAATATTAAACCCTACTTTGGAGATTTTCCCTTGATATATGACATAGCATAATCAGGAACCTGTATCAAACAAATAAATAAATAGTTATAATAGCATTAGAAAAAATTTTTTGAACAAAGTAGATGAATTTACCAAAGGACTCCCTGAAGGAAGTAAAACTCGTTCAATTTGTGGATCAAACTCGACAACATTATTGGGACCAACTATAACACCAGGAAAATCTCGAAAATTGGCTCCCTATATGCATATACATAATAATAAAGTTCAAAAACAGCTCAACCCTCATAACAATAATAGAAATACAATAAATTTGATATAAAATGCTACTTAAAAGAATAATATTAGAAAACCGACCTTTTTTTTAGGTACTCTACATACACGCATATAGTCATCTTCATTCAACTGCAATGGTCGATGATCAAATAAGTTATTATGGAGGACTGCCTTCTTTGGGTTGGAGGAGGGGTCTACCAAATCTAAGGAATGCAAATAAAATTAAAAACCAGAAGTTTAGTACTTTGTATCCATGAAAAAAAATCTAGCATTGCCAATGATCAGAGAAAACTTTTCAACAACCATCAACATTTTCTTGTAAATAAAATACAAATGAACAAATATGAAATAATTTCATAACATGCATAACTATAAAAAAAATCTCATATCAAATGCGATTGAAATAAAATTAATTAATACATTTATAATAATCAAATATAATCTATTATGTGAGTGCCAATTAATTAATCATGTTGGTAAAGGCTTTAAAAATTATCATCAAAATCTTAGATTCAATCCTCACCTACACTATAATAATTCCTACTCCAAACTTTCGGGAGAGGCAAGTAAAAATAAAAAATATTATCCTCTATACAAAAAATATACCCAATTATGGCTATATAAATGCACATGCACTTATATAACGCCAACATCTTGCAGTCTCCATACATCTTGCTCATATAACCTCTAGATATGGAGTTCCAATTAGAATATTCTACCAGGTAAAAATATTGTTAGAATAAATAAGTCATATTGGATATAAATTTTAGGAAGAACTAGATCAAGGACCAATCATGCTGAAAAGAAGTCTTGTTAGATAAAACATAAATAGGAAGCTGAAAAATTTAGACCAAGGTCTAAAAATCTCCGAAGGTCCCCATCACAAAACTGACATGATCACTACAGAGCTTGAACATGATTCATTTACTGCTTATAGGAATTAAAAAAAATAAAAAACAGAACTTGCTTCAAGTTACCTGGTTCGGTGAGGCGGATGGAGAACTGAAAATCTGTTTTTGGACTGCTTCCATAGGTCATTTCATCTCTTGCTTCATTATTTTCTACCTGAATGTTTTACAATCAACAAAATAAAGAACAGCTATGAAAAACAAAATTAAAATGCCAATAAAAACCATGCATACTTTAGGAAGGTCTGAAATGGCATCACCAAGAAATAAGGCCTTCTCAAGTTGTGGCCGTCGACCTTCATTATAAGCAACAATATTTTGCTAAACAAATAGAATCACCATGTTATTAAGCATCGAATGCAAGAATAACTATTTGTAATACATCATTGATTTATATTTACCTCAAATTTCACAGGGGCACCACCTCGAACTAGTACATCATGTGTAGGTAGAGGAAATTGTGGTAAAACCTGGGAATGAAAAAAAAAATTAAAAACAGATCTAAGATAGTAACAAAAATGAGGTAAAGAAAAAATAAATACCTCACTGGGCTGAGCACCCCATAGAAATACTCTCATTCGAAATTGGGGAAGGCCATAACAGCCAGCAGCCATTATACCTAACCTAGATTGATAATTCATTTTAACCAGCTTGCTAAATGCAAACCGCCCTAGAAATCCTTCAGCAAACTTAAGAATATCTACGACATTCTCCATCAAGACATATTTAGGCTTAAGAAAATCCACGATTTCCATAAATACAGCCATTTGTTGGTTTCTGATATCCGCAAGTGGATTATTATAATCTCTAAATCTGTTAAACCCACTGATCCCTTGGCAAGGAGGACCCCCACAAATAACATCGACAACTCCCTATAGAAAACGTTAAAAAAAAAATTATTATGGGTGTACATCTAAATTCATGGTAGAGAAAAACAAAATGCTGAGGGCTTAAAAGCACCAAAATGCAAGGTACTCACAGGCAAAGGCAAAATTTTGTTTTGGTATCCTTTTCGAACAAAATTTTCAATTCTCTCAGAACACTTGCTATGTAAGATTAAAACAATACAAGTTAATAGCAAATAAAGAACAAGTTATATAAAGCCTGAATACAGTACCTTAGGCCACTTATAGGTTCCCATGTATCTTCACTTGCTCCATAGCCTTTCCATCGCACCTATAAGAAGATAAATACCAATAAATGAAATGAACAAAGAAGAATCAGCCAGAACCCTAGGAAAAAAGAAACTGTTTCCAAGAAATCTATAAATTAGAATGGACTCCATAGCAATATGTTTTACTGTATTACACATCACCTTAAACATCAACTCTTTTTTGCCAATTTCATTTGGATCTCCAAAGCAAATATCAACGAAATGATCCACCTCAAACTCCCCTTTAGGCACAGGAGTTGAATCATTATCGCCGCCATCATCGCTAAAGTCATCTGACTCTTTGTTCGGCCTGGGTGGATGTTTCACGTCCAAGGAAAATTCCTCACATAATTTCTTCCACTCTCTCAAGAGAGTAAGAAAATCCTCAGCCTTCTCATTTCGGACCTTCATTTTAGCAACACAAAAAAGGTTACGGTTTGATCATATAAAAACAGTAAAAGCACGGATTCTTCTTAGAATTGAACAGCAAAAACAAAATATAGCACTTTAAGTTTGGTGGTGAAAAAGTTTTCGCCCATCCTGAGAACTGAAAAACAAAATCATGAAAAAAAAAATCATTAAAAAAACCAATAGATCCATAGTGAAAAGGCTAACGAAAGCATGAAACCAAGTTTAATATTCAGAAATCAGAATGCAGTAACAAAGATCTTGACCAGAGAATTGTTTATAATAATACAATTGCATCAAGCATTAGACATTGAATAGATACCTTTGTTTTTGGATGGTTCAACCGTAAACTTTGGCAGGCAAATGAATTAACATCTACAGCCCACGTCTACAACAAAAAAATGACAATGATCAAATAATAATAAAGTAAATTGGATAAAAATATTTACGATAATTGAAATTATAAACAAAAAAGGAATTTTTTTCATGCTAAGTTAACGTTCACAACTTACAGTGTAAAGATTAAGACCAGCAAGTTGAGCACCGTGGCACAAGCCAGTAGACATTGCACCACAACCGGAGTACAAATCTAGCAAATTAGCATTCATTGGAGATGCTTCTAATTCAAAACCTTCGTCACTTGAAGTAGTTGACACTGAACTAACACCGCTAGTATCATCTAAAGTAGTGTACCATGGTATGCAGTCAAATAATAATAAAAATAACCATAAGACAATATATAAAAATTAAAGAATGCTAAATATAAACAGAACATATCTAGAAAGTACCTTTGGGGAGATTGGCGAAAGTGGAATAGAAGGGTGAGTATGACATGTCATAATAATAATCACACTCTGGAATCTCATCTTTTGAAGGTAAACCAATCTACAAAAGATAATATACTAAATAAAATTCAAATAATTAACTATCACATCACACAAACAATGTAATGCGCATGGCAAGATTTTTTTTTATATATATAAAACGTTGAAATTACGTTATTTGCAATCCGAACTATTCTAATCTTGCACACAATGCATTCTAAATCATTGTCATTACGGTCTTCAGACAAAAAGACTCTTCTTTTATCATGGTCATTCGCATGATAGCTAATTACCTACAAGACCAAATAAAAATTTTGCTTAGATCTTTTATGATAACTAAAAATATTTAAAAACATAAAATTTGTGCATCAAACAACTTACAGTATCCTCAGCTTTATAGAACCATTGGGCCCTAAAATACAGCTTCCCTTCAACAGTTTTAAAAAATTCAATAATACGTCCAATATAATCTGGTTCACCATCACCGGCCTAAAAAAACAATTAAAAGCGGAATTCGTGAATTTTCACATAATTATTCCTTCACAATGGCTTATACTACTAAAAAGAAGTAGCAGCAGCAGCAATAACTGAAGTAATAACAATAAAGGTTATACCAAAATAATAATAATAATAATAATAATAATAATCCGTAGCAAACATGCTCTGAGCATGAATCTAAAAACTTCATGTCCATAACTTTAATTAGAAAACCAAATTAATGATATACTAAGTAAAAAAACATGAATTTATGGAAGGTTTTTAATCACCAAACAAGACCTTCAAACCAATTTTGTCCCATAATTAGAGTGAAACAAAAGAAAAATTTCGACTCTTACATGAAAGGCACTTCGATTTTTTGGTAGCATAGTGACAACCAAAGATGGAAGCATAGATTTTTATTCACAACATGGTATTGTGATCGTTAATATGCCAATGCAAATAAAGCAAAAAAAAAAAAAAAAAAACAAATAATGAAGAAAACATGAACTGGTTATTATGCGATTATATATAAGGGCATCTCTAACCGAAAATCTCATTTTTCACTCTAAAATATAGTAAAACTAAAAAATAGAGTGATTCATCTTCAATCAAACTCCATTTTACATCCTTTGCAGAAGGTAACGGTCTTTCTCTATTTCACGCATTTATTGGGCAAACTCGATAGAGACAGAAAAATAACATAGGTGAACAATGCAACGCCAATATTGGTGTTACACTCTTCACCCGCAACCAAATACCGGAAGTTTTGTTGTTGGGCTGGAGCTCGCGAGCAATGTCATTCATGCATTTGGAGTTTGGTTGGAGAAGGCCTAAATGAAATTAATTCTTACATCTATACTATATGCACAGTATATTTGAATAATTGTTTTTGCATTTCCCAATAAAATAAATAGAAAAATGCATTCTTTAGTTAAATCGTTCTATGCATAACATTTTGAATATTTGTTCTTACAGCATAGGATAGAGCAGTTATGACTGTTCACAAATTTTTATTCAGGAAAATTTTATACAGGGCTGAGTAGGCCAGAGAATGTTAGAATCCAAAAATTAAAAATTCATAAAAAAAAAGAAACTTATGTGGGATTCCTATAGTAAAGAGAGAAATTGTAATATTTGAAATAACTTAGATGTTAGAAGAGTTGATAAACTTTTTGCAAGAAATTGGCCAAATTATATGACGAAAGTACACGGTTGTATTTCACCTTAACATGTGCGTCATCATTGAGGTTATAGGCAACACCATCAACCATTGCCTGATAATAATGGCATTTAGCTTTGGCAGGCTCAGCTTCATCTTCACTGTCACGGAAAATTTAAATGGTTGAACGAGATGAAAATGACAACAAATGCTATCACTAGCAACAAACATTTCCCAGTTAGATATCCAGAGATTCATTTTCTCTCTAAAAAACCTGCTAATTACACCCAGAATCAAACTATGATATGAACTTTGTGAACTGAAAATCCTAAGCGATCTGATTTAAAAAAATAACAAAATTGAATCCAAAAACCAAAAAAAGCATTTAATAGATGAGATATGGCGATTATATCATACTACCATGAAAGAAAATGAAGAAAATCTCATTCATTTAACATCAGTATAAAAAAAAATGCAAGTTTTTTAGTTAAGAAGCATACTTTCCATAGTCTGATGAAGATATAGACTTTGGCCCACCAACCTAGAAAGATGAAAACAAAGAAAAAATTAAAGAATGGAGAATGTGTATACATTATTTTTCTAAATATTAAAAAAATAAAAGAATGCCTTTACCAGTTAAAAAAAATGTGTGATACATAATTAGCCTTCCTTTGTTTCATTATTTTAATAAAAACAGGATAGTATAGAAATTATTAGCGAAATGAAGCCAACCTATAATAACTGTCTACCACAGAAGCAATCAATTAAATTACTTGAATTATCTTTATCACACCACGTAAGCACCAAGCTCATCCATTATCAGCTTTTATTTCTTTCAATTCATTATGCCAATTGATATAGAAATTATTCAAAACAAATTCTTAAAAATTTCAACTACTTATCTTTATCAAGTTAATTCTAATAAGTCATTTGAACTTTCATAAGTTAAAAAACAATGATAATTGAAGTGATTGATCTTTTAAAAAATTGCTTTCCCTGAAAGGTAAAATAGTGCAATTTAATTTTAATAATCCTCACTATTCATCCATGGTTTAAAATTGCGCAACAAGATGCGCGCCTCAGCGCAATTCAAGCCGTTTGAGCATCAAGGTAGACGCCTTGAAGTTGAAATATGAGGCGTACGCCTCAATTAAACAGAGGCACACCTCAAGGAGCACCTCGCCTCAGTTCGACAAGGCATTCGCCTCTTAAAAAATATTATTAAAAAAAACCTAAACCTAATCTATTCTTATTTCATCAAGTGTTGCTTGAAAATTTTCGCATAAGAGTCAAAACCCAAAAAAAATATTGAAAATTTTAAGAGGACTTTGGCCAAAAAAGTGTAACTATTATATCATATGATTGGTTAGATATGAAAAATAGAAGTTTAATAAACATTCTGATTAATAATCCTTATGGTACCATATTTTGAAAGTCAATTGAAGTATATGATTAGGTCAAGGATATTGAGTTCATCTTTAAATTATTAGGTAGAGTTGTTGAGGAGGATGGAGAGCATTTAGTGGTACAATTAGTAGCAAATAATACCAGTGCTTACAAGGCTGTTGGGAAAAAACTTATGGAGGGAGGAAACATTTATATTAAACTCCATGTGCTACACATTGCATAGATCTTATTCTTGAGAAGCTTGGGATGTTGCCTCAACATAAATATGCACTTAGCAAAGCAAAGAAAATAACTAAGTTTATTTACAACCATTTTTGGGTTTTGACTCTTATGAGAAATTATAAAAAAAAAATCTGAGGACAACAGCGACAATATTTGTCACCAGTTACTTGACATTAGAGAGTATGTTGGATGCTAGACAATCTTCAGAGTCTATATTTACCTCCGTACAGTGGTTGAGATGTGCATGGACAAAGAAACCCAAGGTGAAAGAGGTTAGAAAGATTATTTTAAATGATAAATTTTGGCAAAACCTCTTGTACTTCATCACAATCACTAGAACATTAGTACAAATTTTAAGGATGGTGGATGCAGAGAAGAGGTCTGCTATAAATTTCATCTACAATGCTATGGATTAGGGGTGTCAATAATTGACCCGACCCGAAAAATACGGGTTAAGGTCGACCTATTTAACAAAAAGGTCGGGTTTGTGTCTCAACTTTCAACCCGTTTAATAAATGAGTCGGGTCCGGGTCAACCCGGTAACCCGGAATTGACCTGATTAACCCTGATTTAGCCTTCCCATAATTAAAAATTAAAGGCCGCGCTGTCCCGAAAAAAAAAATCAAGTCCCAAGGCCCGAGGAGGTCGCCTCACCAACTCTAACATATGCGGCTCTGCCTCAGAGGGATTGGACCTCACAGTCCTCACCTTTCTATAATGTCAAGCACCCAAGAACTCATTCACTCAATACGTCCGACTACCGTGTCAAGCACCCAACTGACCCAAGCACTCAATATGTCCGGCGACCAGCGTCCGCTACTCGCGGACTCGCCTTAGTCGCTTGTGAGGCTGCAACGCCTTGTCCGCGAATGTCGAATGACGACTTCGTGGTGCACACACACCGGACACTAGTTGTCATCAACATCCCGTCGAGTTAGCACGTCTTATCCATCTAGTTGACGCCGACCCCACCGGCCTCCGTGCAGACTGCAGCATCTCTAGCACCGCCTAGTTAAAGGGATTCACGGGTCGGGTCAGGTCAACCCGACAACCCGTGCGGGTCGGGTCCGGGTTTAATTTCCTGACCCATTTACCTAAACTGGTCGAGTTCAGGTTGACCCGTTTATGCACGAGTCAAGTCGGATTCAACCCGAACCCGACCCGTCAACCCGAATTGACACCCCTACTATGGATAAAGTTAAATAAATTATTGCCTGCAATTTAGGGGGCGAAGATGGAAGCTAAAAGAAAATTTGAAATATTATTAATGATAGATAAAAGCTACAGCTTCACTGACACTTATATACAATAGGCTATTACTTAAACCCTCAGTACCAATATGCAGAGAATAAGTCTACAAATCTTAAAATAAAATTAGAATTGTATCATTGTATGAATCGACTGGTGGTAGGTGATGCAACAAAAAGATTAAATGTTGTCATGCAATTGATACCTTTTAGGAATAAAGAAAAGTTTTTCTATTACAATAGGCCAAGTACACTATTTCCAAACGATCTCCAAGTAATTTCATTTGTTATTTTACTTATTTAAAACTTGTTCTTTGAGTATTGACTATACTCATTTATGTAAATCTTAGTTGAATGGTGGATTTAATTTAATGATGACACTTTAGAATTATAACGTTTTGATGTGAAAGTTTTGGGATTAACATGTTCTTCATCTAGATGTGAATGGAATTAGAGCACCTACAACCAAATGCATACAAATAGGAGAAATCATTTGTCAAAACTGAGAATGAATTCACTATTGTACATTATGTACAATAAGAGACTCAAAAACAAAAAAACTAGAAGAAAATTGAAAGATCCATTGATTTATGAGGATATGACATCTGATGACGAGTGGTTATTAAATGATGAAATGAAGGTAACATCGTTTGAGTTACGAGAGGAAGATTTAAATGTTGATTTCTTTGATGATTATAGAGCATTTACATCCATCACAACTTAAGAACAAATAAAAAAATGTATATAAATAACATAGTTTTATTAGCCTTTACTTTTATTAATGTATTACTCATTTAGATATCATTCAAAAAGACTTAGGGAAGAAGAAGATAATTGATATAGAGGAAGGACCTAATTGGGAGACATTAAACTCCATAGGAGATGAGGAAGGGGAGAGAGTAGTTCATCATAACGATGATTCAAATGATGACAATGTTGGTGACTTCTGAGTTGTTATGTCAATGCTATTTATTTTTTGAATTACATGTTAATGAACAAAATATTGGGATTTATAAGAGAAGGAATTTTAAGTTGAACTATATTTTATATTGACTTATTATTGTGATGTTTGGATTTCACTTTATTTTCAAACAACTTATTAATTGACACTTCATATCTTGTACTTTTTCTGTTTTATATTATTAGATTAGTCATTAATGTATAAAAAATTATCATTTTAACTTTACACAATTTTTAGATTTTGAGGCTTACACCTCGCCTCATGAAAAAAAAAATGCCGCAATACCTAATTGCGCAATTTTAAATCTTGTATTCATCCAAAAAATTTATATTTATATGGTCCTAAAAAATGGCTCTTGAATTGTGTGGACTCTAATTTCACTCAATCATACTAGCATTTAGATCAATTTTAGTTAAGATTTTTTGAGATTGGTGGATGAAAAACCCAACATCTTATTCACATCTAATTTTCATACCTACCAACAGATGTTATTTTATAAAAAAAATGAATAAATCAATAATTCTAAGACATTACTCATTTTTCCTTCATTCAACCATGTTCAAAAATAGATTTCAAAGAAGTGGTCAATAGAATAAGAAGAGACTAATACTTATCTTACTTGATGTCACAAAAAGGTTTATCTAATGGGTAGTAGATAATGACCAGTTAAGTGGCTGAGGTGGTAATTGGAAACTAAAAGCCTTCTTTAAAAATTTTTGACAAATGTAATAAGGGCTAACAACCAACAAAATAGTTCAACATAGAATACAAGGAGAATATCTATAAATATAGCCAATAGAGGAACTTCCCTAAAATTTGGTGTAGGAATAAACGAAAGAACAATACAAATTGAATATTTATATCATAATTTTTTTTAATTGAATCTACAATTATCTTTCTATGCAATCATGGACATAAGTGACTCATCAAATTACATAAACTACCATATATTTTTTAATGTTTTCTTCGTAGATTATTTTCAGTTTCTTCTGATAATCATCGCTTTTCAAGAGTGCAGTTTTTTTTTGGCAATTAGTATCAAAGCTAAGTGCTTTAGTGTTCTTCAATTAAAGTAGGAACAATGTTTCATAAAGACAAATTTACCGCTAATAGGCTAAAGTATTACAAAGTCCCAATGAAACCTAATAAATGATTTTGAAGAGGTATTCCAAAGAGAGAACTCTTTTAAGGCAGGACAACAAATTTTCAATCATTCATGTTAGAGATTGATAGGTGTGGAATCTAATTTCTCTCAACTAATTTAATCATGAAATCTTTAGATAAGATTTAACTTTGATTTTTTTAGATTAATTGATGTCAAACTCAAGATCTTATTCATGTCTAATCCTTTAAAAATTTATCTCTTCATGTCTCTCTATAAAGAGAAAAAGAAATCAATTTTTACATAATATCAATCTTTCTTTTCATTTATTAAACCAAGAGTAGGAGTAGAGGTTGAAAAAATAGACATTAGAGTGATCAAAGGTTATTACTTATCCTAATCAATATCATATTGAGGAATTTATCCATTGGGTGATTAGCAAAGACTATTAAAGAGTTGAAGAAGTCAATTAGAAATTGAAGGCTTTCTTATGAGGAAATTAAGTATAATCATAAATTTAGTGACTAACAAGTTTGTTTAATATAAAAGCTAGAAATCTACCTCTAATAAACATGCCCAATGGAAAAATTATGCTCATATTTAAAGAATGAATAAAGAGGAAGACTAATAATGAGATAGAAGTGAAGAAAATATTTTTTAAAAAAATTCATCTCTAAACTATTTAAAATTTATCTTTCTATGTACCCTGATTTTAAGTGAATTTCATTTCTCAAATATTATTTTCTCATCTCATAATCATCATTGCTCTCAGAAGCAAACATTTCTTCAACATTAATTCCAATCATTCAATAAAAAATATCAGAAAGCTTAATTTATTTGATTATTTCTTTGGTTGACTAATACAGAACTAATAAATCCTAATTTAAAGGCAAATAGAAAATTAATTAACAAAGTCATTTAATTAATTATGTGGCTTCTAAATTCTTAATTAAAATTTTAATATTCATTTGAATACTTAATTTTCTTCTATCACAATTTAACTAATTTAAAAGTTACAATAACAAATAATTTTCAAATTTTAACACCATTTAAGTTTGTGGATTCAAATTTATAAATTCAATTAATGCTAGTTGCGCTAAATTTTACTTGTAGTCCAACATACTTAAGCATACATTAATGCAAATATATTAATTTTCACGCCTTTCACCAGTATTTTTTTTTATTAAATAATAATTTATATGCCATTCAATAGTTATGCATTCTTATATGCCACTTTTAGGGCTGCTAATTACCTTCTTGGTGTATCTCTCCGGCCATCTCATTTTAGCTTCATTGACAGGTACAGGATCACCAATAAATCTACAAATTGACTCCTGTTCTTTCTTCACCACTTTCTTTCCAGAATCCCCTTTCTTCTTATTCGATGAATTAGCGGCCGGATCTTCACAAAGCTCATCCTTCTCTACTTTTTTTTCGTTTTCTTTTTCCATATCCAAAATTTTTCCCTCCTCTTCTTCAAGCTTGTTAACACCAGTGGGAGCTGGCGCCTTTATCTTCTTCCGCGACGGGCTGTGTCCTTCACATGCAACAGTACCCGCTTCTTCAGGGAAACCATTAGCAGTCTCAGAGGCCACCTTCTTATTCCTCTTCAAGGATATGACCGTCTGCCGCTCCCCGGCATCACCCTGCCGCTGCCTAGTGCAGCGCGCGGAAGAGGAAGGCGATTCGAGGAGCTGCGACTGTTTATCAACAGCACCATCCCGTTGCCGGGTGCGGCGCACAGATGAGGGGGATTCAAGGAGCTTCGGCTGCTCATCGACGGCATTCTGCCGATACCGAGTACGGCGCTTAGAGGACAATGGGCATTCGACCTTTGGCTGTTCATTACCGGCATTCTCCTGCTGCCGAGTGCGGCAGTGAGCCGTCGCTTTAGACATGAGAGAGTAAAGTAGCGAGGGCTCAGCTGCCGAAACGGCGGTGAGAAGGTTTTTAGGGTTTTGTAGTTGGAGAAGCCAGAACTATAATTATTTATCAGAGAGACCATTCATGCTCCATATTTGAATTTAGAGAGAGAATAAAGAGCGGGAACTGTACTTTTTGTGGGGCGATTAAGCAAATTTGAATCTATAGTTGTAGTCCATGTTTGGTTTTTATGGCAGGAGTGTAAATAAGTAGAGTTTAGTTTAGCCATTCTATTATTCTAATTTGAGCTTCCAATATTTTTTTTTTTTTTTGGAACGGGGGTATCGGCCCGCTACCACATCAGCTTGTGACGTGCTTGGCGATGTCCACTAATCCCTCGACGAGTCTACCAGCAACCAACCCCACATGTGCAGGACCCACGGTTCTTTTCTCTCCACTTAATGAGTCGTACCGTATGAGAGAGAATTCGAACTTGGGATGGGGGGTTCCCAACCAAGCACGCCCACCAACCCACCTAAGCCCGATGGGGTAATTTGAGCTGCCGGTTTTGTTTGAAACTATTTTTTTACTCTTTTTTTAAATAAATTTTTAATTCAAAAAAAATTTGTAAAAAAAAAACCTATTTAGAAAGCAGCAAAAAAGTTGTTACAAATGAAGCAGAATATGATGAGCATCTTTTATTAACATTTTTAAACGAGTTAGCTCAAGACATGATGAGTTGAAACGAGGTTAGCTCAATTTTGACCTATTAGATTGTGAAGTTCAGCTCATGAGTTATTAATCGAGTTAACCCCGAGCTAGCTCATAAGTCAACTTAACTCAATTACACGATTGATTTGAGGCAACTCTCTTGATACAATGATATTCAATTAGATAATTAAATGTCTATTCTCATTTGTAGCAAATCAAATAACATAGTGATTATTATATTAACTTCAATTTATATTTAATCTCATTTGCCATAAAAACTGGGACATCATATATAAGGCTAATGTCTTAAAAATATGTTCAACTATTATCATTGGTGTAATCATGTACATTTGGGCCAATTATTACGCCTAGCGTCCGAACCGTCCGGAGGCGAATCCAGAAGCGCCACATCACCCGGATTCGCCTCCGGACGCCGGACGTAATAACTTTCCATACATTTGAGGGTGGCTAATTCCCCGACCTCAAAATAATAATTTTGATAAATAAGAAGTGACATTTAGTTAATTTTGCCCCTTTTATTCTATTTTGCCCAAATTTCCGAAAAAAAAAAAAAAAAGCTCCAGCCTTTTTGAGAATTGGTTTTTGAAATTTTGAAAAGTTGGAAGCAATAAAGAGATAATAACATATTTTAATGACTTATAAGGCTTTTGCAAGCATTAAATTTAGATAAAGGGTTAAAGATAGTTATTCCAATAGTTTTCTTAATTTTCCAATTACTTAATGAAGATGATATGTCCCTTTGAATGCTAAATGGGGTTCAAAGGACAGAGATTAATAAAGCAGATTTTGTGGTGCCTGTAAAAGTTTATGGGTTTATACTACTTAATGGGTGCCCATTAACCCATAAATTTTAATATTTTATTAATTTTAATTTAATTTTTTTAATCATCAAAGGAATTTTGTATAATTATATACATGATTGAAAATTACTTATAATGAAGGAGCTAACATCCCTAAACATCATCATCTCAGTGAATAGGCTAAATCCTTAACTAATGGTCTTGTGAAAATATTAATGAGCTAATGATCTGTGCTAATAAAATTCTATGGCTACATCACTTTGAGCTATGTAATCTCGTCTAAAGTGATGATGAGTTTCCATGTGTTTGGTTCTCGAGTGCTGAATAGAATTTTTTTATAGACTTATTGCATTACTGTTGCCATACAGAATTGGGATATGATTTAATCTAAGTCCATAACCCTCAAGTTATTGTCAAATTTAAAGTAGCTATGTGACACAATTACCTGTATTGACATGATTTGCTTCTATATTGTATAAAGCAACAAAATTTTGCTTCCTATTGGACCAAGATACAAGTAAGAGTCTTAAGAACGGAAAGGTGCCTACAATACCCTTTCGATGAACTATGCATCCTTCATGGTCAGCATCACAATATCTATGCCTCATTTAAGTGTACATAATTAATTCTCATCTATAGGTTTCATTAAAATTTTGGTGACCTTCTTATCCATGTTAACAAAATCTACAACTACATCACCCTATGCTATGTAATCTTTAAATGAAATGGTGTTGAACCTTTACATGCCTAGTTCAAGAGTGATGGATAAGATTTTTCAATAAGTTTATTGCACTACTATCATCAAATCTAACTCGGATGTGATCTAGTCTAAGTATTTAGTCATCAAGTTATTGCTTAATCCGCCATAGCTATGCAGTAAAATTGTCTACAATAAAATATTCTACTTTTGCAATGGATAAAATAATAGAATTATACTTCTATTAGACCTAAAATTGAAAGTTCTAAAAATTGAAAGGTCATTGAGGTTCTCTTTTGATCAATTATGCACCCTACATAGCTAGCAGAGTACCTCTTTCATTACGCCTTATGCAAAATTTCATGAAGCGCTCTTTACCATTTTGCAAGATGAAATATCAACAAAACAAATGAAAATGTGCAACACTAAGATTTTACATTCTTCAAAATCTCATAAGTTATGATACTCACCATATTGATGATGTAACAAGCAATATTTATTCCTTCAACCCAAAAATATTTTGACAAATTATACTCACTAAGCATGGTTCTAGTCATATCTAATAAGGTCATATTTTCCTCTTCACAACAACATTTCTTTTTGGTGTCCTAAGGGACAAAAACCATTTTTAATCTCAACTTCCTAACAGAAATCCTCAAATTTTTCATTATTATACTTATCTCAATGATCACTTCTAATAAGCATAATGGGTAACTTTCTTTATCTCTAAATCAATCTCATAAATTTTGTAAATTTAAAAAATGCATCACTCTTATTTATTAGAAATACCACCCATGTGAATATGTAGTAATCATCCATAATGGAATACCTATACCTCTTCCCTCATAAACTAGTGGGTATGATTAGTCCAAATAGGTCTCCATACAGTTAACTCTAAGAGTTTAGACGTGGAAAGTTGATTCTTATACTTAAAAAATCATGTGAGTTCATTTTTCCAATTAACAAATAACACATAATTAATCCTTAAAAAAACTAAGTTAAAGTAAACCTACAACTAATTCCCATTTTGATAATTTAGACAAATTATGCATACTAACATGATAGAAATATCTATGCCAGACAAAGGATCATCATAATATATTTTCAAGCACTTAAAATTTTTAGGCATTAAACATTTCAATTTAAGCAAAATAATATTATTAGATTTACAACCAACAAAATAAACTTCATCTAAAAGCTTAATAAAAGAATAAGAATATGAAACATGATTTGCTTCAGCCCATTAACTAGTAGGACCTTTCAATGGCATTGGCCCTAGAGAATGGTGTCGACTCCTATTATATTTATTTACCTTAAACCATTATCCAAATACCATATTCTTTAATTGGTTATAGAGTTAAGGCATACCACACAAAAATTTTGTCCGTCAATTTGGAAAACTAAATTACATTAGGCCCACTGTTGGAGTGAATGTCATGATGTAAATGTGTATGGGAGATTATATATATATATATATATATATATATATATATATATATATATATATATATATATATATATATATATATATATATATATATATAATTTTACACATAAAGCTACTTTTTTAGATAAGGGATCAATTTTTCTTTTTACAACTATCTAACTCATTATATAGTTCTATATAATGTTAATTTAAATTTGCAAGTTTTTTTTCCAATAAGTGGCACATCTTCTTTAAATAAGATAAGACATCATTTATAATGATAAGAATATTATGCATATTATCATTTGAAATATCATTACCTCATCTAGAACCATGAAACTTACATTAGTATCTTTCTGATTGAATGACTTAGTTGTTTCTTCCCTCTCTAAATTTACCCAAATCACTTTCAAAGCCTTATTGCCAGTTTTGGATGTAAACTTATCTTTTCTCCTATTTTTGTTTAAGGGGCATTTAGGTTTGAAATATTTGAGGTTATTTTGTTTTAAGGGAATTCAAGTTGGATGGTAGAAGTGGAGGAATGCGTCATGCTTGTTGTGTGATAGAAAAGTCACCCTTAAACTTAAGGAAAATTCTATAAAAGAGAAGCATAATATTAAGTTAAGTGTTGCAGAGATGAGGATGCTCAGGTGGATGAGTGACTTTACTCTTAAAGACAAGAGACGAAATGAGCATATATGTGAAAAGGATGGAGTAGCTCCAGTGGAAGATAAGATTAGAGAGAGTTGCCATTGGATTATTTTAATAAAGTTTCCACATATATCTGTGATGGGTTCTCTAGGTTTCATTTAGAAAAGTTCATACTATTGCATTAAGGCATTAATACTAGTCTTACATATGTTAAGTGTAAATTATGAACTATTTATTATTGTTAAATTAAATGAAAAAGGTGTTATTTTAGTTTTATTTGTGCAGGAAATACTAAAAAAATTATAAGTGTTGTGTAGCACCACACCTCTAAATCATATCACGCCACCACAGCGCCAAGATCATCCACATTGAGGCACCAATTTCATATGTTACAGCGCCAACTACTCTATTGTTCAGCAACATGGTGATGCAACGGTCAACGCCGCAGTGCCTCACAGCACCATTGTGCTTAAAATTTAGCACTGCAGCATTTGAGCCTCGAGAAATTTCACACCGGAGTGTCATGCCTTTCAACACCTCAACACTGGATTCCTTATTCAAGTGCCACAATGCTCAAATTTTAGAGCTCCATGGTGGAGAAGTTGTCGAGGATGAAGTGCTACACTAACTTAGCAAAATGATGCATCATTTTAATTAGTAACCGTATTATCTTAGCCAGCGCTGCAGCATAGCCAATATTATAGCACCGAGGAGCTAGTTCATTTTTCATTACTGAGACACCACCTTGTTAAGTGCTATGTCACTTGTTCACATCCATGTACTTACTATAAATATTTTTTCAGTTATGTTGTTTAGAGAGTTTTAACACTTGAGCGAAATACTATAATTTTAAGTGTGAGTGCCCCTTAAAGTAAAGTCTAAGGGAGGCTACAAAAGTGCAAGATACTTTTTATGGTGGAGATCTTAGCTTATTTATGTAAATAACTTTGTGGTTGGTGGAAAGAGTATGAAGAAGATCATTTGATCCTTCCGGGTGATAATTTTCTTATTACTTTTTTTGTATCTTTTATTTCAATGAATGGAATGAAGACGAGATTGCTTATTATATCTTCCATGTATGGCTAATTCTTTAGTTTTGAGCTAATGATGTAGAAAGCTTAGTATGAACTAATGTAGAATCTTATGCTTTAATGCATATATTAATATTTTAAATATATCTTATTCTTCATTTAATGCATATAATAGTCATAAATATAGTTAAAATTTAGTGTGATGTATAACTTTGACCAAGGAATGTTGTAATTATTAGGAGTATTGAAATCGAATGTTGGCATGCCTGGACATAGAATATTTGAATATTATAGGTTCTATGAAGATAAAAAAATTGTAGAAAGGCCATAAACATTTCATTTTCACTTTTGCAAGCTCAGCAGAGATCTAAGGATGCATATACTCTGATCCACATCTAAAATCAAAGAGTCACATTATGAAAACTATATTATTTACAATCATTGGTCTAAAATATTTTATTTTCATAAGTATCAAAATCTCCTTGTAAGTTTTTTTTTCAGTGCCAAAAAGTCCATAATCTCATTTTCATTTTTAGTAGGATAAGTTATCAATTTGAAGTAATAATAGTAGTTAAATTGCAATTAAGAAAAATACTTTCTTGTGGGTTTGACACCCACTTTATCAATTTAATACTTGATTCATCACATATACCTGCATATTTAAGTGGGTTTTTATTAATTTTATATCAAAGAAAATCTAAGCATATTTTAAACTCCGCAAGTCGCATACTAGCTCATATTATTAGCTCACGCCCCCATCAAGTTTTTAGCATCATTGTTAGGGAAGTAACATGCACATTACAAGTTTAACTATATTGTTGAAACAATTGCTTATTTAAACCTACTTGTATCATGTATCTTTATATTGTTTGATAAAATTTGGAAAAAAGCAAAAAAAATATTTTATTAATTGTTTAGCTTTAAATTTCTATTTTAGTTGTTTTTTCACTATTGTATGCTTGGGAGATCTAGTAAGGAACCCTTATTATTTGAGCTTAAGATAGAAAGGACTCTTACAAAAGTTTAAAAAATAATTGGACTACAAAAATATCTGATCTAACATTATATTCATTCTAGACCTCTTAGGGAGTATGCAAACCCTATAATAGAAGGAATCCATCAGAGTACCAATAGACATACTATCCAGGCCAATAATTTTGAACTGAACCCTACCATAATTCAAATTATTCAAAATTCTCAATTTGGGAGAACTCGTATTGAAGATCCTAGCTTACACTTAGCTAGTTCCTTAAAAATCTATATAACATTGTTTTGATTAAAAATATATATAACTTTGAAAAAGAATTAATTTTCTTTGGGAATATTTTTAATTTTGAATTTTAAAATTGAACGCGTCATTATGAACAGTATATCACCTCGGGAGATGATTATATCGTTCCCTAATGGGTTCAAATTTCAGAATCTCAAATTTATCCGGATTATCGTAGTCAAACTCAAAGGGAGAATCACATTTGACCCCGGAGGATCAAAATGGAATTTAATCAATTATTTGACTACGTTAATTTGGATAAAATATCATTAATTTCATAATCAAAATCACGATAGTAATTGATATATCAATCCGAGGAAAGAAATTATCAATCACCATTGATCGTTTGAAAATGATGAAAATGATCGTTGAATTTAAATTTCCCAAAGAGAATTAATTAGAGTTTTTGAAAAATTGGTTTTGAAAATCAATTATGGGTTTCTAAATCTCCTACGAGCGCAAGCCCTCGTAGTTAATTACATCGTAGGAAATCAGAATTTTCTACGAAAACTCTCGATTAAAATAGCGGTAGAAATTTTATTTTGGATTTTCAAAGATCGATATCAAATGAGGTTAAGGGTTGGAATTTCAAGTGGGATTGGATCAAAAATTGAAGACTTATTTCTGGAACCAAAGGAAGAAGGGTAGGAGGTGTTTTGGGATTCTGCATTACTTTAGAAACACCTCGGTCTATCCTAAGTGTTAGGCTTAAATTTGATTGAAAGATAATTTAAGTTCAAGTGATCGATTTTATTAGAGATTTGAGATTCAATTCCCGAAAGTTGAGGTCTTATGGCCCGAGCCAGCCTCAGAACCTAAGTCTAAATTGGGCACTAAAAGTTAGTGCCCCGAACCTAGCTAGTGCAATGCAAATCTGGTCTTACCCCGGCCTGGATTGGGGAGCCAGTTAAACCACCTAAACAATTTTAAAATATGAGCTCGATCTTTTTGTAGAGTGGTAGGGACATTAATTAGAAAATTTTAGAGGAATGGGGTCGACATCTAGAGCAGATCCTTAATTGATCCCTTTAACTTATGTCGGGTATTTGATGTCTAAATAGATGCAATTAAATATTAGACTCTTTTAAATTTGTTACTAATGCGATGCATGCTAATTGACTCGATTGAATGAAAAATCAATATGTAGCAGTTTAAAAATCTTTTTGGCTTAGAAAATAAGTTTTTCCCTAGAGATTGCATAACATCCCCTTGACAGATCGACACCCTCATAGGCCAGGTGGTCTGCCAGAACCCGCAGGCGGGGAGATGCCTAACAAGGTTGAGAAGTTTTAATATGAATGCATGAAAAACCCTCGGCGAGTCCGAGCTTACTTTATTAAGATCGTTTAGAGTTTCTATCTTATCTTAAATATTTAATTTAATTGAAGTAAAAGAATTTTTTGACAAACCCTAAGAGCCTAAATTTGAATTCCATGCTAAATCAAATACGACATGCAAATAAAAAGGCTAGAAAAGCATACAGTTCTAATGCGCAATCAATTCTAAACAAATCAATTAAATATATCAAATTGAATGTCCGTAGGCAAGTGCCCTTATTATTACATCACAGAATTTTGCAGAAAATTAAAATGGCCGGGCACCACTAACTACAACTCGGATTTCTAATCCTAAATCCAAGGACTTTGAGATTTGGGATTCTTCTCGTTGTCCATTTCTTCGCCTTCTCACGAACATCTTGATTCGTCGGTTCCGGATATCCAAAAAGAAAGGAACTCCCCCTTGAACGGGGTGTTATCTTTCCTCTTTGGATATTTGAAAGGGATCCTAATTTGACTTCCAAATGGAAGAAGACTCTCCCCTTTAGGGATGTCTTCACCTCTTTGAAATTCAAATTGGATCAAATATCCCAAATTCAAATCATTTCAAATAATTACAACCTTAATTGAATTAAATTTACATCGAATGAAATAAGAAAATCTAGACTCGATCCTGCAAGGTTGTCCTAATAATCAGCAGTTGTATATATTCCCAAGCAGTTATAATATGAAAATTGAAATACATTACTTTTAGCCACACTTGGCCATGCTCTTTTTATTTAAAGGGGGTTTAAGCGCGGCAGGTACCTGTGCAAAGAGTATATTTTTTTTATTGATTGCCCCCTTTAATTTCAGCTCCTTATACGAGCATGGCCACCTGCATAAGATCACACAAATGTAGTTCGTTCCTATCCTAGGGGTAAATCTAACGCGCAATCAATCACAGAGTGCAAGAAGTAAGTAAACAAATACAACAATTATACACTAGCAAACAGCATGTAGTAAAAGCTCGAAAACTCGGCACACAACTGCAGAAAGTAAAACACCGGTCTATCCTAAAACTAGAGTCGGTGATCCTAGCAAACCATCTAAAGTGTGTGAGGTAGGTCGTGTGGTTTTGATATGTCCTAATTAGGATTATTAGTTAAAGTTATTTAAGATTCGACTGGTTGAAAGGTTTAAGGGGATTTAATTAGAGTTTAAATATTAATATTTTGAATCTTTTAAAATTAATTATTAATTATTTGTTGGAATCCACCTTTGTTTCACACCGAGGCCGTGAAGTTTATTTCACCTTCCTTGGGGCTAAGTAAATAGCCTCACAGGCCTGGGTTACCCAATGGTACCCGATATAACTAAGTGATTTGATTAAGGTTTGAAATTTAATGAATTTTAATCAAGAGTGTTTGGTTGTTGATTTTTAAAGTTTGATTAATTTGAGTTTTCCATTAATTGATTCGTGGCGTTGTGCCACTAGGCTCGAGGAACCAGTCTCCTTAGGACACTTAGCCCCGCAGCCCGGAGTAGTCCAGTCGATAAACCAAATTAATGTAGTTGAATTAAAGATTTTAAAAGGTTAAAGAATTAATGATCAATCTATTTTAAGGTTTAACACCCCTTAGAATCCATTCGTGGCGTTGTGCCACACAGGCTCGAGGAACCAACCTCCTTATGACACTTAGCCCCCGCAGCCCGGAGTAGTCCAGCCAATAAACTTCATCTTTAAGATGGTTGTTGTGTTTTAAAAGGTTTGTTGAGTGCTTTGAACATTAAGCTAACATTTTCTGGAGTTTTAAGACAATTTTTTATTTTTATGAATTTTGGAATATTTTAATCATTTAATTAAAGGGTTAGAAATTTACTTTTTGATTAAGGGTGTTTTATGGAATGTTTGTATTTTATTAAAATACTAGACTTTAACACAATCTGTTAGACAGTAAGTATGTTAAAATCGGATTTTTTTAAATTTTATTATAAAGGTTTGAAGTTTTGAACTAGTTTTGACCTATAGTTGACCAAAAAGTTGACTTTTTTGAAATTTTATAGATTTCTGGAATTTAATATTTTTAATAAATATTAGTTATTATTATGAGTTGAATGCAAGTGAGTTTGATCAATTTGGATTTTTCTTGAATTAGTTATGAAGGTTTGAAATTTGAGGAATTTAATGAATTTCAAAAATTGTTAATTAAAGGGCCTTTTTGCAATTTTGCTCCAAACAAGCTCCTAACTCCTTGAAATCAACTCCAAAGGTCAGGGAGGACCTAAGAAGAGATTCCCAAGTGTTTGGAAAATTTTTTTGGAATTTTAAATTGTTATTAATTAATTAAATTAATAAAATAATGATTTTTACTTAAAATTACATTAAGGTTTAATTTGCTATCAAATCAGGGGGGTTTTAATTTTCATGAGTTAAGGATTGAATTCTGGTCAGTTAGAGGGGATATACATATTTTTTGGATTTAAACATGATTTATTACATTTTTTGGAAGGTTTTAATACTTAATTAAGGGTTAATCTTAAGAAAAATAATTAAGGGTCTTAATGACTCCTAAATTCAGTGAAAATTTTCCTAGTGGTTGTACATGTCACTAAGTTTAATTGTTTGAAGTTTTAACTCAAGTGGAAGTGAATCCTAATTACAATGAATTTTCTAAGTTTTCTAATCAAAGCCCTTAATTATTGTCCTTAATGGTGTCACTAAATTTAATAGGCTTGAATCAAAGTTTTGACTAACCCTTGACTAAACATATATGCATCACACATAAGCACAATCAATTCCTAAATCTAGGAGAACCTAGGCTAGTGGTGTGTATTCCTTAAACATGCAAAGACTAAACACAAGCTAATTAATTAAAGAATTAATCAATGAGCACTTACCAAAGCGATTGTCCATTGATTAACTATTATTCCCCACTAATTCTATTCAAGTAGATTTAATCCATACTTAAGATTCCAAAGGGATCTCCCAAATATTTAAGGATTTAAATGTATATAACTTTAGAATATATTTCAAAAAATACAGATATATAAATACATATATATGTAAATATATATTTTAAAATAAAATAATTAAAAAAAATATTATTAAAATAATTTTTGAGAGGTTGAGAGACCCACTGAAATTTTCAAGTTATTTGAATATATATTTTCACTTAATAACTCTTAAATAATTATTTAAATTTGAGTTTAATTAAATAAATGTTTAAATTAATTAAAATATATATAATATATCTTAAATTAACTTTATTTTAAAATTAAGTATTTAACAACATTTTTTTTAAAAAAATAAATGGTATTAAATTTTAATATTTTGAAATGATTTAAGTTAAATTTAGTATTTAATAAATTTTAATTTACTATTAATTTAAAATTATCAAGTATTTAGTAATTAAAATAAACTAAAATATAATTTAATATCTTAAATTAATTCTAATTTTAAATTAAAATGTTTAGTTTTTTGGAAATATTAATATAAAATAAATATATATATTTTTTATAATTTAAAATTAATTTTATAATTTTTATAAATTTTTTGAGCTAAAAAATGAATTAAGAAAAGAATTTTAAATCATTTTTTAGGTGTCTGGCGGCGGGACGCCACGTGGAAGAGCGGGGTTCATCCAGCCAGAAATGGCGGGCAATGATTGGAGGTAAATGCGCGGGGCCCACGCGCAAATCACTTAAATGAGTAAGCCGATCCCGCCCGCCGTTCGTTCGCCCGAGTTCTAGAATGAACGGCCTGGATCTAGCCGGATGGAGACCTGAATGGTTGGAGGCGTTGTGCGGTTTAGATAGATCGCGGGAGGGCTAAATCATGACCGTTGATCGCAAGATCAACGGTCCCGACATCACACAGTTACAGAACTGTGTAAACCGAACCCTAAGGATGAAAAATTTCTCGGTCTCTCAAAATAATCAATCATTTGACTTGAAATTTTAAACATAGATTACCCTAATGAAGAGCATTAGTGGGGATATATTATTAAGGTTTTAAAAGCGCTTATCGAAAAGCTAATTTGAGCTAAGTGAATCTACCTAAGGTTTGAGATTATACCTAAGTTTATGGACGGATTAAACCATTTTTGAATTTTCTGAATTTGTAGACTGTCCACATTTATTTGTCCTGTTGAACTCGAGGCTTGAGAGGCTACGGATTGAGCTGGTAAAGGCTTGGACCGGTTTGAGCTTGAGTTCGCCGGAATTTGATTGCCGGGAAGGTTTGGCCGGAAGGTTCTGGTCGAGAACGACTGTGGGAGATGTCTGGAGGTTGAGGGAGCTGAGTTCTGGGTCTGGGGGCTCGGTTTTAGAGAGTTTGAATGGGGGGAGAGGCTAGTGTGTTGAATGAGGCTCTATTAGGGCATTTTGCCCTATTCAATCCCCTCCAGATTGAATGAAGGGCTGAGATCAACATGGGAAGCTCCTGGATGCTTGACATCTATCCAGGGAGTAGGTGGGAGCAGAGCATCTAAAGGACAAGGGTATATCCTAGGTGGAAAGCCTATTTTGGCCTTTTGTCCATGTGGAATCAAATATAAGCCATTAGATCTTGATCTAATGGCTAAGGATTACTCTAGGAAGGTTCTAGAGAATATTCCAACAGTTATATGAGTTTGGATTAAAGGGTGATTAGGTTTAAATGAGGTTTTGACCACATTTGACCATTCCAAAGCATGATTTGACTCTTTGACTAGTCCCCATGCCATGTGGCAGCTGAGGTGGCATGGAAAGGGTCTTAGGAATTAAATGGAATTGCTGGAATGGATTGAGGAGGGAATGGGTTAGCTTGGATCAAGCCAAATGGGTATTTAAGCCTCTTAAATAGATTTGTTGACCATGTTGACCAGTCAACTGGTCAACAATAGGTGATGTGGCGACAAAGATCATTTGAGAAATTAATTAAAATACCTTGGATAGGGTTTGCCAAAAATCTGTGTGCATTTGGGGTTTAATTCAAAATAAAAAGAGTTAAGGGTTGATTTTGGTCAACCTAGGTTGACTGGGTCAACCAGATTGATCCAAGATGTGGGTCTAGTCTAGACAGGTTTTGATACAATATTTGGAGTCTGGTAGAGGTGATTCCATGGTTAAATGGGTAATTTGGGTCAAAAGGGCTAATTGGGCCCTTAAGCCAAAATTGGTTGACTTGGTCAACCGGCTAGGCTCAGGGTCCGGGATCAGGCTCAATAGGTTTGAAATGACTTTTCAAGACCAATGGAAGTGGTTCCATAGCTTAGATAGGTCATTTAGGTCAAAAACACCTATTTGGACCCTTAAAGGGCCATTTGGGTCAACTAGGTTGACTTGGTCAACCAGGTTGACCCGAGGCCTGGGAATGGGTCCGACAAGTTTGGTTTGGTATTTGAAACTCGTTGGAAGTGGTTGTGTTCAATTCGGAGTTCATTTGGTTGAAAATCAATATTTGAACCCCATATGGGTATTTCGGTCATTTTGACCCCTGGTCAACTGGGGGTCAAAGTGGGTCCAGAAAAATACAGTTTAATGTTTAACATATCAAGATTAAAGGTCTGGAAGTGACTAGAGGCTTTGGTGAAGGCTCTAAGGTCAGAATCTTCTTAATGGCAAGTCCAGTGGCATGGGCTGTAAATATTTGAAGGTTTTACAGCCTTTGGATTTTAATTAAGTTTCTGGGGTTAGAGACCTCAGAATGGGCTCAAATTTGGAGGGTTGCCTCTAGAGACATGTCCCATCAGTATGCAACTGACAGACTCTGAATCAGAGGTCACTTGAGTGGGTTTTTAAGTGTTTGAAAACTCAATGAAAAAGGCCTTTAAGACAATACCTTTGGACCTTGGATTTTGGTTTGATTGATCTAAGATCTAGGTAGATCCTAAGGTCAAGATTCTAGGAGGATCCTAAAGTTTGAATTAATTTGGAAATTAAGTTGATTTAGGATCAAGAGTAGTCCAAGTGACCTCATACAAAAATTAGGTCAACAAACATTTAAGTATAATGGTGTCAGTGATGATACTATTAGATTTAGATTATGCCTATTTTCTCTGAGCCCTCAAGGCTAAGATATAGTTGAACTCTTTACCCCCATTTTCTATAATCACTTGGAATGAGTTGGCACAAGAATATTTAGCTAAGTATTTTCTGCCTTAAAAAATGTAAAACTTAGAAATGATATTACATATTTTGCCAAGTTTAAGGGAGAATTAATTTATAAAAGTTGGGAGAGATTTAAGAAAATATTTAAAAATTTCCCTCACCATGATTTTGCCAATTGGTTAGTTATTCTGACCTTTTACAATGAACTAGTAGGATCCTTTAAATCGATCTTAGATGTTGCAGTCAGAGGATATTTAATGTCTAAGTCATTTGAGAAAACATATAAACTAGTAGTGAAAATTGCTACAAATAATTTTCAGTGGTCATACTGATGGGGTGAATCCTAAGAGAGTAGCTGGAGTTTATAAATCAAATACTTTATAAATTTTTACTTCACAAGTAGTTGCAATTTTAAAGAAGTTGGATACTATTAGAGTTAACTCATGATCAATATCATTTATGCAATTGGAAGAGCATAATATAATTTCTATGGATGATAATAGTGCTCCAGAGATTCAAAATATAAATTTTATTGGAAGGAAAAATAATCTCTATTCTAATACATAAACCCATGCTGGAGGAACCACCCTAATTTTAGTTAGTTAAATAATATTGGTGATAATAATCAATAGAATATAGGTCAATCTAATCAAGGAGGGAATTGGAATAATTCTCAATAACCTTTTGTTAATCCTAAACCTTTTTATCCTCCTGGATTAAAACAAAATAAGTAGTTTGGGAACAGGAAGACATATTTTGAAGAGGTAGTGATTCAATTAGAAACTCAATTATAAAGTCAATTAGTTTCAATCAAAAAATTAAAAATTTAATTAGGATAGCTTGCAATCTCTTTTAGTAGTAGACCCTTAGATCATTGCCTATTAATATTGAAGTTAACACTAAAGATAAAGAGAAAGATCATAGTGGGAACCATTTGAGGAGGAGTAGTGATGCACCCCAGCCAAAATTATAAATCTAGCCAAGTTTAACTGAAGACTATAAATTTAGCGGTGTAATGGGAGGCAACCCAATTATGTTTGATGTTTCTTTGATATTTTTATTTCTTTTGTTATATTTATAATTTGTACTTTCTTTTTTAATGGGAATGTGGTGTATTGTTTATAAAACTTATTAATTATTTATTTTGGCCAAGTTGTGATTAATTTTTTGAGAAAACATTGATGTGCTAAAAATTGAACTAGCTCCGCGGGACTAGGATTTGAAGCATCACAACATTCATTTGTTTATCACTGTGAAATTCAAGACTAGCACCACATCATTGAGCTCTTGGGAAAATCACTTGATTAATCCATTATAGTGTTGTATTCTTGAACACTGTAGTTCTTTGTTACCATCTTGAGCACCTCGGTGCTATATATTCAAGTGTCATAGTGTTAAATAAGTTATTTCAATAATTATTATAGTGCTTTAGTCAATGAATCATACATATTATAACTTTTTTATTATTACGCTTTAGTGAGCGCCATAGTGCTATTGTCAACATCACAGTGTTAGGTTAAAATCATTATTTAAATAATCATAGCACCACAATAGTAGTCTTTATTGGGGCTCATGAATAGGTTGTTAGACCTAAGTTAATGCCAATATCCCAAGGCTAACCAAGAGGGGGAGGGGGTGAATTGGTAATTTAAAATTCTACTCTTGGAATTTTAGAAAACCTTCTTAATTATTATTGCAAGTTAAATTTAAAGTTTAAAAATAAACTTTTTAACCAGAGTAAACAACTTGTAGTAAAATTAATTGCGGAAGAATAATAAGAAAGAGCACACCAGATTTATAGTGGTTCGGTCAAACCTTGACCTACATCCACTCTCCGTAGGCACCCTCCGATTATTGCACTAAACCTCTAGTGAAACTCCTTTTACCCTCATAGCAAGGCGCAGAAGTTTTTACAAAATCACTTCCATCTTTCCCGGTGTGGCGGAGGAGCTAGGTCCTTTGACACCAAAGAGATATTCTTCTTCCCAAAACTTCCCTCAAGACGACCCTTGAATCTGATGGTACTGTGGTTCAATCTCGTCGGAGCAATCGTGTGAATATCCCCTCCACACTCCCTTGAAATGCCCTCCAAGGATCTTCTCTCTCTCAAACTCTACCCTTTCTTCTCTCCTTTTCAAGTTCTCTCTTCAAGTTTTCTCCAAAAGAATGAAGACACAATGGCTGCCAAAAATACACTTGTCGTCCTTTTACACTCTCCAAGTGAAGGTAGAGAACCGGACCGATGTTGTTGAACTTCACATAAGAGCCTTCAGAGGAGATGGGCAGAAACTTGAAGGAAACAAAGAGATCCTCGCTTTGGGTAACCTTGTGAATCCCTCACAAACCCCTCACTTGATCTCTCACTCTTCACTCACACAATCTCTCCCAAACACTCACACTCGATGATCCCACTCAAGAGAAACATCAAAGGCTTTTGTAATAGTTTATAGGACTTCTTATATAGAAAGGCAAAAAAAAATCATCCAAAAATTGAAGATTTCAATTTCTGAGCGCTCACGATCGTCCTGTACGAACCTATGCTAGTACGTATGAACTATTCAAAAACTGTTGCGTACGAACATGTTGTGAATCGGTACGAACTCATTTCATCCGATACGAATAGAACAATTTCAAAGTTCGTCTGTATGAATCGTCAGGACGAAATGAACAAAAATATAACAAAGAAGTTAGTCCTAGTACGATAAAAAAATATCTTCTGTACGAACTATGAATTTGGCAAAAACAGAGCTGTTCGTCCCGGTACAATTGAAAAATATCGTCCATACAAACTGAATTTAGAAAAAAGTTTGCCTTCTATATTCGTTCCACTGCTCATTGGGGTAAATAACTGACCAGATCGTCCCGTACGAAGTGGTATTGTACAGTACGATTAGTTTTAAAAATGTGAATTTTAAAACTCTCCCCCGGTGTGTATGTGCTCAGTTACTCAAATTATAATCACACTCTCTTAGACTCAATAAAATGAAAAATACATACTTTAATTATAATTAAACTCTAAACTGATCTTGATTTGAAGTCTTCAATAATCTGGAGTATTATTTTCCTGAAATGTTAGTACATACAAGAGCAGAAACAATTCTTCCAAAATATGTTAGGAGAAATAATAATCAAAACAATAATATTTGGAATCATAAAAAACATACAAGTTGCAAGAATGTCAAACATGCAAAGCTAAGTAGCAACTATCTCAACAGTCTTTGTTAGCATTGTAGCGTTTGTACGTATCAAATGCCGCAGCAGGTGCCCAGTCAAAAAGCAATGCTTTAATTTCCAAAGTGGAGCACTGCAGTGCCACATGTCCTGCACCGCCCAACCTTTGTCAATTTGTATGTTATCATTTTGTGTTTTTAAGCACCGCAGTGAGGTAGTCTTCATCGCACGGCACTTTGTTTGTTTATAAATAGGAATCCATTTTTTTTCATTTTTTCCACTGCATTTTCATTCCTCTTTATCTCTCAAGCTCTATATTTTTTCTCTTACTTGAGTGCAATGTCTCCTAAAATATTTGGAAAGAAGATATATTCCTCTTCTTAAGAGAACTGCAAATTCATTTCTATCGAGGCTGGGCAAAGATTTGTAAAGTTATTAGTTAACGACTAAATTATTATTGAGCAAGGCTTCTAAAATCCTGGTATCCCTGTCATATATATTATTATAAGGGTTAAGAGCATTTCTGTGAGGAGCCTTATGTAGCCATTATAAATATAGTCAGGGAGTTTTTCGCTAATGGGAAGTAGGTTATAGAAAACAAAAATTATGTGAGGGGTAAGCATTTTCCTTTTGATTCTATTTCTATAAATCTCCTCTATAAGCTTAAAATTTTTTAATTTCATGAGCACATTACTTTTTATGGAACCCCCATTGATCATGAGAAAATCTTGAAAGTATTGTATACACCTAATAGTAGAGTAACTTGGAAGAAGAGACACAACAAACTTATTAATTTTTCTCTCCTTTCTTACTCAAACTTCTAAAGTTTGACATTATTTTATTTTTGCCCGCATTCTACTTAGTAGGAATATTAATGAAGTAGCCAAGGACCGTGCCCTACTTAATTATGCTATTCAAATGGATTACTCTATAAACGTAGGAAAACTTATTTTCTCTTCTTTGACTTATATAATTAGGGTACCACTTCTATAGGATTCGGGCACCCTTTTCTTGTCTATTCTTTGTATGTAAATGTGGGTGTAAGAGGGGACCAAATTGAGGAGCAACTGTTTCATATTTCAGCCCTTATAAAAGAAAAATTATGAGTTTTAAAAAAATTATTACAAAAATTATTTTATGACTTTTAAAAAAGTTCATTACAAAAATTATGACATTCTTTTTCATTTCTTTTGCTTGGGGGGAGAGCCCAATGACTATTTCATCCCTTATGTACTGATGTTATTCTTGTGTTGTTTTAGGATGGCTATGAGAGCCACATTGGATGTGATCACATAATGTACCTTATGCACCAATTATATGTATTATAATGTATTTATTGTACTTTATATCTTAGCATATATTATTTCATATTAGCATGTGTTTCCTCTAGTGTAACTTGTGTTGTGTTTATATTTATTATTTTTTTAGTAGTCCTCTACATATACTTCTGTATTTATTGCCAAAATAAAAAAATAATTAAAAATTTAAGAATAATAATAAAACCATCGATGATAGTTTGAATAAATTTATATCATTCATAAAAAAGATCACTTAAGCATATATTTTTTTATGGAAACTTCATATTGACCACCGAAGCAAAATGAATAATTAAGTTTAAGGAATAGATGTGGGGTAGTTTAAGTTAGAAGGATCATTGTAAACTTGAAATGTAACGAGTGATCTTATTAAATACTTACATTAAATCAATTAGGGTTACAATAATATGTTGAAAGTAAAATTGATATTAAAAAAATAAAAAATGTGAAAAACCTAAAAGAAAATATTTTTAAAAGAAAAAAAATTATATTTAATGCTTAAATTCAAATTCAAATACTTAAATCAAATAGGATAATTTAAGTGAACTAGTATATATGATAGTGCACTAATGAACTTCCTATTTAATTACGAGCACAACTAATCCCTAAGTTATATTATTCATTTCTAAATTCAAAAGTCAATTTTACACTTACATACATAGTGGATAGATTCAAAACAAGAAATAGCAAGAGTGACTAATTGGGATAATTGTTATGACATTTTAAATTAGAATTATAAGTTTATTCGTTCCAAATTACATCTAGACTTGATGCATTATCTTATATTTCAGTAATTTTAAATTATTAATTTTTTTATTTTATCTTTTAGGTGATCAATAGATGAAGTTTTACCGTTGCTTTAGGACAAGCAAAAGTTTAGGATGGAGAAAATTTGTTAAGTATAAATTGTGTACTTTTTATTATATTTAAATTAAGAGAAAAAGTGTTATTTTAGTTATGTTTGTGCATAAAATGTTAAAAATTGACAAAAATTATAAGTGTTGAGCAACGCATAATGCTATCTCATAACACGCCACAACACTAAGATCATCCACGTTGAGACACCTATTTCATACGTTGCAGCACTGACTACGATAATGTTAAACATAGCGATGACACAAAGGTCAATGCCGCAACTGTCACGACCCAACCCCACTGGGATGGATCCCGCTCGCATCAGGTCGTGGCCAAACTCAACTGACTGAACTGATTCCAGGATCTGGCTTTGGAATTTGTTTCAGAACTTTCTTCCAAACATTTACACACAGAACAGACACACAGAGCAACTATAAACATCAATTGCAGCGGAACAGATCATATATCTTTTTCTTCCTCAAAAAGAGAATCATATACAAATACAGCTCATGGCTTTCAGACAGAAAGAAAAATAGAACAGAAAAGTCATGACTGTACAAAAATCAAAAGTACCAACCTATAACAAATCAGACTCTGAACTTCTACTCCAAGACTTCATTTCCTCTCCCAGAACCTGAAAACCACGCAGAAAATAAGGATGAGCTACAACAGCTCAGCAAGACATCAAACCTCCAATCACAATCCTCAGAATCCACATCAAACACATCAGATCAACAGAATCGTATATCAAATCAGAACAGAACAAAAATCACAGAAATCATAATCAGAACAGAATCATACAGATCAGATCAAATCAAAACAGAACAAAATCGTATCAGAATCAGATCAAATCAGAACAGAACATAATCGTATCAGAATCAGATCAAATCATATCAATTCAGAACATATCAAAAGTCAGAACAGATTCCCTGACACTGACAGAATTTCAACGGATTCTGGCCCCTTATGCCTCCCTTCCCAGACACTAACAGAATCTCTCGGATTCTGGCCCCTTATGTCTCCTTTTGTGCTCATGGCACCAGAACAGATGTGCTTATAGCACCAGAAATCATCGGATCCAGAACAGAACTTGTTTTCAAATTTCAGAGCTCATTTTAGATTTTTCAAATTTCCCTGACACAGACAGGATTTCACAGGATCCTGACCCCTTATAACTTCCTTTTTATAGCACACAATCATATCACATCATTTCAGAATAAATTCGGACAATTTCAGAAATCGTACGAAAATCCGGCAGTATATGAAATTTACACAAAAATTTCTAATTTCACAAATTACCAAATTAGCACAGAATATGCACAACAACATTACAAGACTTTTATTCTACTGCCCAGATAATTTCGGACTTCATCAGAAATCACAGTCAAAATAAAACACCGTTGAGTAAAAACTATCCGGTAAAAATTCTCCAGAAAATAATCAAAATGTGCACACTCGGCACCTCAGAAACATACCAAAAGTTACGCGGTAAAAATTGAACCAATCGGAAAATACAGACAAAATTCGCTAACGAAAACGAAATCCGGACAGAATAATCGTTCAAACTTCACCGTTCTGAAAATTGAGAAAGGCGGAATGTGCCTTACCTTGCGTACACCACTTTCTTGAACTGTCTCGACGGACGAAAACGGACCGGCGTTGCCCAAAAATCCTCTTTTCCACTTTTGCCCTCGACTTTCTCTCTCCTCAAAGATATTTTTTATAAAATCTGATTTTTCTCTCTCCTCAAAAAGGATGAAATCCCTTATATCCACTTGAGATCGGCTCGGCCGATCGCACGATCGTCCTGGCCGATCAGAACAAAATCACATCGTCTTGGGACAATTTCTCAGGACGATAATTAATTTCCTTGGACGATAAAAACCCCTACTCTCTGACTTGTGCATTGCTCTGATCGTCCCGAGACGATTTCCAATCGGCCCGGACGATCCTTACAGGAAAATCATCCTGTAGCTTCTGAACACATTCTGGAACAAAATTACACCTGATCGTCCCGGGACGATCCACGATCGGCCCGGATGATATGAACAAAGCTTCTATTACAGAAGCGCCTCACAGCATCGCCGCACATGAAATTTAGCATCACAGTATTGGAGCCTCAAAAAAATTCACACTGGAGTGCCATGCCTTTCAACGCCTCAACATCGAATTTTGAGGCCACAATGCTCAAATTTTGGAGCATCGTGATGGAGCAGCTGCCGAAGATGAAGAGTTACATTGACTTAGTGAAAAGACATGCCATTTCAATCAGTAATTATGCCATGCCATCCAACGCCAAAATGAAGCCAACATTACAGTGTGGATGCGCTAATTCTTTTTTAACCACCGCTATGCCACCTTATCAAGCTCCGCGATGCATAAACCTGTCCTTGTACATACTATAAATAGTTTTTCAATTCTATTATTTGGAGAGTTCTGTCACTCCAGTAAAATTCTATAGTTTTAAGTGTATTTTTTTAGTGCCCCTTAGATCAAAGTCTAAGGGAGGATAGGGTAGTGCAAGATACTTTTCCATATGGAGATAGAAAAACTGTAGGAAGATCATAAACCTTTTTATACTCCTACAAGCTAGATAGAAATCTATGGATGTATATGCTCTGAATCACATCTAAAATAAAAAAGTTCATAACAAAAATTATGTTATTTACATTCATTAGTCCAAAATATTTTATTTTTACAAGTATCAAAATCTCCTAGTAAGTTTTTCTTTCAGTGGAACTCCAAAACATCATTTTTATTTTAAATTGTGCATTTGAAATAGCAGTAGTAGTTAAGTTGCAATTAAGCAGAACAATTTCTCATGCGTTTAACACTCTATTTTATCACTTTATTACTTGATTCAGCATGTATACCTACATGTTTAAGTGAATTTTTTTTTAATTATATATATATATATATATATATATATATATATATATATATATATATATATATATATATATATATATATATATATATATATATATATATATATATATATATATATATATATATATATATATATATATATATATATATATATATATATATATATATATATAATTTAAGTATATTTCAAACTCAGCAGGTCAATACTAATTCATACTATTACCTCACGCCCCCATCAACATACCTTGTCTTTGGCTTTTTTACTTGTTCTCAAGTTATATATTTTAATGTAGACATAAAATTTAAGGGCAAATGGAAATTGAGTGATGAATTATTTTTTGAATTCAACAAAGTAGGTAACGCTTTAGGACCGAAGGTTCCTAGAACCATCTAAGCAGTGACTCATTGAAGGTTATAAAGAATAGTTTGCATCTTATAGCATCATTGATTTGTAAGGACATTACAAAGATAGAATATTAGCTTCATAAGCCTTAATATTCAAAATTTTTATTTTGATGATAACCAACATATATTTGAATGTCTTAATATATGTGCTAAGTGTTTTGACTTGCAATGGATCTATAGTTATTGGGGTCAACAAGTTACATGGATTACATAGTTCACACAACAACTTTTCAAATTGATCATAGAGGTACAACATGTAGATGAAGATAAGTGCATTGGAGCTCTAAACACATCCTTGAAGGTTTTACAAGATTAGGTGTGTCATAAAAATCCATTAGTTCACTTGCATTGTTTAATTTTCTAGAAACTTTAAATTTATTCTAATACTTTGAACCAAGGCTTAAAAAATATAGCAAAATTCATTAAAAGTGTTTTATTGCAAAATGGATAGCTATTAACTCCAAATGCCAAGTGGACTATTATAACCCTTATCAATACCAAAATAAAATTGGGTTGAAGTAACCATGCATTTTGTGTTTGGGTTACCCAAATCAAGATAGAATTATGACACTACATGAGTCATTATCGATAGATTAACCAACTCTCCACATTTCTTGCCTATTAGACACTCTAACTTTATTGAGAAATTGGCAAAGTTATATGTGGATGAGATTCTATGACTACATAGGATGTCAAAGTCTATAGCTTCAAATAGAGATGACATATTGACATCAAGGTTTTGGAAGAAGGTTCAATAAACTTTAACTATTAAATTGTCCTTCAATATTGCATTCCACACTCAAACTGATGACAAATTAGAACGAAAAATTCAAATTTTAGACAATTTACTCAGATTACATGTCCTTATATTTTAGGGAGGTTGGGAATCATAATACTTGATGGAAAACTGTCATTGTAAGTAAAATTTATCAATGGCACATATGATTTCCAACCTCCCTAAAAAACAAGTGTTGGAATAGAACAATATGAAGCACTCTATCAAAGAAAATGTAGAACAACATTGTGTTGAGCAAAAAAAGGGAAAAGGAAAGTAATTGGTGTTGATTTAATATATGTGGCTACTAACAAGATTCGATTGATCTGGGATAGAATAAAAGTTGTTCAAGATGGATAAAAAATATAATATGATGCTAAGACTTGACCTATTGATTTTGCTATTGGAGAATGTGTGTTTATTAAAGCCAATCCAATGAAGGGTGTGCAACATTTTGATAATGCAAAAAAGATTAAATCCCATGACATGTAAGACCTTATGAAATTGTTGAAAGGATTGTAAACTTGGCCTACATACTAGCCTTAACTATACATATGCAAGGAGTGCATAATATATTTCACATCTCTATATTCCGTAATTAAGTACATAATTGATAAATTTAGTAGTGATCAAAGATTCCATGGATATATCATATAACTCTTGATATGACATATATAATGAACATAGGTATTAAACTACAATGTAAAATGGCTTTGTAATAGAAACATTTTATTTGCATGAATTTTATGAAGACATAGAATGAAACAATATATGCGCTTAGGTGGTTAGCTAGCTTTCCTTTTTAGACAGGATATAAGCCCAAGTACATTAGTTAGGACACGGGTGTTAGTGTTGCTCGTAGAACACTAAACCCAACTTAGATTTAGGATTCAAAGTTACTACATTCGGTCTCGTAGTATGCCTAAATAGTGGGTAAGTTCCTTCTCTTCGGGGACTATAAATCCTGCTTATCTGCGTCATATGGATGATGCCACCTCCATCCTTCTCTCACGCATGTGTTGAATGCTTGATTTTCTTTTATCCAATTTCTTCCCACTGCCTTAGTCCCGTCGGATGATAGTATGAACTGCGCATGTTGACTAAGCCTCTTGAACCTTTCTTTTCCATTGGGTAGGATTTCTTAGTCTAAACCCTATATGCCAATCCCACTTTGGAAAGGATAATGTAGAATCCTTAATCGAGAGTATTCTCGGGCTTCGGCTTGAGATGTAATTAACCACGGGGGCTTGCGCTGGTGGGAAACTGAATCCCACATCAAATAAATCCTACTCGAGCTGATGTATCGGGAAGGGGAAACCTGTTGTTTCGATCAGGTCGTATATATTACTGACCATCAGGGTGTGCTGGCAAAAGCTTCTATCCTCAATGGTTAGTCGTATGCACGATCTAATATGCCCTCCCATTGGCCCGTTTGCGAGGAGTGTGGAGGTCTGCGATAGTCTCTATCCTTCGGGGTGGTGTGGTCGTATGTCCTTCTGCACTCTACTGCCGGCGGTGTTTCCTTTTCGGAGGTCCACACACTCATCTCTACCTCTAAAAAATTATTATCAATGTTTTCTTTGTTGATATCATTTATCTTGGTTAAACCACCAAATAATTATAAGAAAATTGAATTTCCAAGCCACTCAGTTGGTAATTCATCTCTAGGATTTCTGATATAAAAGTAATACATGGCATTTTCATTAAATTTAAGTTGGAATTTCAAAAATAATTTCATTTACAAAAAGCTTATAGAAACTTTGCCATTTCTTTTATTTCCCGTCTCTTCATTACCTTGATTTATTCCTATTGTAAAATTTACAAAAGTTGTCAAATATGAAGAAAATAAAACAATCAAATATGAATATAAAGTTTTGTAGATTTTTTTTTATGAAATTATTAAAAATATTAAACTAAGAAAGAGAAACATTATTAACTTCATATTTGTATTATGAATGTGTTGTGTTCTTTCATATAATTAAGTATAAAGTGTCACAATCTTGCTATAATTTTTTGCTTATTTAGTTCATATTATACTCATTATTATGATGAGTATCTTATATTTATTTTATTTTCAGAGCTTCACTAATTAGAGATAAAAATTTTAAGATTAAAAATAAATTGTTAAATTCATTTTTAACAGTTTCACATGCTAGAGGAGGAGAACTGAAGATGGTATGCACTCCTCAACGCCCAATGCATAATAGAGGCTCAATAATAGGTATGCATTCCTCTCCTAATGCAATATTGTTTGGTCATCCTGCATGGGAACCGATAGTCGTATGATGGCCGTACCACCTCATGCGAGAACCTTGAGCTGCAAGGTGTGTCGTTTCATGTTACTATTGCTGTTACAATTACTCTCCAATTATTAGATTAGTTATATATCATTCTTAAATAATTTATAAAATATTTATTTATATTTTATAGACTTAATTGATATCACATTTATGTTATGCGTTATTTGTTTATGTTTTGTAGACTTAGTTGTTGCATTATTAGTTTGTTTAAAGTTCTCACGTATGCTTAATGAATTCCAAAATAGTACCATAAGAATCATAGGATGTTAAATGACTATAGAAGTGAAGCTAATTTTATTAATTTTTAATAATATTATATTTATTACATCATCCACTTTGACCCTGGTTCGATCGGTCGAATCATGGCCCTCTCCTTCTTTCAGTTCGTTGTTTGATTTAGTTTTCATAACCTTGCTTTTTATGGACGATGACTAATGGCCTTCCCCTTGGGAGAGCTTGGTGGCTCACCCATAAAATTATTCTTGGAATCATAGTCCAAGCTTGCACATGTGGACATTATATGATAGATTTCCTTCCAACCCTCACCACATTCCACATTATTTGGTATTAAAGCAAAAAAGTTCCACTTACATGCATGTGATGATGCACTTTGGTGAATATTTTTGAAACATTCATTGTTGTGATTTTCCTTTATTCACTTCCTAATTTACCATCCCTTTTGGTTTCTCCTACAACATTATATAAAATTTCTTGCACAATCTCCATTCAATAATGTGTTAATATTTGGTTTATGGAACCTTGATTAAACCTTTTGAATGGTGGATTAGATTAGAAATTTTTTTTTATTGAGTAAGAAAAATTTGTTATCTAGATTAAGTTAAATACTCGTCTGATCTGCATTTGTAGGTTTATAGTATTTTGTTTTCATAAGCATCCATTTAATTCTACAGGAGTATAATATTCAAAGAATGAGAGAATTGGTGTAGACCAAATGAAATTTATTTTTTAAGTAAATAGACTATTTTGCGGGTTAAAAAGTAAGAAAGATTATTATGTGAGTTTTGTTTTTAGAATTAGAGCCATTGTTTTAAATTATGATGAGAGTTTATCCAATGATTCATGCAAGCATTAAATGAACTCCATCCACCATGCTTGGGATGGCAAATGAAGATTGAGAGCGATTTGGATTTTCAATACTTATTTTTTGGAGCTTCATTTATTGGAATAAGATGAATAGCTATTTATTTTTCAATACTTGGTTTTTGGAGTTTTATTTAGTGGAAGAAGTTCAAGAGCCATTTGTAAATCTAAAGTTTGATTTTTTGGAACTTCTAAGTAGTAAGTTTTGTCAAGTGAAAAAGTTAAAGACAACTTGTAGAGTTTGACAGTCATTGTTGAATAAGAGAAAGACGAATCAATCATTAGAAAGGTTTACTTGAAGAGTGCACATCGTCCGCACAAGCACTGGGTACACAGCGATACCAAGTGCGGGTACCGCTAGGTACCTAATGCTTGTGCGGACGGTTCTCCCATCCGCACTCCGCAGTTGATCGAAATAGCTCGGTATTGGTCTTCACAGAGCGGTATTCCTCGTTATTACCAAATAATACCTAGCAATACCGAGCAAATACTGAGCAAATACTGATTTTTTTGGCGGGATTTTAATGCTGACTGGACGTTCCTCTATGTCCGGTCGGAGGACCTAATAATTGTTCGTTTATCAGAGGTAATATGGCTCACAAACTTCAATTCGAGAGTTTATGGGGGCAACTGTTACACCATAAATCTAGCTTATGACCATGCAGTTGATCGAATAGGCCACAACTGAGCCATAGTTGTAGATTTATAAGTTCACCACAGTAACTTAATCAACTCAATCACATGGGTAAAAAGAAGAAAATAAAAAAAAGCTGAACCAACAAAGAGTTTTTTTTTTTAATAAAAAGTTACTTTAAACAGCAGTAAAAAAGCCGTCTCAATCGAAGTCTTATCTAAGTCTTTTTTTAGGACAATTTTTTACTGCTTCCTAAGCATTTCCTTGATATAAAAATTCTCAAATTAATTTTTTATATTAAAAAACTACTTTAAAAACAGTTAAAAGGCTATCACAAACGAGTAACTATTGTGTCCGGACACCAAACGCATCCAGAGACCAAAAGCGCCACGTCACTTGGGCGCTCGGTATCGTGCTCGATACAACACTCGGTATCACTCGGTATGTGTCCGGATTTTCAGTAATTTGTTCGGACATAATAATTTTTCATCACAAACAAAACCTAAATAACACATTGACTGGACATAAATATTTTCTTCTGTTTTTGAAAAACATTTTCAAAACCCTTTCAAAATTTATTTCTCTTAGTCTTCATGAATAATTCAGTTTGTACCTAATAAAAATCTAATAAACAGAAACTATTTATGAACTACAAAGGCTCATAACCTGTACTGAACTACTAATCAGATTAATTTTTTAACAATCCACCATGGAGGCCCAGCCTCATAAGAACAGTTCCCATCATTCCATGAGATCTGAGATGCTTGCAGTCCAATTGCAGAATTGGGTTCCTTGCCATGGCATGAAATCCACTCTACCACTGCAGCCAATTTGTCACCATCGCTTGAGCATTCCTTTCTCTGCTTGTCAAATGGATTAATGAGAGGATTAGAATTTGCAGCCAACGCAGCAGGCATGTACATCAAGTCCCCAATTATCGGTGCGCCGATAGCGGCTAACTGGGCTCTCACCTGTATTGAAGGCCGCAATGGAGCTCAAGCCATTTGTGTTCTTAAACCTATTGCGAAGTTCGAGTTGGCGAAACAGAAGTAAAGGAACTACCTGATGTGTTTTCCCTGTTAACAGGTTGATCTTACATTCATAGGCAGTCTTCTTTGAAGGCCATTCACAGTCTTCAATTTTGTGTGTTTTCACAACATCAGTATTTGGCCAGGGAACCTCCTTGCATTCCAAGACCTCCAGCTGACACAGATGCCAACCTTCAATAAATTCTGCATTCTCCTAGAAGTTTTCAAATATTAATAATGTGGACGATGAACCATAAAAACTACTAGGTGGTCAACTTTTAAGACTTGCTTCTTTTCTTGTTTCTTGTAACAGAAGTAAAGAACTTTGCTCTGGATTTTAACTTACATTCATTCAATTGTGCTACGCAATACACCTATGTTTGTTTATTGCCTTAATGATGACTGGGTGCTTTCATTATCAGTGGTCATCACCAACAACAACAATAACAACATCAAGTTTTTGTCCCACTACGTGGGGTCGGCTACATAAATCTGTTTTCTCCATTGTGTCCTATTAAAAGTCAAATTCTCGTTTAAATCTAATAAAGAAAAATCATTTCTAATATTTTCTAACCAAGTCTTTTTAGGTCTACCTTTACCTTTTTTAACATAAGTCAAATCTAATACATTTACTTTCCTAACTGGGTCATCGGAAAGCCGTCATTTTATGTGACCAAACCATTTAAGACGACTCTCTCTAATCTTATCTTCCAGTGGAGCTACTCCAACCTTTTTACGTATATGCTCATTTCGTATCCTATAAGTAGTCACCGAAAAAAAAAAAAAAAAACACAAAATTTTATAGCTTCCTCATTACAAAGGGTCCACCACTCTAGTATTTGGAAGAAAAAATTAGAAATAAATACGTTAACATGAGCAATTTGATATGTGTAACAAGAAGGAGCGGCAGTTATTGGTGCCTATTTAAAATCTAATCATTTGTAGTAGATATCATAATATTGTAGTATAAAAACTGAACTATTACCTCGTGAAACAAGCCTGGGAGCAAGGTTCACTGGCCGCATGTAATGAGATATTATTCCAGTTGGTACGGGTTCAGCAGTAAGGGCAAGATAAAGCTTTTTCACCTGTTTTTCCTGAGTTCAAGATGAAAACTTCGTGAAAGAAATAATTGGGTAAAAGAATGGTTTTTTAGTCATATAGAAGATTGAAGAAAGTACATCATATGGTACAATAAACAACAATGCCGAAAAAATGAAATAAAATGAAACATCAATGATAATGAGCATACCCTAATCATCCCATGGAAAACAGAACAGAATTCCTTTGTTTTTGCTAGTACAAGGCTGCAATAAGAACGCCTCAAATGATTTTTAATTAATTTATGAGTTAAAGATAATTATATAAGAAGAAAAAACTAAAACCCACCAGCCTTCCGTGCAGTTATCTATCTGATGAGTGGTCTTCAAAGGAGTATCTAGTCCTAGAACACGAGAAACAAATGTTGCACAAGTTTCTTCTATGTTATCAGATGATCCTCCTACCTTCAAATTTCAAGAACAGAACAAAATAAAGATTGGGAAAGAATGAACAAAAGGTTATAAAATCTATATGAACACATATGTACATTAATTGCAAATTAGGAAATTAGGGATTATAGAAATGTACAATTAACAGAATTACATACCGAAGTTGCGGCTGGTTTGTTAAGAACCACATAGGAATCTGTTACAGCTATGATTCTAGACTTCCAATCAATTTCATAGCACCTGACTACAACACAATAACAAATAAAAAAACAAAAAACTTATATGTACACGATGGAAACTCCTTTTCTTTCTCTCTTTATTTTTTTGCCCTCCTTTAAGTCCACATGATATGATATGTTATAGGATAAGATACGTTCAAACCCAAGGCCTTAGCAACAACTTCCAACGCCCTTACAGACCGGCCTAGTTGGCCCGCCAATAATTGAATCTTCATGTGTGAGTCAAGAAAAAATAAGGGTGAAGTATGGACAAAAACAAAGGAATATTGATAGAACAAGCTTTTCAGGATATTTCATGCTTCCATAGTTTACCTTGGGAATCTTTTTGGGTGCACATGAACACGAATGTAAGTTCCGGCTTCAACAAACGCATTTGCATCTGCAATTCTATATGTTTTCTGGGCTTCTCTTACAGTTTTCCCTTTGAGAGAAGACCTCCTTTGCAGAACTGATGCTTCCGTGACTTCCCTGTAGATCTTAACTTGCTCAGGAGTAGCGGTTGGAGGAGGTTTTGGGCAAACCAAAGCATAGTGGATGGCCCCAAATTGAATTAGATCTGCAACATACCTTCATGCATAAAAATATTAGATACGGAAACTTCAATGTGCACTTAAACAGACACGGGATATACCGGATGAAAATAAAAATGCAAGAAATCAGTTGCTTAAGTCCTCAGCAAGTAATTAATATTGTGTACGCTGCCTTCCAATGAGATTGTTCAGCTGAACAATCAACAATATCCACCATAAATTAGTGCAAAAATCACTTCAAGATTGTTCAGCAGAACAATCAACAATAAGATATCCGCCATACCTTAGTGCATAAAATATTACAAATAGCATCTTCTATATGCATTTACACGAACTCAACATTCACAAATGTTAAGAAGATGAAGTCCGGAAAATGAGATTCAACTTTTGCATGCAACTTGAATTCTCATCTTATTCCAGTACGCAATATATGTTTCATTCTACGCACTTAAATTTTAATAGATGTTTTATAGTCTATACAATCACCATAAGGATACAAACAGCTATGTCTCTATAATGTCATCATGCATATTTGTTAAAAATAAAGAGACAAGCAAAGAGACATAAAAGATCAGTACTTGATTGTATCTCATGCTGATGAAGGAGCCAAAATAAACTATTTATAGGCAGGCAAGAGAGACCTAGGGGGTTGGTGAAGGCGCTATGAAAAAAAGGAAAAACTAATTACAAAACATTGCATAGGATTAATCTACTCTTAATGAAAATAAATTGATGTGATACAATCAAGAATTGCACGTGAAATTTATAAAGAGTCACAAAGTATACTAGTTTAAGATTAAGATTTCATAAGGTGAGGTTCAAGAGTTTTCCATTGTCAAAGTTATTATGATAATCAATTACAAGCTTGATGTTTAGACACAATTGGCGATAGATCTTGAAATTCTCACAATAAAATAAATGCGGAGAAAAATAGAATTCTGTGGGCTCCGAAAATTCGGCCCCGGCCTCCGCTCGCTTTTCTTATTCGGCGAGGGAGTTTTAACGAACTAAGTTCCAAGGTAAATTTTGGAAGGCAGATGGGTTTGTAGATAAGACACTACCCAGAGATTTCGCCCTCATTTTGTGAGGATTTTATGATCTGAGTTCTGGTTTCCTATAGGCGCAAGCCCCTATAGTTAATTACCCCTCCCGATAACGAGAGAGAACTTTCGATTAAGGCTAGTCGTCAATCAGATACGTAGTAGATACGTGTTATCTGGCATATAGTAGCAGCAATGGATTTTGATTGTTAGAAAATGGTTGGAAATTGAAGAGTTGGGTTAGGAAGATTTGATATTTAAATAGAAATTGCACCATCCTACACTTAAAGCGGATGGTGGGGGAATGGATGATGGGCCCGATCAAGATCCCATGGTTCTGTCGTCCCGGGCCATCGTGGTCCCTTGTCTACTTAGTCAGAGGAGGTAGTCGACCCAACCTGACAGAAGGATCCTTGTCGGCAGCCATGGGTTGCTTCGTCCAAGGGGACCTTGTAGACCGGGGTTGAATGTTTGTCTAAGGGGACAAATTTGAATCCACCTTAGCTGACAGAGGGCTTTGTGCCCTATCAATCATATCCTATTGATTCATATCTCAAGGATTTGATGCCAATAAGGAGCGTATCGGCGCTGGCCATAACCGGTATTTCGTGGTGCCATTTGGCGGCAAAACCACTCGGTTCAGAGGGCCCTGGGTCATAACCGTTTACCTGCAGTGCCATTTGGCGGCGAAACTGCCGGTTAGAGGACACGTACCACGTCCTTACTGGCAAGAGATTGTTTGAGAATGGATCCTAGTGATATTTTCGACTAGGCATTTGGCTCTTTGTGAGCTAGAGTTAATTTGAATTTGTCCACCCCGGCAGACTGTTGCGGAGGGTGGATGGGCTTTGCTTTAAGCGATTGATGGTTTGATTTCATTTTTAAATATATGGAATTTGGGCTTTTTGTGGAGCTATGGAATATTTGAGAATTTTTGGATTTTTGTGGATATTTGGGTGGCATTTGAAAATATGTGTGAACCCCTCCGGTTGAGATTAGCATTCAAACACGGCCATCATCGGGGTGTTTGGGGTCATTTCCTTTTTCTAGATTGAACCTTGTCGACTCTATCTACTGGTCGATAGAGGATCGGGTTTCATAGGCTTTGTTCCTTTTGTTCATGAATTTTCTTGATTTTAGGCCTTGAAGGCCTAAAAAGAATGTATTTAAACAAATACACCGTTCGATACAACCGTGTATTTTGTTAGGTAGTTCGAATCTTGTCGACTTCTATTGATTCGTATAGAATGATCGGATTCGAACTTGAATTCACTTGTCAACCCGCGTAGCATCCATAGGCATCACGTGTGTACCAATAACACGCTCGCCAGGGCCCATGCGGGTTGAGATTGTATTTACCCCTTGTGTACCTATGTGTATACAAACTAAGGTGCACGTGCAGGGGTACTTTGAAATAATTATAGACGCCTTCTGTCTGCTTGTACGAATGTTGCAGATCCGGTGGCGTGGTGTTGTAGGTTGTAGACGCCTTCTGTCTGCTTGTATCAATGTTGCAGATCCGGTGGCGTTTGATTTTGATGTTGACTCCCCCTTTCTCAATCACCGGGGGTGGCTTTCTTTTGGACTTTGAAGTCCACTGATTGCTGCTTTGCTTTGAAAAGATCTCTTTTCGAGATCTTTAGTGTAGTAGAGTTTTTTCGTACATCGGGTTGCTATTGTACCCGAAATACTTGAAGATCTTGATCACCGTTGTCGTAGGTGATATTCGTACTTGTGTCCACAATGGTTCGTTATGCTTACGATGTACACACTGTTGTTATCCACAAGTCGTTTGTAGCCATTTGCAGGGGACTGTTGTACTCACTACGACCTCCTAAAAGTGTTTGTAGAAGACCCATTGCTTCTGTATCATATCCACCCTTTCACCAATCTCGGGTGGGTATTTTGTGTTTGTACTTGTTTGTAGGGATAGATCTTCGATTGCCACATATGGGTAGGACTCGTACACCTGGCAGTTGTCTACTGCCTCTTACAGGTACGGTGCATTGACTTTGTTGGGAGTGTTGTAGGAGTCTGTGCATCGAGGTCTTGTAGTTTGAGTTTCCTCGTGTGTGATCCACGTTTTGATCTTTGCATGTGTTTGAATCCAAGTTCAGTTTCATTCAGACTTGAATTCATCAAGTTCACAAATCCCCACTTGATGTCGTATAGCCCGAGTTCAAATACGAGCTCAAAGCACGTGTTCAAATTGATTGTTCAAGGTCCTCTGAAATCTTTTGAGTTCAATTTCTTGTTCAAATGATTTGAATTGGGCTTCAGCTTGATTTTATTTCATTTGAATTTGGATCTTTAGAAATCATTTGAATTTTGGTTATGATTTAGGTCCACAAGTCCTCTGTTCTTCGTACAGGTCCTCTGTTCATTTTAGTTCAGGTTCTATACATTATTGTTCAAGTACAGATCTTCTGCATTGTTGCCCAAGAAGGTCTTCAAATTGTTCAAGTCTTTGTACATTTCAGTGAAAATTTCAGCAGCACCCCGGCATATCCCCCGTTTGGGGGAAAATTGGGGAGCTGGGCCTTCCCACCACGCTACTAGAGCGTGTATGGTAGGTGTCCTTGGACACCGCGGCCGTACAAATTTTCATCCCACCACGCTACAAGAGCGTGTATGGGGCCTTCAGCAGTATCCGTACCAGAACAGAAGTGACGTACAAGAACAGCAGTGACTCTCCCCACCACGCTACAAGAGCGTGTATAGGGCTCTCCCACCTCGTCGTATGCTTCGCACTGGGCTCCCTCCTACCGTGCTACAAGAGCGCGTATAGGTGGTTCCCCGGTCCGCTACAAACGTCGAGAATGAGATTTGGAACATCATACCTTTGCGTAGCAGTCGTCGGCGGTGTCGGTGTCGAGGTCGAGGTCGAGGTCCGTCCCCACCACGCTACAAGAGCGTGTATAGGGCTTACCCGCCTCGTCGTATGCTTCGCACCGGGCTCCCTCCTACCGTGCTACAAGAGCGCGTATAGGTGGTTCCCCGGTCCGCTGCAAACGTCGAGGACGGGGTTTAAGTTAGAATTTTATACCTTTGGAGTCCGACAGTAGCTCGAGGCGGAAGAGGGCCCGTGGATCGAGGCAGGGAAAGAAGGTATATTTTATTTTATTTTATTTTAATTAAAATATTAATTATAATTAATTATTAACTATAATTATTTTTAATTAATTATGTTTATGATTAATTAAAGTAATTAATTATTTTCATAATTAATTAAAATAATTAATCATATTTATCTTTAATTAACTAGAATTAATTAATATTAATTAATTTTGATTAATTAATAATAATTAATTGTAATTAATTAAAAATTTATAATTAATTAAAATCAATTTAATTAAATCATTATAATTAATTAACATTAATTATAATAATTTAAATAAAACTAATTTTAATTAATTATACTAATTATAATTAATTAAAATAATTAAAGTTAACATTAATTAAAAATTAATTTTAATTAAAACAAACTAATTAATCTCTCCCTCTCTCTTATCTCTCTGCTTACGAGATCCGGCCAGAGAAGCGTAAAAAGGAGAAAGTTACCTTCCAGCTAGCGAGCTCCTGTTGATGCTTCCGATCAAAACGTAGTAACCTCCGATCCGACAGGCAGGGCAAGCTGTCGAAGGTGCGAAGTCAGACGGCGGCAGAGGGGCGACGGGTTGGCCGCGGGAAGGCTCTAGGTTGGTGGTTCTCTCCCTGTCTCTCTCTCTCTGTTTGGAGTCGGCACGGGCAAGGGAGAAAGTTACGACCACAGCAAGCGAGCTCCTGTTGTGGGTTCCGAACAAAATGTCGTAACTTCCAATTCAGCAGGAGGGAACGTCGTCGAGCAGGTGAAGTCGAGCAACAGCAAAGAGGCCGGAGAAGCGTACGACCGAGAGAAAGTTATCTTCGCAGCGAGCGGCTCCTGTCTTGCTTCCGACCAAAGTGACGTAACTTCCGATCCGTTAGGAAGGGAGGAAGTTACCTCCCCAGCTGCGAGCTCCTGTCTTGCTTCCGACCCGACCAAAGGGGAAAGTCGTTGAGGCGAGTCGATCAGCAGCGAAGGATTCGGAGAAGCAGCGACAGAGAGGGAATGAGCGGGATAGGGAAATCGAGAGAAATGAGGGAAAGAGCCTTCGGCCTCTTTTCCTTGGCTCTTTAACGACACGAGGTCGTGCGTCGAGATCGTGGGAGAAGAGACATCGACGTGCGAAATGCGGCGACGACGTGCGGGCAGGTACGATAAATTTTTTTTTTCTCTTTTGTTTTATACGGCAGGTCAACAAATCCCACGGCTAATGTCTATAAATTTCACAATGAGTTACCTTGCTCACTCACACTCAAGTAGGGCTTAGCGGGAGAAGGTCTTTAGCAAACCCAACGATGCCACGAGGAAGGTAGCAACCCCAACGGCCTTGAACCACGGAAAGGTTGACGGTGGCGAGGATGGCGGGAATGATCGACTGTTGATGCTCCAATCATAGTTTGGACGTTGGCGGTCGATGACGCTCGCAAGAGTAGGAACCACTCGAATCAAATAATCTCCAACGGTGGCGTCGTCTTCAAATCCCACGTCGAAGAACGAGGATCGTAGGATATTGAGGTTCCCATCGGCGTTGAATACAAGTCCCCATTCAAATTCTGGATCCGCAATGCATGCTTGACGTAGGAGAATCTTTCAACGAGAAGAGAGGAAAAACGTGGTGTTGAGAGAGAGAGCACCTGTAGTTTGAGAAGAAGGAAGGGGAAAGAGAGAGGGGTGTAGGGGGCGGCAGGTTCAAGGAGGAGTGGGCTAGAGTTTGGAATCCAATCCTAATAAGTCTCTCAATAAATCTGAAATAAATTTCAGATTTAATTTTGTTTGGAGAGACTCAAATTAAGATTTGAATTTGAATTCAAATTGGGTTGAGGCTAGAATTGGAAACAACAAAGGGAGAGCCCATTAATGGGGCCGGCGGTATGGGAGAGAGGGAAGAGGGAGTTATTTTAAAAACCTGAAATTAATTTCAGGTTTTGAGGGAATTAGGAGGGAAAAGTTATTTGAAATTGATTTCAAATTCATGTGTCATCAATGCATTAATGGGTGGCATTAATGGGGCTCCACCCAAGGTGAGGCCGACAGCTTCAAGAGATTGGTGTGGGAGCAATGGAATGTTTTCCAAATCGGCACACAAGATCCAGGAAGAATTATGATGAAATCCGTTTGAATTTGAATTTCGTCATGAAGCGTGTTTAAAACTTTCCTAATTAAGATTTTGACAAATTTGGAAAGTTTTACAACTCACTTAATTTTGAATTTCAAAATGTGAACAAGTGGGGGAAATGGGGAAGGGGGGGAGGGCCGGCGGTGGGGTGGTGGGAGAGGTGGTGGAGGAGGGGTGACCGGCGGCCAAAGGGACGGCCGACGGGTTGGCTTCCTTTGGTGCAGGCGGGATGAAATGGGGTTCGGTTGGGGCTAACGAAAAGAGGATTTAGGTAATTGAAGATGAGGGGAAAACACAAATAAGAAGATAGAACAACCTTAACCACGAGCCGCGGACTCTTCCAACGACTGGTGGGCCTTGCGAATGCTCCCTTCGAGCTCTCTCCCTTCTCTAGCTCTCATGCAAGAAGAAGAAGAAATAAAACCAAATTTTCATTCAAAATATCATTAACCTTTTACAAAGCATGAGACCACTATATATAGGTCATAAACATAAAGAAATGAAAAGTACTCAAATGCCCTCTGGGCTACAATAAGACAACACTCCCCATAGGGGTAAACTAGGAAATGGAAATGCAAACTAAATAAAACATAAAATACATCAAAAGTAAAGACTCTGAATCGTAGTCGTCAATCTGTGCTGTCTCCGGCGATACACATGCTTGAACCTCTGATCGATGTCCACATCATAAATGATAAGCAAAATAGAGTAAAGCACGAAAAAAATAAGTCCGCATAAGAGAGAATTCAGGCAACAACTTCAGCCCCAAATTTAGGAGAAATTGCCCCACATATTGCTAAAAGAGTTAGATTTGACTGCTAAAACCTTGAGCCTAATTTATGGAATTGATTGAAGATTGAAGATTGATTGAGGCAGATTTTCTTTGTTGAATAATCCTTAATTCCTATATCATCAATCAATTTTTCATCCAGAAAAGAAGTGGTCATTAACTGTCCATAATTCCACTCCCCCTCATGTTAGAACTTAGAAATATATATATTGATCATTCCTACCTTAGTGACTGATCTATTGAAATAAATTTAGTGCTTTAGTGAGAATGTCTACAACCAGCGATTTTGTTCAATTTTCTCCTTTATGAAGCTTCTATCAATCTTGACATGCTTAATATTGTCGTGATGGACAAGATCGTTAGCAATGGTAATTGTAACTTGGTTATTACATATCATTATCAATGATTTTTTAATGTGGATATTTACGTTTTCTAAAAATCTATTGATGCATACTCCTTCACAAACTTCATTAATCATGGCCTTAAATTTAACTTCAACGTTACTTATAGCAATAATTGCCACCTTTGCGATTTATGATTAGCTATAGATCCAGCCTAGTTAGCATGAGTGAAGATATCAATACTGCTATCTATTCATTTTGTGAAGAAAAAAACTTTTCCTAAATACCTTTTTAGATACCTCAATATCCTGTAAATTGCATTAAGATGTTCCTAAATGAGAGCTTTCATAAATTAACTATTCTCAATATAGTTTGGTGTGATTTACGAACAATTCTGGATTCAATTAAATTCTCTGCTTAACTATGATTCTCTATATTCATTGGGAACTTCACAATGAAAAGGGAATGAATTAGACACCAAAAATTAAAACAAAGTATTGATGACATTTTGTGGAATTCTTGCGTTAGTGTAATCAGTTAAGATGTTAGAAAAAAAAGTTTTTAACACAAACAGTTTCATGCCATCTTATGGAAAATAGTTGGCTGGGCTAGGTTACCAACTATGTCTGAATACCCTGCAAAATAACATGGCTGGCCTACGTTACTGAATACTCTGAAAAATAAAATTAAACAATTAATGTCATAGGAAACAGTTAAAAAGAGTAAAATCCCCCAAATTGACAGGAATTTCTTTTCATTTATATCCATATTTGAATGATCTTCTTCTTTGCTCATTCCACAACAATGAACAAAGAGAGATCATATCTCAACGCTTAATCTTCAACTTTGAAGCATTTCCGCTTTCTGGCAAAAAGACCTTAAATACAGAAAAGAAAAGGATAGACATCTTTCTTTGGTGGGGTGTGTCAGTATGCGGGTGTTGGGCAGTAGTGTTGAGGGAGCATTCCATAACCAATAGAAGAAAGAGGAGAAAATTACACCAATATATTGAAACCCAAATTTAGCAACATTTTAAAAAAAGAAGAATCTTATATGCTTCAATTTTTCAAAAGAGTATCCTCATCTGTTTGTAAGCTGATTCAGAAATGAGTAGTAGACATGGCTTCTGTTGTTACTTATAGCATGAAATTAGAAATGTAAATAGTCATTGATTTGAAAAATACAGCAATTTACAAATATAAGACATATACATGCATGCTTACTTAGAAGGGAGACGCAAAGCTTTGCTGATATAATCAAGAACATTTCCATCTTCAGAAACTACAAGGTGCTCAATTCTAGGTACCATATTGTGTGAGGGACATGGAAGTAAACGACTGTATTCTGTATGCCTGTGCAATGAAATAATAAAATGGATGATCTCATCGACATGGAGGGTAATAGATTAATAATGACAAAATAAACTGCATAAAACCTTCCTCCCAACAAATTTTGCAATGCATACTTTTCTAATATGCAAAGAAATATTTGCGATCTACAAGTATTCATACTATCTCAATAAAAGAAATGTATGAGTACCACATAAAATTGTAATGAGCAGAAGACGAAAACAGTAGCCAAACACAAAATCATAAGAATCCAAAACATAACCGCTCAATCTGTTTAGTAGCTCTATCTAGTTTGCAGTCCTTTTTAAATGGCATTATGTATATCAAATGATATACCAGGTAGAATCATTTCGCAGTCAAAATTACTGATCTTGTGAGATCGCCACCATTTTAAGGAATAATATTATTGAACTTTGATTCTTCTTGAATCTGAAAAAAAAAAAATTATTCTTCTTAAAACATGCCAAGTCACGAATATATTTTTTCTTTTGAAATTGAGAATTTCTTTAAACCAACTAATTCTATAGTGAAACCTGAAAGTAAACGGCTGTTCATGGAAGCCTCAACATTTATTAAATATCATTTTAAAAAAAATTATACAACAAATCATCTCTTTTTTACTTTTATATATAAATACCCTTTATTTACTAAGAAGTGCTAAAGAATACGGAGAACATCCGAATCCAATGCTGAAATTCATGTGGAGAACATGAGTGAAGCAGAAAAAAATAATGTCTTTGAAATCCAGTTGTGAATTCAGCTTATCTACTCTGCTACTTTATTAAGCATTTTGCTTATTTAATATCTTCATCACCCAATGCTCATAAGATCATACAATAGTACCAAGATGAATTGTGTGATAAAAAATTTAAATGGAATATAAGAATCAGCTAAAATAAACGTCAAGAAAATCTCCTAAAATATCAATGACTACATGATTTCAAAAAAAGAAGCAAGAAATCCTAGAAGTACTGATATGAACCTCCACGGTACCTAAAGCTAGCACACCAAATCCGAGCACGACCTCCTTGCGCATGCCATCCATTGATGTGGCTCACGGAATACTAGTAGGAAAGGGAACAGTGCTTGAGTGTTAATGGGTAAATAAGCAGTGCATTTAATTTCTTATACTTTGTTTACAAAGATATTTGGACACTAATGATTTGGAGGGTGGTTAGCCATTTGGCATAAGATAGAGCTAGTGTGTTTTGTAATCATGTGAAGGGTAGGACCACAAATTTTCTATCAACATATGAAAAAAATATAATGCAAAGCTTCTTTCTTTCTTCTCTTCTTCCTTGTTTCCTCAATTGTTTTCTCCTTTTCACCAATTTTTCTTGGATTTGCTGGCACATCCCTCAATTTATTGTTTATCTACTATCATTTGATGCTCTTGTTGTACCTTTTGTTGGGCGCTATACTAATTTCCCCTATCACGCCATCTACTCCGAAGTCCGAACATTAGTTCTCCTTCCTTCAACTCCCAAACTTTCCTCCCCATATCCATGCCTTCTCTCTAGTTTTATGACTGATGATACTTTTTCAACAATAAATGCGAATGATAGACTTACTATCACTAAGGAGCAACTAGAAGTCTATCAGTGAGGACCAACTAGATGCAATCAATGGCATGCTTCACGATATCTAGATTCACCTCATGTTGTTGGAGGTCAAGCAAAAACAATACTTGACATGTTATTGAGCAGCCTCATGCTCCAATACCCATAGAATCCACCATAAAGTATCTTATGGTGACAACCTATTTAAAACTATATATATATATATATATATATATATATATATATATATATATATATATATATATATATATATATATATATATATATATATATATATATATATATATATATATATATATATATATATATATATATATATATATATATAGATAGAGAGAGAGAGAGAGAGAGAGAGAGAGAGAGAGAGAGAGAGAGAGAGAGAGAGAGAGAGAGAATTTAAGTTAACAAAATCAATATTATTAATTTTAATTGTCCAAATAAATAAAATAGAGATGACTCGGAGAACTATAGACCTATAACTTCAAACATCAATAAAATTGATAATTAATTACAATTTCGAATTATCACATGAATTTTATAATTAAATTAGTAAATGTGAAATTATGAGGTGCTTTTAAGCAGTAGAATTTAATGTTATAAGTAGTATGAATTGAGAGTGATTAAATGCACATATCAGATATAATCAATTGAAGGGTGGGAGAAGCACTAGAAAATGAATTTTGGGGAGTAGTTCCATTTTTTAAAAAAAAAGTTCGGTGCATAGTTATATATATATTTTCTAACTATTTTACTTATTAAAATTGTAAGTACAGATCAAGACTAATTTGAAAATAATTAATTTGTGCCTCCACTAAGAAATATTTTTGGCTCCGTCCCTGATCCTACCCTTCCCATGATTACAAAACATCACCAACTCTTATATTACGCCAAATAGCAGCATCCTGCGGATGGCTAATTACCATCCCAATCATGTGTGGACACTTGTATCTATGCTGACTAACTATAAATGCACAGCTTCTTTGTTCCCCAAAAAGTTGGGAAGTTGCTGCAGGAGCTTGCTAGGGGAGAGACTGATGGCAAGAAACTCATGGTAGCAGCTCGATGGAGAAGGCATTGACATGACAAATGGCTAGGAAGTCATGGCGGGAGCTCGCTGGTAAAGGCATCGACAAGGACAACAGACGTTGACGAGGAAATTGTGGCTATAGGATTTACCGGCACATCCGTCGAAGTGCCTTTTGTCTAATATCAAGTACTCATTCTATGAAGAAGAAATCAATCATAAAACAGCATGCAAAAAATTCATCGATGTTGAAAATGAAACACATAGTTTTATAAATAAACTAACAAAAAAGCAGCACGGAGCAAATCTAGTACGGATTGGAACCCTGGAGGCTAGAACGACTAAAAGCCTGTGTAAAGAAAGCAGTTAGAAATCTATTCTAGTACCCATCAGCCGAAGCTCTTCTTTCTGTGGGAATGACATTAGCTTCCGAGGCACGGGGAAGAACGATCTTTGCCTTTGGAGCCCACCAGTGGTCCTTCCTCCTGCTGCGGCGGCGGCAGTTTCGGAGAGCGGAAGATGTGGGGGCCGATAGGGTTCGCCGGCCCGCTGCCCAAAACGACCGAGAAACTAATGCAGACGAGATGGAGGCGGCGACGCAGGAAGCGAGCATTACTCAACTTTTTTACTCGATTGGTCGCGGTGTTCGGATTGTCCAACTTGAGGCGGATGATACTGAGCGACGACGAAGGCAGTGACGATATTTTTATGATGGGATATTTACATACATACCACTTTATTTTATGATATTTACATATCTAACATCTAGAACATTAATATTATATATCTATCATTCATATACAACTTTAATACCAAATATACCACTCCTATGATTCATTTATATCATTCATACAATCCTATAAACTTTAATATTTCATTTCATGCACTCAAATTTATTCTATAGGTGGTAGTCATGTAATATTAATGTTTAGGATGTTAGATATATAAATAGCATAAAATAAAGTGGTATTTATGTAAAACCCCCATCTCTTCTTCCTCGGAATGGTGTTCTTGTTACTTCCTTTAATATTTTTCATAATGCTTATTATGATAATTTTAATAAAGTGAATTGGTTTAAATTTATTTGGCATAAAAGATATATTTTGATATACTCTTGGTATGCTTGGATGGCTATGATGAAAGGGTTAAAAAAGACTGATATTCTTGTTAAGAGAAATATTAATCTCTTCCACCCGTATCCTTTGTTTGAAGGGAGATGAAAGTCATAATCATCTTTTCTTTGAATATGATTATTCTTTTAGTATTATTTCTAATTTTTTTGCCTAATAGTAATTTACCCTGGATGACAAGAAATTTATTTATGGATAATCTCTTAGCTCTTTCTTACAGGTTTGTTGTCTTTTCCTTCTTATGTGATTCATTTTTATCTTCTTAATTGTTTCTTTTTTGGTGTTTTAGGTCCGTTTGTTGTTCCTATGACATTTTATTGTTGGTTGCTGGATGTTTGTTGTGGGTTGATGTCTGTTGTTAGAGCTCTTTTTGGGTTCGTTGTTGGTGCTATTTTTTTGTTTCGGATGGAAGGCTGGTTACTGGAGGGTGGCCTGTTTCTGCTGGGTGGCTCTGTTGTTGTTTTTTGGTGGTCTTTGTTTTGGATGGCCTATTTCTACAGGGTAGCTCATCCGATTGTTGGGCTTTGTTGTTGGTTTGGAGAATTATGATAGCTTCTTTTTCTATTGTTCTAGTTGTTATTTTTTCGATGTGGTTTGGAGGCTTGTTGGTGGGTATGTTCTTCTGTTAGTTGTTGAGTTCCTTTTTGAACTCTTTTTTGTTGTTCGCTAAGTGTTTGATACTTAGTTTTTTTTTTTTTTTTTTTTGCTATCTTTAGATGGTTTAGGTGGATTTCCTTCCACATTTTTTTTTGTTTTATTTGTAAGTTTTTTCATTGTTTTTCTTACAAAATTTTGTACTCTATGTAACTTTTTAATTTTTGAAATGAAATTGGGCATGTTTGCCCCTATTTTTCCCAAATATATATTTATGAAAGATGAGGGTAGAAATCAATCTAATCAATAATGATAAAATAGATGACATATAAATAATACTTGAGAAGCATATTAAATATTTTTTGGGGGATAATTTTATATTTGGTGTTGTATATTTATACATATAAATTAAGTATTATATATTAATTGCTATGATTTATTTCAGAATTAAATTATTATTTGAATTATGTGATATCTCAATTAAATTTGTATGAAATTAAATATTGTGTAAATATCAAGTATTTATTTTATTTTAATGATGAGCTGAAATAAAATAAATATATTTAAAATATAAAAAGATTGTGGTACCCAGTTTAAGCGGTAATGTTCTCATATCACTTATTTCTCATTTTAAGTGAAAAGAAAGGATCTCTCGCTCTCTTGGAGAACGTCACTTCAAGCGTGGAAGATCGAAAACCTTGATTATGCATTTCAATAGATATATGTATGCTTCTAATTATTTTCTCGATGATTTGACATGTAATTTGGGTTAAAAAAAATTTCATCTCCAATGTATCCTTATAAGTGGTATCCGAACATAGTTATTAGAGGTGTCAAAATGGGTCAACAGGTCGGGTTCGGGTCCAACCCAAATTATCTCGGGCCCAAATAGGTTGACCTTATCCCAACATGATTTTGCAAACGTGTGAGGAATGTCAAGCCATACTCGACCCGCCGGGTTGCCCGGTTGACCCGACCCGACCCGCTCAACCCGGATCTAGGCGTTGCGCAAGCATGACTCGAGTGTGCGAGTCGGCAACTGCGGGCACTAAAAGTGAGCATATGAATTTTCTTCACTGTTTTTATTTTCATTTTCTTCCATGAACAATGGATTCACTATTTCTTTTCCAATAAATTAAATTTCGTATGAGAATACGAAAAGATGAAATGGTTGATAAAATTTCGGTTACAGTGAACAATTGCATATTATTGCAATGTTAATGGGCTTAAAATAGCGAGTTGCTTCTATGACTTTAATGTTTTTAATAGCCTTAGCAATGCTCATAATTATTCAAACATATGAATTAACTTTAGATTTAATTTATGATGTCATTAACATTATCTGTTTTATGAATTAGGTAAAGTAATAGAGAAATATTGATAAATAAATGAATTAATTTATTTGGTCAATATATTTATCAGTTAAAATTTTCTCATTTGAAATAATTATTTATTAATTTAAAATTAAATTAAATTAAAATAATATGTCATCAAAGTGACCTCTATTGAATAAATTTATTTAATTTAAAATTAATTGAATAATGTTAATGATTTACTTAAGTCTATGCAGAAATAATCAGCTCAAAGGAAGATTATTTTTTTTACTATACTATATAGATGTAGTAATACATGTGATACTTTTAGAATTATTCACGCATCTAATAAGTCGGTCCAAAGAAAAATTTATTATTGGTAGCTGTTTGATTGCCTAAAATGGAATAAGTTGTTTGAATAAATATAAATGAAATGCATAAATATAAAATGAATGCAATTTAAAATGAAAAAAAGATAGTAATCAATTGCCTACATTGGCAGCAGAGAAGATGATGGTCGGAGGCAACCAGTGGTGGCGCCGGTGGTCGGCGATCGACGCACAGCGGCAGCGAGCAAATCAATTTCCAGTGTATTTGAAACTCACCCTAAACAAGAGGAATTTCAAATACACGAAAAATGAGCGTGATGGTGAATTCGAAATGCATCAAAATTTTACATTGCATTTATTTTACTTCAAAATAAATATCAACATTTTCGCCCCTTAATGCTATCTTCTTCAGCAAAAATAGCCAACCTCCTGAGGTCACACGCTACAGCTGTCAGTAGCAAATCATGTTGTAGGTCTTGAGCTAATTGTTCATCTGACAACCCATAATTCAAGTGGCATAGAAAGTTGAAATATATACACAATATGAAGGCAAATTATTACATACGGTCACCAGACACAGAGATAGGTCCGGATATTAATAAAATACTATTTTAAATTAAGTGCATCAAAAGCGCAGGAAAAAACGTAGGTAAAGCACAGTCAAAGCGCACATAAAACACAGTCAAAAGCGCAGGTGACGTGACATGTTTTTATTGGATGTCCGAACCAATTCTGCGCGTCCGGTGACCGGATGTAATAATTTGCCCAATATGAAAGTCCCCCAAAAATCTTAATACTTGCCGCCACACAATTGGGCAAAAAATGAAAAGCAACCAAGTTCACATTTCCAAACACAATGGAAGCTTTGATAAAAACTGGAGCAGAACGATGACAGATTTTCACAAACATCATTTGGCTAATAAATTGAAAGTCCTGAGGATCTCAAACAAAATATGCTACAGAAATGCTGATAATAATTGAAACGAATCAACAAGGAATTCCAATCATCCAAAGTCATCATCAGAGGGCAGAAAATTCAACAAAAGGAGAGCCAAGGCTCGAGTAAATAAAACCAACGTGAGCCATTCAGCCAGCTGAGTTCTCGTGAAGCATAACATACTCCCGGCTGCAATAAGAAAAATAAAATAGTAATAAGAAGATATATTGTTTTTCAGATTGAATATGCAATCCTAACAGTTCAGATGGCTCAAAATATTTGGGGAAATCAATTCTTAAGAAGAAATACGTTTTATAACAACAAGAAACGAGCAACCATCTAGCTTTTACATGAAACCATTACAAGACAAATTATAGCTAAAACTGACAAATAGATCATGCATGGAAATATGAGCCTAGAGAAAGAAGTGTACATGCACTCATCACATCAATCTGTTTCTACTGAAGTAATATTCTCAAGAAAGATATTAGTTCACTGGTGGGTGCTTAACTCAGAGACTTGCAATGAAATAAATATTTTTATTTTCCAATCCTCCAAGAAAAAATATATTATATAGTCAATTAATTTCACTCAAACTAATTCTACAAAAAGAATATAGCATAATCTATGTCAAGTTGCATTTGTTAGACGATGACACAAAAAGCGGTGATGAAGAATGCTAAAGATGATGAAAATAAAAAGATGAACTGATGTGGCACATGAAGCCAATTTAAGTATTATGATTAGATCAAAAATTAAACTAAACAAACCAGTTTCTGAAAATGAACTTTATTCATTTATTATATTATTTTGATTTAATTATGATGAATTATCCTATTGGACAATTTCGAGTTTAACTTTCAATCAGTTATTTGGATTAGATTTCACAACAACAACAACAACATCAAGCATTTGTCCCACTGTGGGGTCAGCTACATGAATCCTTCTTCACCATTGTGTCCGGTTAAAAGTCAAATTCTCATTTAAATCTAATAAAGAAAGATTGTTTCTAATATTTTATAACCAAGCCATTTTAGGTCTACCTCTACCTTTCTTAACATAAGTCAAATCTAATGCATCAACTTTTCTAACCGGGTCATCGAAGGCCTCCGTTTAATGTGACCAAACCATCTAAGGCGACTCTCTCTAATCTTATCTTCCACTGGAGCTACTCCAACCTTTTCATGTATATGCTCATTTCGTATCCTATCTCTAAGGATGAAGCCACTCATCCACCTGAGCATCTTCATATCTGCAACACTTAGTATTATGCTTCTTTTTTAATGGCCAACATTCGGCATCATAAAGCATTGCAGGTCTCACCACCATCTTACAAATTTTCCCTTAAGTTTGAGGGGGACTTTTCTATCGCACAATAAGCTCGATGCATTCCTCCACTTCAACCATCCTACTTGAATTATGCTGATAATATCCCCATCTATTTCACCATCACTCTGAACAATAGAACCAAGATATCTAAAACATGTACTCTTATTAATGACTTGATCGCCCAAAGTCACAATCCCCTCACTAGGTCTTACTACTAAAATTACACTCCATATATTTAGTTTTAGATCTACACAAGCGAAAACCTTTAGACTCTAAGGTTGACCTCCATAATTCAAGTTTACCTTCAACTCCCTCTCTAGTCTTATCAACAAAAAAAAAAAAAACAAAAAAAAATCATCAGCAAAAAGCATACACCAAGGTACATACTCTTGCAAATGTCTAGCGAGAACATCCATGACTAAAGCAAAAAGATATGGACTTAAGGATGATCCTTGATGTAATCCAACCGAAATAGGAAAATACTTGGTCAAACCACCTTGTGTTTGAACACAAGTTGAACACAAGTAATAGCTTCTCCATGCATATCTTTAATGATTTGAATATCAGCGTTCAAGAACTCTCCATAGCACTTCTCTTGGAACTTTATCATATGCTTTCTCTAAATCAATAAATATTATATGTAGATCCTCCTTATTCTCTCTACATTTCTCCATCATTCCTCTCAATAAATGCATGGCTTCCATAGTATACCTAACTAGCATGAATCCAAATTAATTTTGAGAAACATTAGTATAACGCCACAAGCTACACTACATAACTCGCTCCCATAGTTTTAAAGTATGATATTAGAATTAGATTTCAATTTCGATAAAATTAGGTTTGAATTTTAATTGTATTCGTATTCTATATATTGATTATTACTTTCAAATCTATAATAAACAAATCTGGTTCATAAAAATAAATTATATTTCATTTATTAGATTTATTTTGATTTAATTAACATAGATGTTTTTTCTTTATCTTGTAATTAGAATTAAAACTTTCCATATAAATCCTTCCTTCCCTCCTTATCATCATTACTGTTGCTTCACCAAGTAGTAGCCAAAAGCACCTTTCCCTTCCATCTTCCCCACAGGATCAAGTCCCTCTCTGCTGCCTGCCAAATGCTTGATAGACTTCAACCTATTGGAAACCAATCCCCACTAATTTTCATGAATTGTTCAATTCTTTGCTCTAAAATCATTGATGCTTCATTCATTGTAGAATTATATTTCAATGAAATTATCAGATTGCATAGATTATTTAATTTCATAATTTATTATCAAGCTGTACATTTTGTGTAGCCACTTCTGAAGAAATTTATATGAGATGCTTCACACTATTTTAAAATTTTCATCTGCATTCAATATAATGGATAAAAATAGGTGGTTAATCAAATTTAGGCAATCTATCACGATAATTGATTGGTGATTATTTAGGCAGATAAGATCTAATGCTTCCTATCACTTAGTTTGCTTAAAGTAGTCATGAGCGCCACAGTACCATGAAATCTAATTTTGAACTTGTTTATGATGTGCATTCTAGAAAGAAGGTAGATCCCATTACCATAGCAACATAATATTATTAAATTAGGGGTATATTTTATTCAGCATATGCATAAACTTCAAAATAATATTAAATTACAGTTTGAGAAGTAAAATGGAAAACATAAAGAAAGTTAATATTTATAGAAGACAGCAAGAATTTAATGAAGGTGATTTTTGTACTTGTTAGAATTAGATATGCACACTTTCAACCCTATACATTAAAAGGCCTCATGCGATGTCTTCTTGCCCATATAATATTCTAAGAAAATTAAATTAAAAAACTTATTTTATTAATTTGTCTCAAAATTTTCATTTTAGTAGTGTTTAACATTGAAGATCTAGTAAGTTACCGAGACACCTTCAAGAATTTTTTATCTACAAGTTCTACTTTCACAAATACTTTTTGTTTTATTTAAGTTTAGATATGTCATTCTTGCACCGATTGGCAAAGTAGTCAAGATTATTACTGATAAAATCACCCCATATATCTCTAGAGTTCAAAAATATTTGATTTACTAAAACAACCGATTATTGAAAGCTTTTGTATCAAAGATGACAAGGTGATGAATGTGGCAAAAGTTCGACAGGAAGAACGCCACAATTTGACTCTTTGGAGGTAAGTTCATTTTGAAAAAAGGTATTGATACAGCAAAAGCCCAAATCAAAGAATTATAGCTACACCCATATCTATATTGAACCAAAATGCATGAAAGTAAGTTTCATTTCTTATAATAAGATTCATGTAAATTTAAATTATGATGAATAATCATTTTGGATAATTTTGGGTTTAAATTTAAATTGGTTTTCCAGAATAAATTTCAATTTGAATGAGATTAGCTCTGAATTTGAATTTTATCTCTATTTCTAGAAATAGGGTGTGATTGATGAACTTTCTCCATGTGAACTGAAATTAAGAAGCATCCTTTGAAACCTCGGCTCATTTGCCAACTATGATAAATTTATTGATCCTTTAAATTGAGAATTGAAGGCGACTCAGGACAAACACTAAGACTTCTCATAGCTATCGTCCCTCCTAGGGGAATCAGCATGGACCCCTTTCGGTATATGTTACGCCGGCCCAGGAGGGGCCGGCTGGACCGGTCCAACCCGGACCGGTCCACTGTTACTCCAGGCGGAGAAAACAGACGGGGTCTGGGCGGAAAACGTGAGGTCCACGTAGGCAGCTTGGGGGGGGAGATTAGGAGGGAAATTTTGAATGAGAAGGCTGTTTTAGGAAGTTTATTATTGTCCTTTATGATTAATTTTGTATAATTAGGAGTTTGGGGGGGGGGGGGGAATTTAGGTGTTATCTTGAATTTGAGTTTTCTCTTTGAGATCTAGGTTTTGTTTTGGGCTCTTGGCTTTGCCGGAGACTTTGGAGAGTACGTTCTTCCTCTCGAATTGAAGAACAAATTGTATCTTTGCTATTTTCATTGTCTACTAGTAAAATACAAGCGTTTTCTCCTCATCTCCTGCAGTTTTTCTCTATTTTTCTACTGTTTTTGGCTGATTTCCTGCTGTGGACAGCAGCTCGCTTTGAGATTTGTTGCTAAAGTGATTAGGGAATACTTGAAATCAAGTATTTCCTATCAAATTGGTATCAGAGCGTCGATTTGGGACCACCGGCGGCTGAAATTCTGAAATTTCAGCAAGTTTCTTTTCCGGAAGAAGAATTTTTTTTGGGATCCGTTAGAAGAAAAATGGCCGGAAAGAAGGTGGAAGCATTAGAAGGCGAGTTCGGACAACTGAAGGCAGATCTGGAGAGAAAGTTCATGGAAATCTCCGCCAACAATGACAGGTTGGAAGGGAGGTTTGCGGCTATGGAAGAAATGATGAAGAAACTATTGGAGATGAAGACCAATCCGGAGACATCGGAAGTGAGAGAGACTACTGACGGCCATGGCGTAGGAGGAAATCCAAACCCAATCCGGGGGAGGAGGAATCCGGAGGTGGAGATTCTTGAAAGGGACGACGACATGCCACCTCTAGAGCCAATCTCTAGAGAGGAGATGAGCATGGGAAATGACCGTCGAGGTGCTGATTTTTAGCGTCGAGGTGCTGATTTCGGAGGCATGCAAGGGGAATATGAAGGTAGTGCAGATTTTGGAGAAAGGAGAGAAGAATATCAGCGTCGAGGTGCTGATTTTGAAAGAGGAAGGGGGGATTATGACGACGAAATCGGATACCAGCGTTGGAGAGAGGATCGGGACACTTAGGGAGCGCCTCATCTTCGAGGAATGGGAGGTTATGGAGAGTTCCGGGGTAACGGAAGGGATCCGAAGGTGAGGAAGTTGAAGATGCCCATCTTTGAGGGTGAAGATGACCATGGCTGGATCTACAAGGTGGAGCGTTACTTTGCTGTCAACGGGCTGACAGACGATGAGAAGCTGACGGCGGCAGGATTGTGTCTGAAAGGGAAGGCGTTGGCCTGGTATCAGTGGCGAGACAGGAGAGAGCCTATCAGGAGCTGGAGAGAGTTCAAGGATTGTTTATTAGAACGTTTCCGAGCCGATGGGGAAGGAGACTTCTATGAACAGTTCTTTGCTCTGACTCAGAAGGGGTCCGTGGCCAATTACCGGGATAGATTCGAGTATCTGGCTAGCCGATTGGATCACATCTCAGAATCAGCCCTAGAGGAAAATTTCATGAAGGGGCTCAAACCTAAGATACGAATAGCTGTCAGAGTATTGGAGCCAAGGAATTTAGGCAAGGCTATGGAGCTTGCACAATTGGTGGAAGATCAGAAGAGATCAGAAAGAGGAGCTCGAGGCAACTACTCAGGGGGGTCGTACAAAATGACTACTGCGGTATTACCCTCTAAAGGGGTAGCGCCGGGGGGTCAAAAGGAAGCACCCAAGGAAAAGACTGGAGGAGGAAATGGGGGACAGTTCAAAAGGCTGATCGAAAAGGAAATGCAAGACAAAAGAGCAAAAGGATTGTGCTTCAGATGTGATGAGAAATACATGCCGGGGCATAGATGCAAGGACCGATCTCTTCAAGTTCTCCTCGTTTGCGAAGATGAGGAAGACGAAGAGAGAGGTGAGAATGACCCCGAGGTGGAGGAGGATGAGAAGTTGCATCTGGATGTAGCAGAAGTCTCTCTGAACTCAGTAGTGGGACTCACTTCGAGTCACACTATGAAGGTGAAAGGAGAGATCTCTGGTCGTGAGGTTGTGGTATTGATAGACAGTGGAGCGACACACAATTTCATTTCCACCCAGATTGTGGATGTGATGGGGATGGAGCTAGTGGATACCGGGGGTTACGGGGTAATGATGGGCACTGGAAAGGTGGAGATGGGTCGAGGTGTCTGCCGAGGAGTAGTATTGAAGATTCAAGGGATCCTGGTAAAGGAAGACTTCCTTCCCTTGGAACTGGGGAGTACGGATGTCATCCTTGGAATGAAATGGCTGCAGACACTGGGAGAGACCAAAATCAATTGGGGAACACTAAAGATGGAGCTGGTGGTTGGTGGCAGGAAGAGAACGATTCAGGGTGATCCCGGGCTGACCAAAGCAGGGGTTTCTCTCAAATCCCTCATCAGAACCATTCATGAAGAAGGAGGCTTTTTAGTAGAGTTACACCGCCTGGAAGGAGTCAGATTGGAGAAGGCAATGTTCCCTCTGCAGTACAGCCACTCATACACCAGTTCAGCGAAGTCTTTCAACCGCCCCAGGGGCTACCTCCTCAGAGAGAGTTGGAGCATGCCATTACTCTGAAAGAAGGTGAGACTCCGATCAGCGTCCGCCCTTACCGCTATCCACAGATTCAGAAAGATGAGATTGAAAAGCTGATCCGGGAAATGCTGGAGGCAGAGATTATCAGACCTAGCAACAGCCCTTTTTCCAGTCCATTCATCCTAGTTAAGAAGAAGGACGGGAGTTGGAGATTTTGTGTGGACTACAGGGCTCTGAATAAAGGCACTGTACCAGACAAGTTCCCAATTCCTGTGATTGATGAGCTATTGGACGAGCTACATGGTGCAGTGATGTTCTCTAAGCTAGATCTAAAATCTGGCTACCACCAGATCAGGATGAAGGAGACTGATGTTCCAAAGACAGCGTTCAGGACTCATGAAGGGCATTATGAATTTCTGGTAATGCCCTTTGGATTGACTAACGCTCCTGCAACTTTTCAGTCCCTGATGAATCGGGTATTCAAGCAGCACCTTAGGAAGTTTGTCCTAGTCTTTTTCGATGACATCCTGGTGTACAGCAAGACTATGGAGGAACACTGGGAGCATTTGAGACTGGTATTGGAAGTGCTATAGGAGCACCAGTTGAAAGCCAACCTGAAGAAATGCAATTTTGCTCAGGCAAGTGTGGAATACTTGGGTCATGTGGTATCACAAGAAGGAGTAGCAGCGGATCAAACTAAAATTGAAGCAATGCAGAAATGGCCGCTACCTAGGAACCTCAGGGAATTGAGGGGTTTTCTAGGATTGACTGGATACTACAGGAAGTTCGTGAAGGGATACAGTACCATTGCCTGGCCTCTGACTGAGCAGTTGAAGAAGGATATTTTTTGCTGGGGAGAGACGGCCACCCAGGCATTCGAGAGGTTGAAAGAGGCCATGACGACGGTCCCTGTTCTAGCTCTTCTAGACTTTGATCAGTCTTTTGTAGTAGAGACAGATGCCTCAGGATATGGGTTAGGGGCGGTGTTGATGCAGAATCACAGGCCAGTAGCGTACTTCAGTCAAGTGCTTTCAGCCAGAGCTAGATTGAAGTCAGTGTATGAAAGAGAGCTGATGGCCATTGTTTTGGCAATCCAAAAGTAGCGGCCATATCTCTTGGGAAGACACTTCATTGTATGGACAGATCAGAGGAGTTTGAAGTATTTGTTAGAGCAAAGGATGGTGACCGAAGAGCATCAGAGGTGGTTATCCAAACTATTAGGCTATGATTTTGAGATCCACTATAAGCCTGGTTTGGAGAATAAGGCGGCCGACGCTTTATCCAGATGCGTTGGGGAGATTCAGGAGTTGGTTGTGTCAGCACCATTGATAGTAGATTGGGGGGCCATCAAAGAAGAAAGTATGCTGAACGAGGAACTGAGGAAGATCAGGAAGGATCTGGAGAAAGACAGGAGTAGTCATCCTGGTTACTACATTGAAGGGGGGAGAATATTGTACCAGGGGAGGTTCGTGATGCCACGAACTTCCATACACATTCCCCACCTGTTGCAGGAATTTCATGGCAGCTCAGTTGGGGGTCACTCAGGAGTTCAGAAGACATACAGGAGGCTGGCAACATAACTTTATTAGAAGGGGATGCATAAAGACGTGGAGGAGATGGTGGCGGGTTGTGAGGTATGCCAAAGAAACAAATACATGGCCATGGCCCCAGGAGGTTTACTACAACCATTGGCACTTCCAAACAAAGTCTGGGAGGAAGTGTCCATGGATTTCATCGATGGATTACCCAGGTCAGAAGGATTCACGGTGATACTGGTAGTGGTGGACCGGCTTAGCAAATATGCACACTTCATTCCACTCAGACATCCCTACACCGCAGTGACAGTAGCTTCAGCTTTCATCAGGGAAGTGATCAGACTGCACGGAGTACCAGAAGCGATCGTATCAGATAGGGACAATGTGTTCCTCAGTCATTTCTGGAGGGAGTTATTCAGATTGCAGGGAACAGTGCTCAAGAGGAGCACAGCCTACCACCCACAGACGGATGGCCAGACGGAAGTAGTCAACAGGAGCTTGGAGACGTACCTAAGATGCTTTGTTTCAGAAACACCAAAGCTATGGGCAAAGTGGCTATCTTGGGCTGAGTACTGGTACAACACGTCATTTCACTCGGCTTCACAAATGACTCCATTCAAGGTGTTGTATGGGCGGGATCCCCCACACTTGGTACACTTTGGGAGCAGTAGTACCCCAGTTTCGTCTGTAGAAGAGTACTTGGAGGAAAGAGACCGAGTGCTAGAAGAATTGAAGAGGCATTTGCTGAGGGCGCAGCAAATCATGAAGAAGCAAGCAGATGGACATAGAAGAGATATCCAATTTGAGGCAGAGGATAAGGTGTTCTTGAAACTTCGTCCATATAGGCAGAAGACAGTCGCCAACAGGAGGAATGAAAAGCTGGCTCCAAGGTACTTTGGTCCTTATGAAGTGATGGAAAAGATTGGGGCAGTAGCTTATCGACTGAAATTACCCCCATCGGCGACTATACACCCGGTTTTTCACGTCTCATAGTTGAGAAAGGCCATTGGTGACCACATTACTATTCCCAAGATGCCGACCACACTTACGGAGGAGTTAGAAGTGATCATGGAACCGTTGGAGCTGAGGGGTGTTCGCCAGAAAGAAGATAATACTAAGGAAGTGTTGATCCAGTGGAAGAACCTTCCTGACTACGAGGCTACGTGGGAGCCATACGGGAGGATGAAGCAGCAGTTCCCTGATTTTCACCTTGAGGACAAGGTGATTCTTTGGGAGGGCGGTAATGTTACGCCGGCCCAGGAGGGGCCGGCTAGACCGGTCCAACCCGGACCGGTCCACTGTTACTCCAGGCGGAGAAAACAGACGGGGTTTGGGCGGAAAACGTGAGGTCCACGTAGGCAGCTTGGGGGGGAGATTAGGAGGGAAATTTTGAATGAGAAGGCTGTTTTAGGAAGTTTATTATTGTCCTTTATGATTAATTTTGTATAATTAGGAGTTCGGGGGGGAATTTGGGGGTTATCTTGAATTTGAGTTTTCTCTTTGAGATCTAGGTTTTGTTTTGGGCTCTTGGCTTCGCCGGAGACTTTGGAGAGTACGTTCTTCCTCTCGAATTGAAGAACAAATTGTATCTTTGCTATTTTCATTGTCTACTAGTAAAATACAAGCGTTTTCTCCTCATCTCCTGCAGTTTTTCTCTATTTTTCTACTGTTTTTGGCTGATTTCCTGCTGTGGACAGCAGCTCGCTTTGAGATTTGTTGCTAAAGTGATTAGGGAATACTTGAAATCAAGTATTTCCTATCAGTATATTAGTATAAGTTAAACCCGAATTTGAGACAGAGTCACCCCTACCTTGGAGACTTTTTAGAGATCAACATGCATGTGTATGTACCTACCTATCTATGTAGGCACAAGTGGGCATGCATGAAATACACAAGAATGCCTATAGCATGTTTGAAAATAAAGTAATGCCAGGATAAAATGTCAACTCCAAGTTGGAATGGAATTGATATGGCTCAAATCAATATAAACAAACTAGATCCTAGTCAAATTAAGATTATATTTAGTCATTCATAGGCCAATACTATATTAGGTCTGATAAAAAGGTAGTGACACAATCTTGAGTTGAGTTTAGCTTAACTAAAGATCTGATCGTTAGCGACCCTAAGGAGAGTGCATTCGCATTGGGTAGAGGAGAGAGGGCAAGAGGGAGGGAGATGACTGATGTGAAGTATGCCAGATTCAATAATGAGCTGTGATCATAATTGGTGATGGAGTTAAGAATTCATTTTAACATTGGATGATGGAGGAAAACATTCTAAAGTCCATATAGATAATAAAAGAGGCAATGGATAGAATGTTTTATAAAAAAGGAGTTGAAGGGAGAAAAGCATGAGGAATTTCATGGATTTTGTGTGCATGCTTGTTATGGTGGGGATGATGGTAGAGAAGTTAGTTGGATAATAAATTATAATCATCATAGAGATGTGACAACTGACAAATATATCACATCAATTCATTTTAGTTCCACGTGAACCAAACACTAGAGCTAACGAATGAGCTCACTCATTCATCAGTTCTAGCACTATCCGTAACAAACAATTTTCCCATAAAAAAACCCCCAAGAAAAAGCACCCAGTTATTACTATATTCCTCTCTATCTTCATCTAGGAATCAACACGAGGAATAATAACATGGATTAATGCAAAGTTCCATGAAAAAATTAAAAAATGGATTGTAAACAGCACCAATAGCTATCTTAGTTCAACAACAACTACAGATATCAGAATTGGTCACGGAACAGTAAGAATTCACGTCAACATGCCCATAACATAGATTAGAGGAACCTCATTGCCACATAAAGATTTAGCTTAAAACGAGGACATTCATCACAATTCCGGCTATCTTTCAGCATAAAAAATACTGAACAAGTTGAAAATAAGAATATCAAGCAATCAACATTTTTTATGATTAAATCAAATACAAGTGAAAAAGAGAGGAAAAAAAAAACAAAGCACCAGAAACATTAATTCAGCAGCATGTCAATGACACAATGAGCATCAACAATAAATGGAAAGATATCTTAGAAGTGTAAACAACAAACAAAATAGGGCAGGAAATGAACTAAAGCAAGATTAAGAAAAAATTGAAAAAAAAAGGATATTTTGATGAAGATATGACCACGAGTTACATGACTATCAACATCATACCTACTATTACCAAACTTAATAGTATCTTTCTCAAAAAGTTCATAATAACGTTGTGGTTCAATGCGATTCTCCTGCAAAATAGGAAATTCAATCAGTAGTGGGAATTATGGACAAAATTCAGCACAAAATATGATAAAGGGATTTCTACTTTAAAAAGCAAAAAAAAAAAAAAAAGAGATTGGATATAGATTCCTACGTTAATAAATGTACCGTTAGTGCTTCCAAGATCCATGAGATAAGGCCTAACATCATTAAAAACAGGAAAAACATTAGAGATTCGATGAGACGTCTGACAACATTACAAGCAACAAAAGGAGACTGAGCAGCAGTTATAAAGACCTAAAGAAAAATCTGATGCATTACCTCACTTTCTTTGACATTAACCCATCCGCTTGCTCTTTGTCTACGCCTCTGAAGAGAGAAAGCACGACTATTAATAAAGGTGTTAGATTATCAATTAATAAGGGTCAAAGTAATACACCTGTATTGAAGAACAGCATGCTGTTTGCTGCAAGAAGGATGGTCAGTAGGGATGTCTGCAACCCTCCTTTCTCTCCCAAAAAGGTAACAACTTTGACGGTGCACATATAAAGGCTCTATCAAAATATATACATTTTAGAACCACAATTTCATTGTACAGAGCATACACCAAAAATGACAATGTTGAAAGGCGCAAACTGAATTCATGATGGTTTCCGCACAATAAACCAAGTAGGAGATGGAGAAGATTGGTGGCAGAAGGTCAAAGGAATATTTCTTTGTTTTATTCTTTCTATCACTCTTTTGAAGCTGGATACTGCTTTTTATTCTTTAATATATGAATATATACTTTAATTTTATAGAAAGAGTAGTACAAACACCATCCAAGTAACTTTTAAATTCCTTTATATTCACATAATTCAAATATTTCTACCTCCACATATCATATCTAGTTGATAAAAAAACTAAATTGCATGTTGATTTATGGTATATCACTTCACAAAACCTGATTCATACCATCACAATTTTTAGTAAAGGGAATCCTGTGGATCTCAATGGGTTTCCAAAACCAAACAAAAGAAGTAGAAAGTGAAAGTTGCAATTAAACGAATCCTTAATTCTGTAATTTACTGGTAACTTTATTCGGCTTCTTCAAATAAGCAAATACTAGACATTCACAATTCAGTTTCCCAAGTACAGCAAGTAATGCTCTTAAAAGCATTCAAGAAGATTACCATTAAGCACTTCACCGGCCTTGAAAACATATAATCGCCATCTTATATCTGGCTTGCAAGCATCTGGTGGTTCATTGAACAGTAGAGTTATCCCTGACAACAGACAACAGTTTAAAATAGCAGCAGTAGTCAGCCTAACAACATAAAGCATATATAAAGATTCAATACATTAACGATACAGGAATTCTACCTGATAGTTATCTTGAAACTTAATGCAAACTCAACAGGTTGGATTGATAAGATATTACTTACACTTACAAAATTAGCGTTCAATTGCAAAAGCCACTTAAAAAATGGAGATCAAGTTGGTAACTAATATTTACAACAGTAACACAACTAATGTAGATTCTAATGAAATGCTAAGATATGGGCCACGTGAAGTTAGCAACATTGTTAGGAAGCAATACAATAAATTAGCCAAAAAAATTACCTCGTACTCGATTAGTTTCCTCAGCAAGCTTCCCAGAAAGCTCGAAAGATGGTTTTTGCTGCACCAAAGAAAATGAATAGCTGAGCAAATGAACATGAAAAACAGTTTATACTCTGTTTCAAAAGCAGTCATTTGTGTAAGTATCCAATGACAATTATAAAGAATTAAAGCACATGCTAGAGTAACTTTCCAATCATGCTTTCAAGCACTAGTACATTACCAAGCCAATCAAACTTTGCTTGGTAATGTTGTATTGAGGTTATCATGTGTTGTATGAATAGTCCCTGCTCTATAGGAGATGGGCAAAAGCTGCTTCACAAGTGCATTGCCCAATGTTATGATGTCATCGAGAAGGTGCAAAAAAAAAGGTAGGACTTTTGCTACACATTCCCTCATAAATCATAATTGTGACATGCAAGGTTCAAAAAAGGTAGAGTAAAAGAAAGCATTATGAAATGAAGCAGCAACATATCAACAAAGATGTAACAGCATATGGCTGCAAAACAGCATCCAATATGTACAAAGCATGAAAGAATAAGCATGGTGGCAATAGGCTATCAGCACCAGAATATGCAAATTAAAAAGCTAAAAAAGGAAGTACTCTCCATAGCCAGTAAAATCCAATTCATGGTATGAGCTGACACTAACATAAGGAAATCTGTCATACAATACCTTATCCTTATCTTTTTCTTCCAACGCATCCTCAGTAGCCTTCATCTTGGAAAGAGTGTCAAAATCATCATTTCTAAGAAATAAAATACAGTAAGTGCAGAGAAACTAATGCATTATTTGAGTGCATCTGCAATGCAAAAGGAACCGAGCCTTGTTATGTACAGAAAATTGAGAAAGATGAGAACAAACGAAAAGCCATTGCAGGCAATACTTGTTGAAGATTTCGGTAAAGGTAACCTCTAATAGAATGTTCTTCATGGGGCAAGATATGGATCCTATGATGCACCGACACTTCTCTTCAAAGAGGCGTGCAGTGTCCGACATGACACTCGTCCGACACTTCTCCGACACGCCGAAAATGTGTCTGATTAAAAAAATATTAAAAACTAATTGGACACGCGTGTCCGACACGTGTATCTTAAATATTTTATAATTTTTTTAAAATATAATTTCTTATGTTTGGCGAGATTTAAACTAAATTTCTTATTTCCTATCCACAACACCAAATCAACGTCTGCATTTAATACCCATTCATCGAATATTCTCATTTTCATTTCTCTTTGATAGCGAATGTATTTCTTCTCCTCTCTTTTTGTACAATTACAAATATTTCTCTTGTTGAACCAGAGTTGAAAGCAGTGATATTCAATGATGATGATATTGAAGGCCAAAAACAAACCTCTAAAGCTAATCCTAGTAGTTGAAGCTTGATGTTGTAGTAAGTGATTATTTGCTTATATTTTTAGGGCTGTATTAGATATTTTGTACTAAATATTTTATATTATAAGCTAGAAAAGTTATCATGTCATTCATTTATTATTGTTTGTCATTTTTAATATGATATTATATTAATATATATACACTATATAAAAAATGTATTGGCGTGTCCACGCCGTATTCGTGTCCTATATTTAAAAAAAATGCCGTGTCCCGTATCCGTGTCGTGTCGTGTCCGTGTCGCCATGTCTGTGTCCGTGCATCATAGTATGGATCCCAAATCACAGCATATGGACATTTTCGACGCAAATAAAGACAATTCCTATCCTAACTTCCTAATTTAGAGGGTAAATGTGGTTCAGCAAATTCAATCTAATATGAAAGCTTGTCAAAGCTTAGTGGGAGACCAGTCAATCATGAGGGTACAAAGAGCATTAATAAATCATGAAATAAAATAGCCAAGAATGCCCATGCAAGAAACATATCAATATACATACACATGGCTCCCAAAAGTTTTCCTTCAAAAAAAAAAAAAAAAACTTTTTTCCTTTGGGTGATTAAATTGTTCATACGAAACATTCTAAAACAAAAAATAGAAAACCGTTCAAATATTAAACATTAAAAAAATCACAAGGCCGATAAGATCACGTCAAAAATAGAATTTCATAACACAAAATGGTGGTTGAAATCTTAACACATAATCAACTTCTTCAATGAACGACCTTAAATTTTTTTATGGTGAAAATTCACAGAAATTTTCCAAATAACAGCTTAGCTTAAAGGTTAGCTAGCTATAAAAAAAATGGCAAATTTAAACCAATCAATTGTAAGCCATGAAGGTATTAGGGTCACACAATTCAGTCTATGGTATTTCTACATCACTTAAGCACCAAAATAGGAACTGAGTTCAAATAAAGTACAGTGAAAAAGAAATCATCTTCCTATGATTTTATTGAACTAGAGATGGTATATGATTAAGTACTATAGGAACTGATTTGTTGAACCTTAAGGCAAAAAAATGTGTTAAAATTATGTTAACATACTTAAATAATTGTATAATGCAGCAATAATCATCATTAAATTAGTTATTGAGTAATCCAAGAGTTTTCAATTACAAGAGGTTTACATCAATTATTAGCATGAGACCATATCTTCTTTTTATTAGTTAAGGAGATGCTTCCAAAGGATATTCAAATTGAGTTGCATTGGTATGCTTTTTGCAAATGATATAATTCCAATTAGTGAGAAATTCATTAAAAAAATAACAATTTGAACAATTGGGAAAATGTTTAGAAGATGAGTTTTATAATTAATAGAAAAAAACATTATATATGATATGTAATATAAGTAGGTATTATCTTAACAATATGATTCAATAATATAAGACAAGATAATAATTATAGGTGATAGGTTTAAATAACTTCAATCTATTGTACAAAATAATGAACATATAGATGACGATATAATTTAAGAGTTAAGGCTAAATGATTAAAATGAAGAAGGGTCTTGAAAGCTTTGTATGATAAGAAGATATCATTGATATTTAAAAGTACATTTTATAAAATTGTAATTAGGCTGACAATGATGTATGGATATGAATTGGGCCATAAAAAAAGATATATATATCTAAATAAAGTGTGGCAAAAATGACAATGTTAAGATGTATATGTTGTAAAGGGAAGAACAAATAAATTAATGATTATATTAGAGAAAAAATTGGAATGACAATGAAGAATGTTGATTGAAAAAAATAACAAAAGTAGTGGATATTTACAATGTAGGATAGAAGATGTACCTATTATACGAGTTAATAAAATAAATGCTAAACGACAAAAAAGAAAAAATTGGCAGACCCAATGTTACAAGGATAGAAGTTATTCACAATAATTTGTGAAGAATAAATATACCACCTCAAATAACACTCAACAAGAACGAATGAAAAATGAGGATTCAAAATGCTTATACTAAATAGTTAGGATAAGGTTAATGATGATGGTGAACTACATGTATACGTAATGCTGCTAAATATCGTTTGCATTCATGCAACAATCCATTTGACATTAAATTTTTTACTAGCTAAACAAATATAGCAATTGAGGATAAATACACTTGTTCTTCAAAACTAATCTAAAAATCAAAAGACAAATTTCTTGATTAGTACAATTTAGTAGTGGACTATGATTACAAATGTTAAATGAATACATGTAAAGAGAATATTTGACTAAAAAAATCAAGAAATTTACTAATATTTTTGCATAAAAATTGTCTCAACGCATGTAACACAACAAAAATGAATGGATGTAGGGGTGTCAAAACGGGTCGATGGGTCGGGTTCAGCTCCAATCTGAGTTGACCCAGGTACAAATGGGTTGACTCTAAGCCGACCCGATTTTACAAATAGGTCAAGATTTTCAACCTAGACCCGGACCTGCGGGTTACCGGGTTGACCCGACCCGCTGGCGACAGGAGCCAATTGCGGCATAGTGGGTCCACTCAACTCACCTTCTGGGAGGACTTAGGAACCTTAGGAGCGCATATCCCATTCGTCGGTAGTGCGAGTCTGGCTGATTGGCCGTCTAGGTCTCTTGACTTCTGAGACACAACATGGCGACAGCGGCCACTGGCAACTGTCTAGCATCAGTGCGGACGGGACGACGTTGACAACTCGACCAGACATCAGCTGTACCGACCAGGCAGGCGACGAAGCATTTTCAGACTTGACCAGACTCCAGCTACAGCGCAAGCAAGATAGTAGCAACAGCACACGACGACGTATTTCTGAACTCGACGAGACGATTTGGTGTTTCTATACTTGACGAGACATTAGATGCGGTCACCGAGTCACGTGACGATGTTGACGAGACGATGTCACGAGCGATGTTCCCGGGTCAACATGGGTTGGTTTTGGGTTTTCGGGTCAACCCAAATCCATCTTGGTTTTACAAACGGGTTGGAATCATGAACCCAAACCAGACCCGTATGGAAAATAGGTTGACTTAGGGTCGGGTCGGATTTTGACACCCCTAAATGGATGGGGATCTATAGAGCTTGTCTCAAATAATTGGGATGCAACTACCAATGAAGATAATATTACATGAAAAAACTTTCAAAAAAGTTAAACGTTCTAGTAATTGAATCTTAGATTACATGAAGATTATATGCAGTTTTAAAATATGCTAGATAATAATTCATGCGACCCTGTGTAATTCACACGTTAGTGTTTAAAGCTTCTCAAATATCAATATTGCGTTAGATAACCTCGAATTACAGGTCAAAATATCTCCTTTAAAAACTATTGTGTTAACTCCTTTTGTAAAATCAAATAATGAGCTAAACATTGAAATTACGGGAGAGAGCACAAAAAAATAACTTCAAATAATGACATCATTAAGGGAAAATTTTTTCATTTTATGCCAAGAAGATTCGATATAAAGGTGAATTTTGTGCTAGTGTTAAAGAAATTAATGAAAAAAATACAAAGAAAAAAGAAAGGATCTTCATATATTTTCATTGATCTAGAGAATGCATGTGACTAAGTAGAAAATACTGTGCCAAAGATACGTTCAGGTTATAAAAAATATATATGATGGAGAATTAACTAGTATTAAAAGTAGTTTGAGTTGCCAAAGTGTTCCCCATCATAGTTGGCACACAATAAGGATCAACAATAAATCCAATATTTTTGCATTGTTTATGTAGATGCTTATAAAGGATACTCAAAATAAAATATATAGGTGCATTCATTCTAGACATAGTCATAACCAAAGACACTTCTAATGAAATAAATGAAAAGTTACAAAGAACAAAGGCTGCGTAAATAATACATAACTTTAATGAGTATGATATTAATAATTAGAAAAAATGATACCTAAATGTGATAAGTTTAATTATCTTGAAATTGTTACATATAAAAATGTGAATATAAATGAAAGTAACATCTAGAGTTAAAGTTGAGTGATCAAAATACAGCGAGAATAACATATGATAAGAGAATATCATGAAAAATAAACATCTGATATTATAAAAATGCAACTAAGCATGCTATGTCATATGGATTTAAGTGCTGAGAGCTAAAAAGAATTTCATTGATAGCCAATTTGGGCAAAAAAGAAATGATAACTTAAAGACAAATAAGTAATAAAATTAGGGAGAATACAATGAGAAATATTTATATTAGAAGGATGGTCGGACAAAAATCTATTAAAAAAGTACTGCAAAATAAAGCGTGGTATGTTCAAGTACAATAAAAGGGTTGAAGATGCACCAAAAAGACATGTAGAACTAAAATTAATCACAACCATATTATGTTGGCCTATGCTAAGAAAGATAAAGATAAACCTAAAAAGTCTGATTAGAAAGTATTAGCAATGACCTTTTTTTATTAGAAGTAAAAGAGAATCTGACTCTTAACAAGACAATGGAGAAAAAAGATTCATGTAGCATACCCCACGTAGTGAGATAAAGGCTTGATGTTCTTGTTGTGTTGTTCTTATATGCAAGAAAAAGTTGTGCAAAATAGATTGAATACCTCATAGAAGATTCATCAAGAATGAATTGAGCTTAAGGATTTATAATCTCATACATAAGAATAATGATAATGAAAATGATTGTTTACCCATATTTATTTATAAAACACATAAGGTCAATGATAATTATGATGATTGTTCTATAATGTTTATTTTAGAAAAGGGCATATGTTTTACTGTCATTTTTAATATAAAAAGGAATGCAATCTTAACCAGCTTTATGTTTTAGTGTCATTTTTTAATGCTATAACAAACAACCGTTGCCAGTCTATGAGGGAGAGAGGTAAACTTTTCAGGATATCCAGATCCGAAAGTGCTGCTATATGATATGCCAAGGTGTTGCTTACATCCGCCAGAGTCTTTAACCGATAACTCAAGTCAGGTAATTTTTCTTTTACTTTATCCGCATTACTTTTAGTTTATTTGCATTAAACCTTAGCTTTACTTGGCTATCATTCATATGTTTTCCAGTAGCTAACTGTTTCAGTTACAGCTTGCACCAGCAAATAACTAATTTCCCAGCTAAGGTTATTATGCATAAAACTTGTTTGATTTGATTAATCTAATTTCTATAATGCTTTGTTAATGGTCCTATTTCATTAGATTAATTACTATTCATCATCATGCCCATACCAGCAGATAGATGTTTAAGCACTATGTTTTGATTGGAATAATAGGGTTCATTTATATGGCTTTCTTTGGCCATTGTTTAGTTCTATGATTAAAGTACATGGCCTTGTTCATGAACTTGGGGCAACCGCTTGATAGACGTAAACTGCATTCAAAATCAATTGACAGTTGTTCTTATAAAACTGGTCTGTGCTTGCCCATTTACAAAGTCCTGGAAAAAAAAAGATATATATTGCAGTAACAATGATCAATAACAATAATTTTCAGGTTTGTTAAGATAAAGTGATAAGTCGGTGTAAAAGATTCAAATATATTATATAGAAGAATGGAACTGATGTAAAACCAGGAATTGTTTTGTAGAAATTAATATAAGTTTGTTAAAGAGTTGCGATTTACAATTCAATGCTTCACAAATTTGACGATTCAATATTGTTCTAGGAAGTTAACAATGTCTAGGCAAGAGAAAACAACTAAGTTTGACAAGATCTTTAAAATAACAACGGCAATAATGAGTAATGAAAATGAATGGTCAACAATAATCCGCCGGTTAACAAAGCGATCGTCTCACCTTGAGGCCACGCTCTTGTACCTACTTCTAGGCTTGTTGGAGGAAGAAGAACCACACTAGCGAAGAGACCACTCCGAGGAAGACGGTGCCGTAGATCCGTAGGGAAGGAGAGGAGGGCGCGGGTCGTGGAGGTGTTGCGATGCGTCGTCCTTCAACGATCCAAGTGTACTCTGAAAAATGGTCGTCGACGGTCTCTATGAGGGTGGGTACGATCCGAGCCAAATAATCCTCGACGGTATCGTCGAAGTCGAATCCGACGTCAAAGAATGGAGACCGGAGGATGTCCACTCGTCCGTGGTCGTCGTGTTCAAATCCGAAATTCCATTCGGGAACCTCCATGCATGATTTGAGGAGAGAAAGGATGGTTGTCGCCAAGAATTCTTCAAAAGGAGAGAGGGGTGGCCGGCGGGATGTTGAGGGAGGAGAAGGCCGGCGGTAGGATGAGAAAAAGAGGGGTTCAAACTTTAGAAATCTGAAATTGATTTCAGTTTAGGGAATTTAGGAGAGAAAATTTGAGATTTAAATTTGAAATCCCCAAATTAAGGAGGGGATTAATTGCTCAATCAATGGGAGAGCTAAAGGAGGAGGGGGCCGGCGGTTTCATTAAGGTTAGGAGGTGGAATAGGAAGAAAAGCTGAGTAGGATTTCAGCTTTAGTGAATTTGGAGGGAAATATTTAATCCTAATTTGAAATTCAATTAAGAATTAAGAGGTGTAATTGCTCTTAATTGATTTTCCCATAAAAAGGGGGGGATGGCCGGCGGCATAGACTAATGAGGGAGGGAATTGGGGGAGAGAGTAAGGAGGCTTCCAAATATGATTTGATGACTAGGACATCATGAATAAAAATCCACTCTCATGAAAAATTATTTTGAATTGATTTTCAAAAACTTTCCAAAAATGGCATTTCCCTAAATTTGGAAAGAAATTGGACTTTGAAAATCGAATTTCAATGAGGGGAATGGAGGTGGTGGGGAGGCGGTGTTGGTGGAGGAGGGTGGTGGCCGGCGGGGTGGTGGAAAGGGAAAAGCTTTGGGGGAGGGCCGGCGGTAGAGCTAATGGTGGGGAGATCTTTTGAAGGCAAAGTAGTGGGAGAGAAAAAGAAAGAAACAAAATTTAAATTAAACAAAGAAAGGTAATTTGAGAACTCACTAAGAGATCTCAACGGGAGCACTCACCAAGAGAATCCCATGCACTCACAAAGAGAACAAGTTGTGGAAAAATTTCATTTCATTCAATAATTCCAAATACAATGACAAGAGCCTCTTATATAGGCTTTACAATAAAATAAAATGCATAAAGACAAAGATGCCCTCGGGCTACAATAAACACTACATCCCTCATAGGGGTACAAATGGAAAGCAAGAAATAAAATCATGAAAAGAAAACTCAAGCATCAAAAATATAGGCTCTGAATCGAAGCCGTCGATCGCCGTCCCCGGCGATGGTACACATGTCGGAATCTGATGTCCCCATCAGGAACAGTAATGATAATTTACTGAGTTAGAAGGTGGTTAAGATGAAAATTTACTTTTCAAGTGCTAAAGATCTACAAAATAGCCAAGTTAGTTTATATGGTTCAAAATGTTGTTAAATAAGGAAGTCAATAATGCTTAAATTAAGTAAAGCTGAGAATGTTAAGATAAATGTGTAGTAAAAATAAAAATGATATATAAAGAAATAAGTACATGAGAAGGATGAAAAGACTAAACCCCAATGAAGATAAGACAAAAAGATAGATTTAGGTCATTTGGGCTTTACAAAGGAGAGTAACTGAAATATAAATGGAAGAATATAAATAAGAAAAAGATAAATAAAGATAGAATGAATAAAATTTTATAAAATATTACACAAAATAAAATTAACTATCTCAAGTGGGCTTTATTTAAGCTAATAGAGAATCAAGATTCATGGACCCTACCAAAGTCGTTAAACGAGTTGAGTCGAGCTCAATTCATAGCTCACTTGAGCTTGGCTTGCCTACCCAATGGCAGCTTGAACTCAAGCTTGAGCTCAAATAGCCGCAATAACAAAATTTCAAAACCCTCGCGATTGGAATTCGTTAGAGATGTCATCAATAGAAATCACAAATTTCACGGAAGATGAAAGAAACGGTATCTCAAAGGAGATGGCATTGACAAGACTAATAGGGATGGGAACCCATGGCTCACGACTCAATAAACTCAACACACAAACTCTTTAATAAGTTGAGTTCGAGCCGGCAAGTTGACTCGACATACTTAAACCCCAAGTTGAGCAATGGATGACTTTCTAATAGATTTAAATAATTAGAACATTTCAGAGAGGGGTTGAGAAAAACTTATTAAAAAAAATAAAAATAAAAAATTTGGTAAAATCTTGTAACCAGCATTAGATCCCAAACTATTCAATGTTTTCGGGACATGCTCTAACCCCAATAGAATTAAGACTGAAAACTAATTGGATAATATTCAATTAAACCCAACTACAGAAGTTTTTCACTCACTATAAAAAAATTAAATTGAATACCTTCATTTTAAAGTTATTTCTTCATTGACCCATTTTTTAAAAATATCGGCTTAGATTTTTAACATCCCTCAATCTAAGTATCCATACATAAAAAGTGAAAGGAAATGGATGTTTCAACAAATGATCCTCAGCAGCTCCGGTGAGGTTAGAATACATACTAAATTATTAAAAATATATATTACGAAGAAAGCTTTCATCCATTGTTTCTACTGCTCTATAAGAACTCTTTAGCTTAACCTATTTGTCATAAGTTGTGAACATATACTTGGATAGGAATGGGTAGAATTGACGGTCAGGTGCTATACTTTTTTGCTCTCTTCCTTCCGATAGTTTATGTCAAGCCAGCCCTCAAGGACATTTTGAACAATAGTAAATTTGACTCACTGGACAATAAGGCAGCATGGTAAGTCTAGTACATGTAAAAAAGTTAGTTATATCTACTTGCCAGAAAAGTATGTAATGCATTCATAAGAATGAGATCGAAACCCACCCTATCTATTACCTACAAATCCAAGTTTTCAGTTGTTCTCAATGATGAAAAGATTTTGTACATTCTTGATGATCATTCATGGAAATTTTGGAGAGAAGGCGTGTTATGAATTATATGGGTTAATAAATGTATTGGATAGATTAATATATCACTATGAGCATTGAGTTTGTTGAAATCCAGCCATTTGCAGTGCAAAGGATCCGACGGACACAAAGATCAATCCGTGGGATACTCTCATGGATCACGCCATAATGGAGCGAATTTAGGAAAGATTTTTATGTATTATTTATGTATTAAATCTACAATTTATTATTTCCTCATTAGGATATCCTATATAGATCTATAAATAGGGAAGATTGTAATGAATAATTTCAAGCTTTTCCCTCTCAAATTCTCAGTTTTAACATGGTATCAAAGCCAACGACCTTCATTGTCATTGTAGAACGATCATAGATCATTGGAGGAGGAAAAGAAGAAGAAAGCGGATCGTTGCCGAGGATGGACGCCAAAGACGGAGCTCCACCTGCCAACGGAAGCTTGTAGACAAACGTTTGAAGCAGAGCATTGTGGAAGACAGCAAAAGCCCTAATCGATCAGTGGTATCCCGATTGAACGTCGAACCAACTGGAAGGAAGGTCATCGAAGGAACGCAATCGAGCAGCCACGAAGGAGCTTCCGATCCGACAGGAAAGGCTAGTCGTCGAAGGAGCACGATCGAAAAGCCACGAACAAGCCGAAGAAACAGGGAGAGACGACGAAGGAGCGAAGTCGTCTCTGAAGACACGCTCGAGCTCCCTGCGTGCGTGCCCTAATTACCCAAACTGAGTCTTTTAAAGACACGGCTTGGCCCGGTCAAATTAACCGGGAAGATTTCGTTCGAAAGAAAAAAAAATCTAGGAAGCCTTAATTGCTTTCCAATGTCAGAAATCAACTCCTCTCAAAGTATTGATCAAACCGAGGGATTGATGGTACACCAAGGACGAGGTGACCTTCAAAGTATGCAACCTTCCTATCGTCTAAATGAGAAAAACTACCTAAAGTGGTCTCAGTTTGTGAAGACCTACTTGAAGGGGAAAGGGAAAATACATCACCTCCTTGGAGGAGGACCAAAAGAAGATCATATTTTTGGGGCATGGGATGAAGCAGACACTATGATTATGTCATGGTTGTGGAATTCCATGACTCCGAAAATTAGCGATACCTTTATGTTCCTTTTAACTGCAAAGGACATATGAGATGCTGCCAGACAGACCTTCTCCAAAGCTCGAGATGCGGCTCAAATCTTTGAATTAAAATCAAAGTTGGAAGCACAAAGCAAGGGAGTAAGACCGTGACGGACTATACCACCATTCTACAAAATCTGTGGCAAGAACTTGATCACTATAGGTGCATAGATACCAGATGTCCGGAAGATGTGCGATCATAAAGAACTTTATTGAAAAATATAGAATTTATGATTTTCTTGCAGGAATAAATGCAGAATTTGACCAAGTTAGGGTTCAAATTCTTGGCAAGGAGGAGACGCCATCACTCAATGAAACCATTTCCCTCATCTGCGCTGAAGAAAGCCGACGAGGAGTGATGTTAGAACCGAAGGCAGTTGAAAGTTCAGCAATGGTGATGAACAAAGAATCGTCATGGAAGGAGAAGGGTAAAGATTCTTCAAAGTTCAAAGACAATGACTCACTTTGGTGCAGCTATTGCAAAAAGTCAAGATACACAAAGGAAACGTGCTGGAAAATACATGAAAAACCCCCCAGCAAGGAGTGGAATCAAAAGGGTGAAACAAAGAGTGCATCACATGCCAACAACACTACAAGTAAGCCAGAAGTATAGTCCAGCCTTGGAGAATTCAATAAAGAAGACATTGATAAATTAAAACGACTCATGGTATCTCTTGAAAAACCAAATGCTTCTTCTTCGCTTGCACTCGCAGGTAAGACTCCAATTTCTTTTAGTTTAAGTGCTTCCAGAAATCATCTAAAAGAATTATAGATAATTGATTCATGAGCCACAAATCATATGACTCACTCACCTACCCACCTTATAAACTATACTCCTTGCCCAAACAACAAGAAAATCATCACTGCTGATGGTTCTCTTACCACGGTAGCTAGCCAATGAGACATCATAATTGTCCACAAATCTAATATCAATACAGAAACTTACCACCCTGAAAAATATCCTCCACGTACCACAATTATCCACAAATCTAATATCAATACAGAAACTTACCAATGATCATAATTGCCAAGCCTTATTTAACCCTACTTATTGTTTATTTCAGGACCAGAGATCGGGGAAGAAGATTGGACTAGCTAAGGAGAAAGCAGGATTGTACTACCTGGAAGAACCAAACCAATTTAAAAATAGTTGCTCTATGTTATCCCTAGTCGATAAGAATTCCACTATTTGACTTCATCATTATAGACTAGGACATCCATCTTTTGATGTCCTAAGACATATGTATCCACAACTTTTCCAGAAAATAGAAAATAAAAATTTTCATTGTGAAACCTGTGAGTTGGCCAAGCATAAAAGAACCTCATTCCCAAACAAAAGTGAGAGATATGACACTCCTTTCTACCTTATTCATAGTGATATATGGGGACCCTAAAAAATCCTCAATATCTCTGAGGCACGCTGGTTTGTGTCTTTCATTGATGATTGCACTAGAGTCTCTTGGATCTATCTCCTTAAAAATAAATCTGATGTTAGTACCATTCTCCCAATCTTTCATTCCATGATCCAAAATCAATTCGGGGTAAAAATACGAAGATTCCGCTCCGATAATGCCAAAGATTATTTCAACCAAACCCTTTCCTCCTACTTCCAGAGTGAAGGGATCATCCATGAGTCCTCATGTGTTCACACCCCACAACAAAATGGGGTTGCAGAGAGGAAAAATGGCCACCTTCTAGCCACCACCCGAGCTTTCCTATTTCACTACAATACACCCAAATCCTATTAGGGGAAGCTCTTTTAACTGCAGCTTATCTCATAAATCGATTACCTTCAACAACCTTAGGCCTCAAAACTCCAATGAAGACCTTGTCCTCTTTATACCCAGAGTTTCGAACCCATCATAATCTTGCACCCAAAATCTTTGGATGCACTGCCTATGTTCATATTCACAGCCAGGAGTGAGGAAAATTAGATCCAAAAGCACTCAAATGCATCTTTGTTGGATATTCAACTACCCAAAAAGGTTATAAGTGTTATTATCCACCCACAAAAAAAACCTTTGTCTCTATCGATGTTACCTTTTATGAGCAAAATTCCTATTTTTCAAAAATTCATCTTCAGGGGGAGACTAAACTTGAGGAAGATGAGGAAAATGAACTAGAACCTCTTGACCTTCCTCCACCACCTCAAAACAATCCACCTGAAACCCAAGATAGGGAAACAAATGACAAAGCTATCATTAGATTTGGAAAGGTTTACTCTAGACGTGCAAGCTCAAGCTGTGCTCCAAAACAGATCCAAGAATCTGAACCATCTCCTGGAAATAAGGTAAGCTCACCACCTCCCTTATACCCTATAAACAACTCTATATCCTTCAACAACTTCTCATCGTCACACAAAAATTTTCTTGCTACATTAGAAGATATCCATATTCCTAAAGATGTTTCTGAGGCCTTATCAGATAAAAATTGGAGAAATGCCATGAAGGATGAAATGCAGGCCCTGGAGAAGAACAAAACATGGGAGATCGTCAATTTACCAATAAGGAAAAAATCAGTCGGCTGCAAATGGTTGTTCTCAGTAAAATACAAAGCTGATGGCACACTAGAGAGATATAAGGCAAGACTGGAGGCAAAAGGGTTCACTCAAACATATAGCATTGACTACCAAGAAACGTTTGCGCCTGTAGCCAAAATGAATATTGTCCGAATACTACTCTCACTAGAAGCCAAGTACAACTAGCATTTGGAACAATTGGATGTGAAAAATACATTCCTACACGGGGATTTAGAAGAAGAGATACTTATGAAAATACCACCAGGGTTTAAAGAAAAATCTGAAGGTAACAAGGTGTGCAAATTAAAAAAGGCTCTATATGAGCTCAAACAATCACCAAGGGCCTGGTTCAGAAGGTTCTCTAAATTCATGCTCCTAAATGGGTATCAACAGAGTCAAGGGGATCATACATTATTTTTCAAACACTCAGACTCAGGGGGAGTCACGATATTATTAGTGTATGTTGATGATATTATTTTGACTGGAGATAATGAAGAGGAGAAAGTCAGTTTAAGGAAAAGTCTTACTAAGAAATTTGACATCAAAGAACTTGGTAGACTAAAATACTTCCTCGGAATTGAAGTAGCTCACTCCAGCAAAGAAATCTTCATTTCACAACAGAAATACATCAAAGATCTTCTAAAAGAAACAGGTATACTTGCTTGTAAACCAACACCAACACCAGTAGAACCTAATCTTAAACTGGGGGAAGCTAAAGAAGATCCAGATGTAGATAAAGGGACCTACCAGAGACTTGTAGGAAAATTGATCTACCTCTCCCACACCAGACCAGACATAGCATTTGCTGTAAGCATGGTCAGTCAGTTTATGCAGAATCCAAAGAAGATTCACATGCAAGCGGTAGACAGGATATTGCACTACCTAAAAGGAAGACCAGGAAAAGGAATTCTCTTTAAGAGAGAGCGAGGAATAACCTTAGAAGTATACACAGATGCTGACTACGCAGGATCACCGGTTGATAGAAGATCTACATCTGAGTATTGCACATTTCTTGGAGGTAACTTAGTTACATGGAGAAGCAAGAAACAGAACGTGGTGGCAAGATCTAGTGCAGAAGCAGAATATCAAGCTATGGCCTTGGGAATATGTGAGCTACTATGGATTAAAATAATCCTAGAAGACTTAAAGGTTAAGTGGGATGAGCCCATGAAGCTACATTGTGACAACAAATCAGCATAGCCCACAATCCAGTCCAGCATGATAGGACCAAGAATATAGAAGTGGACAGACATTTTATTAAAGAAAAACTAGACAGTGGTCTAGTAAGTGTCGACCATGTATCATCAAAAGATCAACTTGCAGATATCCTTACTAAAGGATTGGACAGTTCTGCCTTTCTCAGAATGATTGACAAGCTGAGGATGAAACATCCATATTTCTCAGCTTGAAGGGGAGTGTTGAAATCAAGCCGTTCGCAGTGCAAAGGATCCGACGGGCACAAAGATCAATCCGTGGGATACTCTCATGGATCACGCCATAATGAAGGAGCGAATTTAGGAAAGATTTTTATGTATTATTTATATATTAAATCTGCAATTTATTATATCCTCATTAGGATATCCTATATAAATCTATAAATAGGGAAGATTGTAATGAATAATTTCAAGCTTTTCCCTCTCAAATTCTCAGTTTTAACAGAGTTCATAAATAGTTATAGATATTAAGTGTTTAATAGATAACTTAAGGAGTCCCGAAGTGCCTTGTAATGCTATATTTACTTATTTTAGCGTGTATTAGGGAATTAATGAAATGATCTAAGTTTCCTTTTATGGTGAGTTCTTCTTCTTCCTCCCCCTTTTGTCAATACTACACTTTCCTTGAAGTTGTCAACGAGATTCAATCATTCTTTACCCCTCAATCCTTTAGAATCATAATAATTGGTACTCTCATAAAGAAAGAAGAAAAACTTGCCCAAAAGGATATCATAATTCATTTTATTCATTCCCTAATACACTCCAAAGGGAGGTATATAAAGCAATACAAGGCACTCTAGGACTCCTTAATCTACCTATTAAGCACTTGATACCACAAAAATCTATGAACTCAATGACTCACAAAGATCCATTAATAAAACCAGTATCTTTATTAACCCAAATAATCCACAACAGATGCCTAACATTATTGGCCCGTTCAAAATTAACCTTGCCCTCATGGTAGGTATAAAATAAAAAAGAAATTAACTCCATACAGAATAAATTCATGTGGGAGCCCATGCAAAATCTTGAGACATGGCATGTAGGTTCAGACTTTGACGGAACTGCAGGGATGAGCAACCGTCATGATAATAGAGGTGGTAGTCGTTTATACCCATGTTCTTATGTGCCCAGCAACTACTGCAATATGAATAGAGTCATCTTGATCAGACCAAGAGCATCTTCTACAAAAAGTAGGCAATATAAAATCTAGTGGCAAAGTAGGAGAAGATGTTTGGATTTCCAATTGAATCAATCAAGAAAATAGAGCAAGTACTTGCCATTCATTGCATACACAAATTGTAGGCAAGAAAATTTTCATGGGCTAAGCATATGTTGATACTTGGAGTGGTGTTTAGAACAGTGGAGCAAGAGAGGCTGTATCAATGTCTAGTTAACTCACATTGGGAGCTCAGGCAAGTGCTTGATATTTGTTAAGAGCTTGACCGCAATGAAAAGCCCCCACAATTAATCGACAAACTTAAAAATCATACACCACAACCTGCATGTGTATAATGTGACTGACTTTTTGCGGCTCTATTTGGCAAGCTTTGGTGTGGGATTCAAGTATTGTACAAAATTTACTTCAAGTTGGATCTGTCATTGATTGAAGTCCCATATAATTTCCCAAAGTTCACCAAGTTTTTCTTCAACTATCAAGATGCACAGGCACCTCAACATTGAAATCATTATTCATGCATTTCAAACAGTTTGAGGCATCATGGATTGGAGGTAACAATGCGTGACTAGAAATGCGGTGAAAATGACTAGATGTGGCTTGCACATGCCAACATAATATTATGCTAGAGTGATGAAAATATTTAAGTTTGCTAGAAGAGGTCGTCCAAGACAATTGCAGTCAATGTTGAGAAGGTTGAAATAGTATATGTTGAACAAGCAAAAGTGGGAAAAAATCTTCAATAGGCGGCGAGGCGAAAATGGCGACTAGGTAAGTTTCATGGGCTAGATGGGATCTAGAAGAAAAGATTAAAAGATCACGAGTAAGGTGGAACAGGAATTGGCAAATGGGAGTGTGAAGATCTCACGCATTTGATCTGGTGGTTGGTCAGCAATATTTTAGAAAATCTGGCTTGCTTATTCGAGATCTAAAATCTGTAACATCAAGTAATAGGGAGATCTGGATGGCTCGACGTGATATGTGAGAGGCTATTGAAAGGCAGGATTTGGAGTGTTGCATCAAATCCTCACGGATCTACAAAGCTCAGAGAAGAAAGTTAGAGAAAAGAACTTAAGTGAATATGAGATTTGTGTCGAGGCGATGAAGCCGAGATGTGATGAGCCGAAGTCAATGGGCCTCATAAGTCTGAGCCTGGACTTGAGCAGATATGAAAGATTCACAAAGAACATGTGAAGATTGACTCAATGAGACGATAATGTTTGTTGTCCAATGAGGTGTGAGTGATGGGAAGGTGAGATGAATATAGGATTTTTATTTTGGGAATCATAAAAGCTAGGTTTGTGATGGATTCTAGGGAGGTGGGAGATAGGATTAACATTTGGTAGTGAGGAAAAACGGATCAACAATGGTGTTAATATTTTTTTCGATGATATTAAGAAAAGTCAAACATTGAGCTTAGGTACCTGAACAATCGAAAGCGATGTGGTGGCAAATATACATGAAAAGGAGATGCCAAGAACCCAACAGACAGGCGCAACAAGAACACCAATTGTTACAACCCCAAAAGATCGAGGGATAAATGGCAATTGTAGTTCGTTGGTTCAAAAAAATGCAAAAGATTGAAAGAACAAGAAGGTAGAAGAAGAACTCATAGTAAAGAGAAACTTAGTTCACTTAATTTATTCCCTAATGCACTCCAAAGGGAGTTGCATAGCAATACAAGAATCTATAGGACTTCTTAAGCACTTAATGCCCAAAACTACCCATGAAATAAATGAATCATAAAGACCTATTGACCAACCCAATACATTTATTAACTCATATAATCCATTAAAATGCCTAACAACCAACTGCTGAATCTCCAAAGTAATGCTAAAAAATGCAAGGATTGTAGGTGCATGTGCCCAAACAAATTTTTGTTTGAATCATGACAGTATTAGATGGAGACATGATGATACTTGGAAATCAGACTTGCAAGATCATGGATATTGGCAAGATAAAAATAAAGATGTTGGACTGTATTAGATGTCAACTAAAAAAGTGGGATATGAGCCTGGCCTCAAGAGAAATTTAAATTCACTAGGAATCTAAGAAAATTCTGGTTGTGCATTCAAGAGTGAATATGGGAACTTAATGGTATACAAAACTCCATTTATCATCATGAAAAGAATGAACAATAGATTATATTCCTTAATTGGAAGAAGAATCATTAGAGGATCAACTAATATAATTATTAATTCAACAAATGCAACTTAATTATGACACAGGAGACTTTGCCCCATAATTCAAAGAGGGGGGCCTGACAGCATGAGAGGCAAGGTTTTATCTGGGAGACAAGATTGAGAATCTTGACTTTTGTGAACTTTATGTTATATGAAAGGTAAAGAGACAAACAATTGCATTAGTCGTGCACTTAAAAAAATACAGTTCTTGACTAAATCCATTCGGTCCTATGGGGGCCTTCTCGAGTAAGCTCATATGGTTATGCAATCTTTATTTTTTTTTTCTTTTTTTAAATTAATGATTATTCCAAAAAAATATGGGTATATTTTTTAAATGTGAGAATGATTCATTCCAATAAAATCTAGGAATAGAAACTTGTTATAACTCAAACTTATAGAAATGTAAAGAAGTTGAGGACTGACAATAAACTTGAATTTTGTGCAAATGAATTCACAAAATTCTACAAAGACTAAAAGATTACACAATGAGGATGGCTCCACAATAAAATGGGCTTGCAAAGAGCTTCAATCGGACCATTCTTGAAAAGATTATGTGAAGTAATGCAATGTTGCCTAATAGCTTTATAGTTAAATCAGTCAGCACTATAATATATTTGATCAATACAACTTATGTTAGCATCACGCATGACAAGCTTGAGAATTATGGAATAAAATGCATATTTATCAACTATCCTAAAAAAAGTTAAAAGAGTATAAGTTATGGTGCTTGGAGCTAGGATTGATAAAATGTAAAATTAGTAGGGATATTGTATTCAATAAACAGCAAATAACATTATTTCAACAAATAAAGCACAAGACAAGTTAATTGATGTTAAAGAAAAACAAAGCTTCATGTAGAGCAACCAAGACAAGAAGTTATGATGCCAATGCTTGAGAACTGACTAAAGCGTGTTCGAAGAATCAACATAGTAAGCTATTGAAGAAAAGCAAAGAATTTATGGCTTGTCAAGAACAACAAAAGTATGGGCAAGTTGATTGCATAGCATCTGCTGTTGTTACAAATTTGATGAATGAAGATAAACCAAAATCATTCAAAGAAGCCACTGAGACTAGTGAAAGAAATCAATGGCAGAAAGCTAAGCAAGAAGAAATGTTGTCATTTAACAAAAAAAATATATTTGGGGATTGGTAGATAGACCAAATCACGAAAAGGTAATTAGTTTCAAGTGGTTATCCACAAATAAGAAAGGTTCTACTGAATATAGGGAATTAAACTCAGAACAAGACAGTTGCAAAAGTGCTTCTCAGAAGAAAAGCGCGTGTACATAAATGAAATATTCTCTCATATTGTTAGGTACACATCAATCAAGATGCCATAGTTAAATTCAAATGTGTCTTGAGCAAAGGGATGTGACTGACATCTCTTCATGGAAAGTTAGAATACACTACATACTTGAATCAAACTAATGGTTTCATTTAAGGGTGAGTTAAAAATCAAATATTCCTTCTTAAAAGATCCTTACAAGGGGTTAAGCAATCATAAAGGATTTAATGTATGAAGCTTGAGCTCATGTTGAAGGTTAATTTTATAAGAAGCGATTATGATTCATGTATTTATTACAAAAATAATGGAGTTCAAAAAAAAAAAAAAGAATTATCTCCTTTTGTATGTTGATAACATGCTTATTGCAAGTGAAAGCAAGGTGAAAATATTAAAAATTAAAAGAATGTTTCTAACCAAATTTGAAATGAAAGACTTGGACACTACGAAGAAGATTTTTGGGATGGTGATAACAAAAGCAGATTTTCTAAAAAAACTACTTATATTAAAAACTTCATGCTTTAAAAGCATGCTTTAGAGGTCTGAAATGTAGAGTTCAAAAGTTGTTTGACACCTTTGGTTTAGCATATGAAGCTAATTAAAGATTAATTGTCAAAAAAATGATAATGAGAGGATGCACATGCTACGAGTATCATGCCAAAATGCAATTTTGAGCATCATGTGCATTATGTATAGTTATGGTTTGAAGCAAACTTAATTTGGCATGCGTTACGTGTAGTTAGGATGCATATGGCTAATCAAGTAAAACAATGGGAGGAATTGAAATGTGTTCTAAGGCATATCAATGGACAATATAAAATGAACTTGATTTTGCAACAAATGTGAACACTAGAAAATCTTTGATTATTTTGTATTTAAATCCCCTTTGGAAACAAGCAGTTAGAAATCATTTTCATAGTATGTGGTGGCTCTATCAAATACATTATCAGCATACATAGATATGCATAAAGCTCTGAAGGAAATCTTTTGGATAAAGAGAATAATGTGTGAAACACAAAATTAAAATGCTTTACCTGCAGCCTCTATTTGATCACAAGCAAGGTGTTGTTTGTTAGTTCAAAAATTCACATTCATTGCGAAAGAACAAAGCATATGGATGTGAAATTATATTTTATTAAGGATGTGGTAATCAAAAAATTAGTAAAGATCATGAAAATTTCAATACATCACAATCCTACAAACATCATAACAATGGCTCTGCCTATAAATAAATCTCATTGTTATTTGGAGATTTTGAATTTGGTCCCAAACTAAGTAAATTTGATATAAAAAAAAAAGGAGATTACTATGGTTTTATATCTCTACCTGTCAGTGTTTGCTTGTTGTTTGTCTTCACAAATAACCCAATAAATTATAACTAGAATAGTAGCAAGTTAGTTACTCCAATTATTATTTTCATGTTGTATAGCCTTAAGTATGAATTATAATACATATCCAATAATGTCATAATTGAAAGCAAAAGTTCTTAATTCAGTTCTAATGAGAATTCCTCTTTTTCATTCCCTCTTCTCTCTCCCTCTTTCTTCTTAACAATGAGCTATATTGAAGCTGGAACCATGAGAATCTGTTGCAGCCATTCTAGTTCATTGTTTTTGGTTTGAAACCATAGGAGGCCAAGATAATTGTTGCAAGTTTTAGGTTCCTTTTTGTTGTCTTCAATTGCAAGAAGAGTCCTAGATGAGGAACAAAGTGATGATCAAATTGGAGAACAAGTGTTGTTCGAAAACTTGAATCCAAGGAAGGAGCAAGGCTAACAAAAGTGGAGAACCCTTGATTCAATGATGGTTTTAATCAAAAAAGTGTTGAATCATATTCTTCTCTCTTAGATGAAGAGGTTACTTCCAAAGTTAAGATTGAGTGTGTGAAATGGAGGTGCAGCACAATTTCTATGTGATGACAATATATCATAAAGAATTTTGTAAAATTGCAATTACACTAACAATGCTTTGTATTCAAGTGTTGGCAACAAAAGAAGTCATGACAAACGAATCATGTCTAAGAGAAATGAGAATGTTTAGATAGGCCCATGAACAGAAAGGATAAAATGAAAGCTAAATGAAAAAAAAAAATAACAGGTACACCAAACATGGCTTGAAATCATGCAAATGACTTGTATATAGAAACACTGATTTTGTAATCCACAAGAATGAGTGAAGAATGATTTATTAAGTTGACCCCAAATGCAACAGATAAGATTATGAAGCTAATAATAATGATTAAAGAAAATTCACTCACACCCCTCCCCTCCCAATAAAAGTCAAGATAAGTTCATTTGTTCAAACTCATTCATGACATCCAAGCATTTTCTTTGACATAAGCTTTAAGTTGTGGTACATTTATCCCTGCTTTTCTGACAAGTTGATTGATATTTTTTCTAATTAAAAAATAATAATCTAATTAAACATTCTCCAACTAATAAAAACATAATCTTCATAATGCATTTCAAAGTGAATCAACAAAATGGAAAAAAACTAGAAGAGCATAACTTATGTGAACATTTACTCTTTGAATTTTATAACAATATTCAATTTGCAATGCACATCCATATTTAACCTGCTATTAAGAATCATCGAATCAATTATTCTCCTCTGATATAAACATAACTTTCATTGTGCAATTTGAGGAGAATCAATAAAAGATAAAGAAGAATAAAAACTACACTACATACTAAGTACACATTTGCTGAGTAATTTTCATAAATAAATTTGAAGGGTAATCAACTCACACGTGCTCTACAACTAGTCAATAAAAAGCTCTTAAAACCATCAACGAGCTTTTCAAGAAGACCTCAAAATAATATAAAACAGGTAGCATTCATGAAAATATAGGATTTAAGCATATTCAACTAAAAAAAATATAACTTTATTAATATAATCCGCCTTATCACAACTATTTGGGGACAATTTTATGAAACTCCCTTCTTCATTCATTCTTGTTGGGTGTTATTTACGGAAGTAGATCTAATTTACACAATTTTTTTTTTTTGCACTTCTATTCATGATACTTTAATCTACCCATTATTGTCATAATCCTTCCACACTCATTTTATCTAGTTGTCTCATTAGTGCATCAACTATCATTTATTTCACAAGCCTAAGCAATTTATTTTCATTTCTACGTTCTTATTTTCAATAGGTAGCTATTTTCAATAGGTGCTACCCCCACAATCCCTCACAATAATCAATTTTCCATCCATTGAGTCAGCATGATCTAAGTTTGACAATTTAAAAAAAAACACTATTATTCATAAGGATTTGAAAGAGATTAAAAAACACTGAAGGAAATGATACTAACCCATATTGCTCGATTGCTCTAGACATTGATACCTGAAAAATAAAAATAAAAAGGCAACCATCAGCTGACATGGTACAGACTTTGAAGATAGATCACTATAGAAATTTGGTCCAATAACTCATGAAAGACAAAACTTAGTTAAATTTTTTGAAATCATCAAGCACAAAAGTAGATATAAAATAAAACAAAACAAGACTGTATATTACTATAGTGAGCATTGAAAGAGTAGCAAAGGAGAATGACTCAGGGCACTAGGACGTAATTCAATAAAATACTAATGATGCCAAAAGGCACCATGATGGTTGATATGAGGGTGGGTCGACAGTTTGAGAAAGAGCTCAAACTTATTATCCCCTCATGAGATGTCAGAGAAGCCCCAGCTCATTCCTCGTTGCCCACATAGAGTGCCCTCTTTGCATAGCTAGTAAACCCTCTTCTTTAACATTCCCCACGTCAGTAAATACTCAAAGATTATTAATTACAAAGTAAAATTTCATATTATTAGTTAGTGCTTTGTATTCATTGCAAGGGGCTCCACTACTTCATGCAATTACTAGTTATATATCTGGTTATCCAAGATCTAAAATTCTTTTGTTATACAAAGCAAGCAACAAAAAATTTATGATAATCTAAACAGAAAAATAAATTAAACAAATGCTTATAATGGTTCAAATGGAAGCAACTCAGAACATAGCCAATGTCTTCAAAGGGCAGATGGATTCTTAGAACTCAGGTCGTTAACATAGTAGACATCAGGTAACACGAAAAAATAAGAAGCAAGGAGAAAATGGAAAGTTGTATGCTTCTTGAGGAAGGAGAGTTGAATGTTTAATTAATCAAGTTGTGCTATCTAATCCATTAACTTTTCATTAAATACTATCACGTCATTCAACAGTAACAAATAATAAATTTATGCAAAAATTTTATGTGTCAGCTAACGCTTCATTTAGGACAGCTTTCTTACTGCTTTATAAAGTTGTTGCAGAGAAAATAAGTTTTTAAAGTTGATGTAGAAAGTAACTTCCTAGTATAAAATTTTAATGAAAGTAGTTGTTGTTGTGGTATGAAAAGCAAAGTAGTAAGAAAGTTGTCCCAAATGAAGCCCAAATTTATGATTGAACAAAAGCACATCATCAAACAAAGGGCTAAGGAGTGGATATCACCATAAACCTCATCACGAGCAGCAGCCTTTGACGCCCTGAGAGGGGAGCGTGAACTATGTCTTCTACTGTGGCTACGCTCGCTAAAGACAGCACCATCGCGCCTTGAAGATCTAGAAGATCCATCATCGTGGCTTTCTTGCCCAGACCTTTTCTCACTTGGACCATCCCTGCCCTCCCCACGTTCTCGGTGTCTCCCCTTGTCTTGTTCTTCCCTGCTAGAGTTTTTACCATGCTCTCTTTCCGCCAACTTTTGGGTCTCCCTGTCGGCTTGAACTCTTCTTAGCCTTTTCGTGCGAGGAGAAGGCGAACTTGAAGGAGACTTTTGCCTGGTTTGTTTTGGTGACCTAACGCGATCAGGTAGCTTTTCTTTCACGGGCGATCTCCCCCTCTTTGAATAATTGTTTCTATATGGAGAACTAGTTCCCGGAGGAGGAAACCGCTCACCCCTTGGAGAGCTTCCTCTGTGAGGGGAATGACGTCTTCTGACCACTGAATCTGACCTGTCTGGTGAATGCTGCCTGGAGTACTCTCTGCGCTCCACAGCAGGGGACATTTTCAGCAGAGGGTCCAATCTTCCTGCATAAGAAACTATTCATCAAAAATCAAGCACAAAAATCATCTCACTCAAAATGATAACAAAATCCCTGATATACGTTCATTAATAAGCAATAGGCAACATCAGCAGAAAATACTACATTCTTGAGCCAAACAGACACCCTTTCAGGATGACCAAACTTTTGAACGGGAATGGATAAAGAAAGCCGACCCTTGAAACCACGAAGTGGCTACTGAACTCTGAGCCAGTGCATCATTTTCCTCCAGACCTCCCGCAGCAAAAGAAAAGCTAAAATTATCGTGTAATCCAATACACCTATAAACCCTAGAGCACGATATTTTTCTTATATAGGGAATACGCTGAAGAAAGGATTGGTCACGAACGAGACAAAAAAAACATAGAGATGAACTTACCCGATCAAAGCCCGGTGAAAACGCATGAACACTATATCAAGAGCTTGCTATGGAGGACTTCGCTGAGATGAGATCAGATAGGTAAAACTTGGTGAAGATGTCGAAGCCAGGGGTTGGAGGAGAACCGGAGATTAGCGAAAAAAAAAACTGCGTGAGTCAAGCCAACTCGTGAGTTGGGCTGCAATGATATGAGCTCATCGGTAAAATTTATGCCACTTCTGTATCTATCAGCTCACGGGTTGAATTGTTTAAAAATATTAATATAAAATGTATTAATATGTAAAAGTATAATAATAAATTGTTTAAAATATTTAAAATTTATTTTGTATTTTTTATATTAAATGATTATTTTTTATTCTTTTCACTATCTTATTATACTAATCATTTAAATTATAATTATTTTCTCTCTTCTAAATAAACAAGCTATTAAATAAAGCTCAAAATCCAGGATGAACTCAATTAATTAATCAAACTCAAGGACTCGTTTATATCACAACTCAACTTGATAAGACCCACAGAAAGGTCAAGTCCTATCGTGTTGATTAGCAACATGTCGAGCCTAAAATTTGAGTTTTGAAAATATTTAAGAATTTTCATCCAATTTTAACTTTAAAACAAATAACAATTATAGAGATGCTAACAACATGAAGAATATTGAAAATAAAATAACCTACATTTTTTTTTTCATTTCATCATAAAAATACAATAATTAAACTACATTACATGACTACATATCGGAATACTAGATAGAACAAATCAAATAATTAACTATGATTGTACAAAATTCAAGGTAGAAAAAGAAAGGCCTATACAAATTCAGATCATATCCTGAAATTGCTACTCAACTAGCCCCTTCTCTCTCTTAAACTCTAAAAATAGAAAGTAAAATGACTGTGGGCTATCTAGCTCAGCAAACCACATTTATCAATCCAAATTTTTAAATGAATCTATAATTAATCATTTAATTGAGTGCTAAAAGTAATATAATAAATTATTGTACTAAGCATAATAGTAATTGCATTTATCTGGAATTCAAATAAGAGTACTAAGAAAATAAGTAAGCAAGTATTTCATATCAGATAGAATTCAGATAATTCCAATCCTTATGCCTCTCAATAGATATATTTCAAAGAATTATAACCCTTATTACTCTCAATAAACAAAATTCATAGAATTCTGACCCTTATGCCACCAAATGAACAAAATGAGCATAAAAGCATCAGAATGTGGCCTTAGCATTTGAATGTGCATTTAGCACCAGAACGGAACTTCCTCCATCCATACCAAAAATTCTCATCATCACACAATTTAATCAAATAAAAACATAATTTATTACAGTGGAGTAACAAGCATATAAATAAGCCCATTTGAGATATTATCAAAATGTCTTAACGGTGGACAATAGAATACACTATTGTGCGAAAAATCATTATTTCAAAATCTAACCAAATTACTAGAGATTATTCAAAATATTATTTAAAGATTTTAATTATACTACTGATGCATACTCCAAAAATCATCTTAATCGGGCACGAATCTCGAGGCAAAAGCTAGTCGGAAACTTCAAAAATTAATTTTGGGAGCACCTGAACTCCGATTTCAGCAAGCTTATAGTCAAATTGAGCGTCTCAGAAATACGAACCCAACAACACCAAGATCAACCCAATCCAAGCCCAAATGAGTCCGAATCAAGGGCTCAAAGCGCTGTTGGAAGGTTCAAACCGCAATTTGAGTTACCAAACGGTCTCTGATTTTGATGAGCTTATATTCGAATCGAACGACTTGATGAGACAAATCCAACGAATCCAAGATCGCCAAATTCCGACATCATTAAGGCCTTCAAATGGCCAACAAACAGTGCATGATCAAAGGATTCGATATCGGCCGTCCATTCAAAACACTCTCAATTCGCCCCTGATATCACGCCTATTTATGAGCTATGCCACTCCAGAAAAACTATAAATAGAGCCCTCATTCTGCACCAAGGGGAGTCAAGTGAAGAGAGATAAGAAGAAGAGGAGAAAGGGGAAAAGGAGAATCCTCACCTCCTCGACCACCGCCGGAGCTCTTCCTACCGCCTCAAGACGCCGTAACTCTGCCGGATTTTCGGGAAACGCCGAAAATTTGCAGAACTTTGTAACTTTGTGAGAAGTTGATTGTAAATTGATCGTCTTGATTTGTAAGACGGGTCAACCTTTGTACTTCAAACAAATACTAGTGGAATTTTGCAACTGGGCGAGGCCCCGTGGTTTTTTCCCTCTTTCGGGTTTTCCACGTAAAAACCTTGGTGTTCACTTCACTTTTCTGCTTGTGTGTTGAATACTCGTACAACGTTAGGACGCAAATTTACAAATTCTACCGCCGCGTATATTCTAGCACGCAACAACTACAAAATTATTTTTCAGAGTTGGATTATTTTCTAATCAACTAAAATGACATAATTCTTAAAATTCTTGGTGTAAAATAAAAAAAACCTAAATATTCATAATATGTCTCTATAACATATCGAAAGTTATGCGGTGAAAGTTTTGTAGATAATAAGTTGTCCCAATTTTTTACTAAGGAATTTATGAATTAAATAAGAAAATTCAAAAAAATATTTTTAAAAATTAAGATAGGCAAAATGTTGCCTACTTCGATCCGAGCAACTTTCAAAGCTAAGTCATTAATCGAAACTGACCCAAAGCAACCTTAAAGAATAAATGAATTCACATTTTAGTGAAATTGATATTTAAATAAGGAATTCAGACCGAGCACCGGCCACGACTCTTCCGTTGGGAGCCCACAACACCGTAGTGCCACCCCAACGCGAATGCACTTTTTTTTTCAAAATTCTAATGAGCTTAGTACTAGAGCGCTGCTAACCTAGCAACACGATGCCTAAGAGAAAATTTTATACTTTTCCAAACATGCAAATATACCCCCGGGACTTATTTTATAATACATGCAGACTTTCACATGCACCCAAAATATTCAAAAATACATACAAAGAAGTTCTGAAAAAAAATTAACGTACTACCTTGAATCTGTTAAGATCAGACTGGGTTGAATTGCACACTAATTTTCTAAGTGTTTGATATGTCGTGGAAGCAAAAATAACAAGTAAAAGAGAGGAAAAATGTAGGAACACCAAGATAGGGATGATTTTTTTTTGGATTATTCCTTCATTAATAAAGTGAGATACAACCGATCTGCCATTTAAGAAATAGATCAACTATCCCAGAAATCTTAGACACTGCTAGGAACTCACAACAACATATGAAAATAAAACTCATAATAGCTTAAACTAAATCCTAGAAAACTCCCCCTTAAATAGCCAAATAAAACCTTTCTAATCAACATAAATAAAATTTAAAAAAATCTTCCTAAATAATTAAACCCTTCCTAATTAGCCTAAACATAATAAAAGAAACCTTCTTAATTAATTACCAACATAAAAATCTTCAAAATTATTTTCCTTTCTTATATAGTGAATATTAACTTTTCTTGGGCCCCACGAAGGGGCCGAAAACCCCTCCCTATTACTCCTTTTGGTGGGCCTAGCGATTTTTTTAGATTTGAAAGGTAGAAAATGGAAACTACTGCTTCACCCTCTCACATGACTTCCATTTAGTGTCATAGTTGGGTATGTTCTTCTATTTTATCAGTACTTCATTGATCCCTCCCTTTCCCTATCGTACTCCTTCTAAAAGTTTGGTGTAGGATGTTAAGCCTAAGTGAATTGTTCTTAGACACACCAAGAGGGGAGTGAATTGATAGTTTTTTAAAAATTAATTATTAACTTTAAAACACAAAATTATATCTTGGGATTTTTTTATAATTAAAAAACAAGCAATACTTTCACCTGAAGTGAAAGCTAAGAAACTATTCATAGGTTAAAATAGTGTTGATGATAGTTTAATCAACACAATGATATATTAATCCTAGATTTTTAGCAAGTAATTATCACAAAAATAAAATGCATGAAAAGTAAAGTACAGAAAAATAAATGTTAGAATTAGTACACCATATTTTTATAGTGGTTCGGACAAACAATGACTTACATCCACACCTAAAGTCCTTCTCTTCGAGTATTGCAGTAAACATTTAGTATCTTTCATTTAGCCCCCATAGATAGGCGAATAAGCACTTATAATTTTTTCATCAACCTAGAGCGGCAAAGAACCTTGAAATCTTTTTTACTCTCCTAGTGAAGGCAGAGAACCTCAACTAATTTTTTATCCTCTAGGTGAAGGCAAATAAGCTCACAATCCTTTTTACTCTCTCCCGATGAAAGCAAAGAACCTCACACTCCTTTTTCACCCTCCAAGTGAAGGTAGATAACTTCGAATCACTATTACCTTCCTTGATACAGTATATTAGGAAGGCCCTTTGAGATCAAAGAGATCTTCTTCCCAAAGCTTCTTAACATAGAGGAACTCAAGTGTAAGTTCACCAAAGAAACCAGTGGAACTCACTCTCTCACTCCCTTGAAACTTAAAAGGATCTTCTCCCTCTCTCACAAACTCCACCATTTCCCTCCCAAGATCTAGGCTCTCTCATCAAGCTTTTTTCAAAAGAAAATAACTTAATAAAAGTAAAAAAGACTCTTACAAAGACTTGTGAGAAAGCTTAAATAGAGGGTTTCAAAAAATCCAAAAAATTTAATTCAGTCTACACTGATCTTACAGTGCGATTAGTTCAAATAGCCATATTAGTATTATATGAAAAGTAAGGTGTTATATGATCAATTTATGTAAATGAGTTGATTTTCCAGTACGAGTAGTTCAAATAACTTGGATTATTATCCCATATGATTGGTGACAAATAAATATCATCTCATACAAAGACCGGGTTGCACATTATACTTAGTTTCAATCATTATGTGTTTTGACTCGATCAATTAATTAAAAATTATTCCCCTAGTTATAAGATTTAATTTATCATACAATTCGATACCTATTGTACGATCCAATTAGTGTAAATTTTGAATGTCAAAATATTGTCTAAATTATGATTGATGATTAAGATCTTGATTTCAACTGATCGTCATGTATGATTAGCTTAAATAGCTTTAAATATCACAATAAGTCGTTCTAATGATTTTTCTAGTAGTTGATCATACAATACGATATGAATCATGTTGAAACTTGTTAATTATGAATTAGGTTGTTAGACCTAAGCTTATGTCCCAACAGCTAACAAAGAGGGGGGGGAGTGAATTGGTAATTTAAAAAATTCCTCTCTTGTTAATTGGAATTTTAAAATTTTTAAATTGATATAATATTTAGTAGTTTTAAAAACAATTTTTCAACCACAGATATCAACAAAATTAAAAAATAAAAAATAGTGAAAAATAAAAGACATGAGATATATAGTGATTCAGTCAAACACGACCTACATCCACTCCCTAAAGTTTCCCATTTCAGGTATTGCACTATTACCACTAGTGTCTTTTTTTTCCCACAGCAAGGCGGAGAAGCCTTCACAAAAACTCTCTTCCACCACTACCTGGTGCGGTAGAGAACCATCATCCTTTTACACCCTCAAAGTGTAGGCAGAGTACCATCATCTTTTTACACCCTCCAAGTGTAGGCAGAGAACCTTTGGCTGTTCACACTCTCTACAGGCAGAGAACCTTTGGTTGTTCACACTCTCCAAGTGTAGGCAGAGAAATTCGGCTGTTCACACTCCTCGAATGTCGACAGAGAACCGAATCTTCTTGAAAGATCTCCTCACGAGAAATCTAGAATGACAAAAGAAAAGAGTGAAGTAATCACAAATCACAAATAGAGATCCTTACCTTTGAGCAACCAAGTGAACCATTTACGCTCCAATAGTAAGAAATCTCCTTCACACACACTCTATCACTCTCTCCTTCAAATTCCCTTAAGTATGCATAAAGACCAAGTGACAAAAAGATTTAAATATAGTCTAACTTGGACCTTTCATAGAAAAGACATGAAAAATAGTCCAAAAATTATATTTTTCAATTTCTGACCGTTTATGATCGTCCCATACAATCTCATTTCGTATGTATGAACAGTGTAAAAACTGTTGTGTACGAACTATATGTGAATTAGTACGAACTACCTTCGTACTTGATAATCGTTCCATACGAACTAAGTTTGTCCGGTACAAATCGTTATTCCTAAGGTTCGTTGGTACAAAAATGTAGGATGGAATACAAGTACAAATAATAGGAATTGGTAACATCGTTTGGATGAATAGTTCAAAAGCAAAAGTTTAGAGGGCTTCGTTCTAAGACGAATGAGTTAAATCGTCCGGACGAATAATTCAAAGCACAAGTTCAGAGGACATTGTCCTAGGATGAAAGGATAAATTTGTCTGGATGAATAGTTCAAATCACAAGTTCATAGGATATCGTCCTGGGATGAAAGGGTAAATTCGTATGGATGAATAATACAAAGAACAAGTCCAAAGGACATCATCCTGGGACGAAAGGGTAAATACGTCTGGACGAATAGTTCAAAGCACAAGTCTAGAGGACATCATCCTAGGACGAAAGGGTAAATTCGTCTGGATGAATAGGTTAAATCACAAGTCTAGAGGACATCATCCTGGGACGAAAGGGTAAATTCGTCTAGATGAATAGGACTTAGAAAAAATTTTGCCCTCTCTATTCGTTCCATTGCTCTTTTTGGGAGTATAACTGATCAGATCGTCCCGTACGAACATGATTCGTACTATACGATCAGTTTTAAAATTATGAATTTTAATTCTCCCCCGGTGTGTGTGTGTTAAGTTACTCAATTTACAATCACACTCTCTCAGACTCAAATAAAATGAAAAATACAAACTCTAGTTTTACAGAACATTCTAAGCAGATCTTGATTTGAAGTCTTCAACAATCTGGAGTATTATTTTCCTGAAATGTTAGTACACATGAGAGCAAAAATAACTTTTTCAAAACGTGTTAGTTGAAAATAATAATAATAAATGATAATATTTGGAATCATCAAAACATATAAGTTACAAGAGTGTAAAACATGCAAAGCTAAGTAACAACTCTCTCAACAATCTCCTCCTTTTTTATGATGGCAAAACAATTATTATTTGTATTTATTTGAATATCCTATGTTTCTCCTAAACTCCCCCTAAATGAATAAGCATGTGAGAATAAGGGACATTTATTTTGAACAAATCAAAATTTTAATTTTTTAAAGTTTTTCAACACACAAAAATAATCACACATAAAAAATGACACTAAAACATTAAAATAAATTCTAAAAAGATACGAACAAATCAAACACCAAAAAGACATGAACAAAATAATCAGATGTCAAAAATAATCATATGTCAAACAATATTTGTCCCTCTTTTTGACAACAACAAAAAGAGAAGAAGAAACGAACATAAAAATGTAAGAAGTCGTACGATAAGCCTTTGATAATTGATCTTGAAAGAAATTAAGTTATATTTGCAATAAAAAACATAAATTACATAAGAGATAAAGAAAAAATCATATAACTTAAGTATACATATAACTTAGACAACAAAAAGAATTATCAAGGCCATGAATCAGTGTAGACTATGAGATAAGAAAAATTATTGCAAAGTAGATGAAATGAAAATTTATGTATTTCAATTTTTAATAAAAAAAAATTGAACAGAAGATTCATTTGAATTTAAAGATTTAAAGATAGAGGAAATAACATAAACTTGTGACACTTTACGCATCTTTTCAATATTTGTTGCACACTTTGTGCATCTTTTATATTTGTGGTAATTTTGTGCCTCTTTTTTAATTTACGAACTTTTGCGCATTCTTTTAATTTTTGTACATTTGTATATTTTTAAGTTTTTAATTAATCTTTCTAAAATCAATAATCTAAAATCTCAAATTTCTCAAAGTACAATAATATTTATATTGAAAAGAGAAATAAAAAATAAGAATAAATCAAACTTGCAATAATAATATTAAATTATGTTAGTCTAACAAAAACATGAATTTGATATCCTTAACTTGATTGAGTTATAACACAATTTAAAATTTTGAAAAATTAGATTTTGTAATGAATTTTAAAAAAAAATATTACATTTCAAAGTAAAACACTTGTTATATCAATTAGTCAGGATAATCATATAGGCTAAAAAATATTTCTAGAAACATGATATGATAATTTTTTATTAATATCATGGTGAATGATAATATATTGAGCACGATAGATATCTATACAAAAAAAATTTCAAAAAGACATAAAATATAAAACATAAAGATATTAAAACGAACAACACGTCACATCACATAACATCACCACTAGTAGAGAAAAGTTATTTAAGACCATTTTAATGAAGGTTTGAAATGTCCCCCACTCAGAAATGCCATGTGTCTGTACGTACGAACTTAAGGTTCATACGTACAATCAAAAATAATAAATTTTCTTATCCTTATAATCGTTTAAGTGCGTACATACGATTAAATACACATCGTGTTGACGATCTTGACTATCGTACAAACGAACTGTATTAAATTTTGAAAAACTGTACGCATTCTATTTTATCCAATCGATTAATATGCTACAGGAATGGTCCAGTACAAAATTAATTTTGTACAGACGAAATGCAAACTTTAGAAAAATCATATGATTGCTTGAAAATCATGATTTTGATTGTGAAAATGTTTTGAAAACACACCAAATAAACAGACAAAATATAACAAAGACAAGTATGAACAAAAACTAAAAAACACATAAGGAAAATCACAAAACCAAAAAAACATACTCACAAAACACATATCAATGTTGCAGAAACCTTTATTTTAAGCATTCAATTCAATCACACCAAGCCTTGTTCTTAATGTACTGAAAGTATCAAAGGCTAATGGTTAGTAAAAATGTCTGCAAGTTAATTTTCAGTTGAAACATGATTAAGTTCAATTTCTCATTTGGATACATGATCCTTTATGAAATGATATATATATATATATATATATATATATATGTTTGGTCCTTGAATGTTGAATATGATTTTTCGAAATACAAATGGCACTGGTGTTATCATAATAAAGGAGAATTGTCTATATTGTTAATCCTAAATCAATCAACTGTTGTTTCAACTAAAATACTTGTGCCACACAGCTTCCTAATGCGATGTATTCAGCTTCATCAATAGATAGGGTTACCGAATTCTGTTTTCTACTGGACCAAGAGACTAAAGAATTTTTAATAAATTGACATGTTCCAGAAGTACTCTTTCTATCAACCCTACAACCTACAAAGTTAGAATCTGAATATCCAATTATTTTAAATAAAGAGATAAACTTAGGATACCAAATCCTTAAGTTTTGAGTTCCCAAGAAATATCTCAAAATATTTTTCACTACTGTCAAATGTGATTCTTTTGGATTTGATTGAAATCTAGCACATAAATAAACACTAAATATAATATCGGGTCAGCTAGCTGTCAAGTAAAGCAAAGAACTAATGAATTCCCTAAATTTCTTTTGATCAATAGATTTTTCCTTTGGGTCCTTATCCAACTGAATAGAGGAACTCATAGGTGTACTAACAAGTTTAGCATTGTCCATTTCATACTTTTTGAGGATGTCCTTAACATATTTTGACTGACTAAGAAATGTACCTTCCTCAATTTGCTTAATGTTAAAGCCTAGAAAGTAACTCAAATCTCTCATTAGGTTCATCTCAAATTCACTACTTATTGTTTTAGAAAATTTAACACAAAGATTTTTATCAGTATATCCAAAGATGATGTCATCAACATAAATTTATACAATGAGTATATCTTCTCCTAATTTCTTTAAAAAGAGAGTTGTGACCACACTTCCTTTTTCAAAAGATCTCTCAAGTATGAAGGTGCTCAACCTTTCATACCAAGCCCTAGGTGTCTGTTTCAATCCATACAATGCCTTTTTTAAACTTAAACACATAATTTGGATATTTTGAATTTCAAAGCTTGGAAGTTATTCTACAAATACATCTTCTTGAATTAACCCATTTAAAAAAGCATTTTTAACATCAATTTGATACAGCTTAAATCCTCTAAAATAGACAAAAGCTAACAAAACCCTAATTACATTAAGTCTAGCTATAGAGGCAAAAGTCTCCTCAAAATCAATCCCTTCAATCTGATTATACCCCTTAGCCACCAGTCTAACCTTATTTCTAATGACTACTCCTAAGTCATTCATTTTGTTCTTGAATACTCACTTAGTTCCAACTACACTTTGATTCTTTGGTCTTACAATTAATTCCCAAACTTCATTTCTAACAAATTGATTTAATTCTTATTGCATTGCCAAAATTCAAAATTCATCTAAAAGTGCTTAATCAATATTTGTGGGTTCTATGGTAAAAATAAAGGCTGAATAATTGATTTCTTTGCTTATTACATGCCTAGTCCTAACATCCTCACTAGGTTCACCTATAATCAATTCCTTTGGGTTGTTTTAGAAAATCTCAAATCTCTAAGCAAAGAGTTTTCTATTTCCAAATTTTCATCCAAATTTATTTTATCAATCTTTTGGCAGTCAAGTTCTATCTCATGCTTTTTAACTATCAGCTCTTTCAAAATTTCAGATTTATCAAATACAACATGTGTGCTTTTCTCAATTACCAAAGTATTCTTATTGAATACTCTATAATATTTTCTAACACTATAGTATCCTAGAAAAATTCCTTCATATGATTTTAGATTAAATTTTCCTAAGTCGATTTTCCATTTTTATATATGAACACCTTACATCCAAAAACATGCAAATGTGATAAATTAGGTGTTCTCCCCTTTAGTAACTTATAGGGTGTTTTATTCAAACTCGATCTGATATTCACCATATTCAGAACATAACATGCAGTGCTAACCGCTTAAGCCCAAAAATATTTAAGAAGTGAATATTCTGTCAATATTGCTCGAGCGGCTTCTATTAATATTCTATTTTCCTTTCAACTACCCCTTTCTGCTGAGGAATTTTAGGTGCAAAAAAATTATGATCAATTCATTTCTCCTTGCAAAAATTCTCAAATTTTTCATTTTCAAATTCTCCTCCATGATCATTTTGAATTGTCAAAATTTCACATCATAGTTTCCTCTGAATCCAAGTCAAAAAATCTCTAAACTTCTCAAATGATTCACTCATACGATATAGAAATCTAACCCATGTGAATCTAAAAAAATCATTCATAATCACAAATCCGTATACCTTCTCTCATAGACTTAAAGTTCCAAGTGGTCCAAAAGATCCATATACAAAATCTTCAATGGTTTACTAGTTCTAAGATCCTTATTGGACTGAAAAGATGATTTCACATATTTTCCTAATTGTCATGCATCGCAAAGGTGATCCTTAGTAAAGTCTAATTTTAATATACCTCTCACTAAATTCTTTTGGGTAATCCTCCTAAGGTTTTTCATGCTAGAGTGACAAAGTCTCCTATGCTAAAGCCATGACTCATCAAAAATAGTTTTTAAACAAAAAGCAGTAGGAGTTTTAATATAATTCAAATCTAGCATATAAATATTATTTACCCGTATACCATACAAAACAACATTACCATTCAGGCTTAATATCCAGCTAGTAGGAAAAAATTTAACATAATATCCTTTATCACATAGCTGATTAATACTTAGAAGATTATACTTTAAGCCTTATAATAACAAAATATTTTCTATTAAAAAGTTTTTCAACTTTCTTATCATACTTGATCCAACTTGTGGTGTTATCTATAAGTGTAACCCTGCCTCCACTCATAGCTTCCAACGATATGAATGATGCAATATCTCCACTCATATGCTTTGAACAATCATTGTATAGGTACCATATGCTCTCACGAAGCCTTGTGTGAGAGCGATCCTGCAAAATCATAAACGTTAGACCTGGGAATCCAAACAAGTTTGAGTTCACCTTTTTATAAATTATAAACAGATGCATGTATATTATGTTTAGATTTATGCATCTTAGGCTTCCACACCGAATAAAATTTCTATTCAATGTACAGGGGTGTGCTATATGTCCAAACAATCCACATTTAAGGCATATGACTCCAGAAAATGGGTTCTTAATCTTCTATAATTATTCTGTCTATTCTTGGATTGTATAAATTTTGGATACAAAATATGATTAGTGAAATCTTTAAGTCTTGGGGGTATCTTATTATTCTAGAGAGCTTTTATCTTCAGTTTCTAAAATGTATTCATATATTCTAATATATGATTTGTATAATTTATCCAATATTTTTTGCTCTCAGATTCATCCTTAAAATCTTTAAATTCTTTTTCAAGTTCTGCATATAATGATTTTAAATTTTTATAGTTCTTATTCAAATCGTCAAACTTATTAAGTAATTTCATGTGGTTGTTATCAATTAAAGCATGATCTTTCCTAAGGATCTCTTGTTCTCTTTGTATTTCTTGTAACTCTAAGTTCAGACTAGCATGCATTTTCTTTAACTTCCTATACGCAATATGTATGCGTTTAGAGACTTGTAAAAGTTCATTGTAAGTTAAGTCACATATCTCTTCTTGATCTGACTGATCAAGATTATCGGCCATCAATCATATATTGGTGACTTTCTCTTCCTTATCAGTCTCTAATGAGTCTAAAGCTGAGTCTGCCCAAAAAGCTTTTTGGAATTTATTTTTGCCCTTCTTCACAATTGGTTTCTCCTCTACATTCTTCTTATTAGGAGTGACTTTGAGTTTTGGGCAATCTAACTTAATGTGTACAGGTTTTTTGCACTCATAGCAAATAACATTATTTAAAACCTTAATATTTCTATTGAACTTACCTCTATTCCATTGTTGGCATCTCTTTTGCTTCCTCTTCAAAAAGCTATGAACTGTCTAGTCATCAATGTGATGTCGTCTTCATCCTAAGGTTCTGATAGATCACTCTCCGACTCCTCCACTTTCAATGCTATGTTCTTCTCCCTTCGTGATTCATCTGCATCAATATTTCTTTGACTCACTCCTTGCTCGTAAGCAATTAGTGATCCAAGAAAATTTTCAATAGAGTAAATATTTAAGTCTTTAGACTATGTAATTCCAGTTATTTTAGCATCATATATAATAGGCAAACAATGAAGTATCTTATTAACTATTTTAACATTCGTTAGTTCCCTATCTAATGCTTGTAAAGAGGTGACTATTTATGTGAATTTGTGTACATGTCATAAATGGATTCATTAGATTTCATGCAAAATAATTCATAGTCATGTAATAAGATATTAAGTATGGATTATTTAACTTCATTAGTCCCTTCATATGTTATATAAAGTCTATCCCATATATCCTTTCTACTCTTGCAAGTGGAAACTGACATGTAATCTTCTAACTTAAGTGCACAAAAGAAACTATATAAACATTTAGCATTCAGTTGTACTAAATCACGTTCTTCTATAGTCCAATATGCAAAGGGTGTTTCTATTCTAATGCCATCAACTAGTCTAGTTGGTTTTATATACCCTTCCTGAACTAAGATTCACATATAATAATCTAGTGACTGTAAAAATGTTGACATGCATGTTTTCCAAAAATAAAAAAAAATATTGTCAAATAAGAGAGGTCTAGTTATAGAGTAATATTCAGGTGTGTTTCAGTTTCCAAATGTTGCCATGGTCATTAATAAAAAAGTAGTCTAAACTTATAGTTTTAAAACTAAGCTCTGATACCACTTGTTGAAACTTATTAATTATGAATTAGGTTGTTAGACCTAAGCTTATGTCTCATTGGCTAACCAAGAGGGGGGTGAATTGGTAATTTAAAAAATTCTCATCTTGTTAATTGGAATTTTAAGACTTTAAAATCGCTGAAATGTTTAGTAGTTTTAAAAATAAATTTTCAACCACATATATCAACAAAACTAAAAAATAAAAAAGCAGCAAAAAATAAAAGACACAAGATTTATAGTGGTTCGGTCAAACACGACCTACATCCACTCCCTGAAGTCTCCCACTTTAGGTATTGCACTATTCTCATTAGTGACTCTTCTTTTTCCCCCATAGTAAGGTGAAGAAGCCTTCACAAAAACTCTCTTCCACCACTACCTAGTACGGTAGAGAACCATCATCCTTTTACACCCTCTAAGTGTAGGCATAGTACCGTCATCCTTTTACACCCTCCAAGTATTGGTAGAGAACCTTCGACTATTCACACTCTCCAAGTGTAGGTAGAGAACCTTCGACTGTTCACACACTCCAAGTATAGGCAAAGAACCTTCGGCAATTCACACTCCTCGAGTGTTGGTAGAGAACTAGATCTTCTTGAAAGATCTCCTCACGATAAATCTAGAAGGACAAGAGAAAAGAGTGAAATAATCATAAATCACAAACAGAGGTCCTTACCTTTGAGTAAGCAAGTGAACCCTTCATGCTCTAGTAGTAAGAAATCTCCTTTACACACTCTCTCTCACTCTCTCCTTCAAATTCCCTTCAGTATGTACGAAGACCAAGTGACAAAAAGATTTAAATACAGTCTAACTTGGACCTTTTATAGAAAAGACATGAAAAACTGTACAAAAATTGCATTTTTCAATTTCTGACCATTTATGATCGTCCCGTACGAACAAACTGCCTTCATACCTGATAATAGTCCCGTATGAACTAAGTTCGTCTGGTATGTGTCGTTATTCCAAAGGTTCATTAGTACGAAATTGTAGGACGGACTACAAGTTCAAAGAATAGAGGACATCATCCTGGGAAGAATTAGTAACATTGTTTGGACGAATAGTTCAAAAGCATAAGTTTAGAGGACTTAGTCCTAGGACGAATGGGTTAAATTGTCTGGATGAATAGTTCAAAGCACAAGTCCAGAGGATATTGTCTTGGGACAAAAGGGTAAATTTGTCTAGATGAATAATTCAAAGCACAAATCCAGAGGACATCGTCCTGGGATAAAAGGGTAAATTTGTCTGGACAAATAGTTTAAAGCACAAGTCTATAGGACATCGTCCTAGGACGAAAGGGTAAATTCGTCTTAACGAATAGGTTAAATCACAAGTCCAGAGGACATCATCCTGGGATGAAAGGGTAAATTCATCTGGACGAATAGGACTTAAAAAAATTTTTGCTCGCTCTGTTCGTTCCATTACTCTTTTTGGGAGTATAATTGACCAGATCGTCACGTACGAATATGGTTCGTACTGTACGATCAATTTTAAAAATTATGAATTTTAATTATTCCCTGATGTGTGTGTGATAAGTTACTCAATTTACAATCAAACTCTCTCAGACTCAAATAAAATAAAAAATATAGACTTCAGTTTTATAAAATATTCTAAACAGATCTTGATTTGAAGTCTTCAATAATCTGGAGAATGATTTCCTTGAATTGTTAGTACACACAAGAGCAAAAATAACTCTTTCAAAATGTGTTAGGAGAAAATAATAATCAAAATAATAATATTTAGAATCATCAAAACATATAAGTTGCAAGAGTGTAAAACATGCAAGGCTAAGTAGCAACTCTCTCAACAGATCATATCGTATGATTAGTTCAGGAAAATTACACTTCTTATTTTCTCACTATCTCACACCATTGAGTGTCTGTATGCATGGTCACCATACTTAAATGCAACCTTATAGAACTTGACTAAATAAATCATAAATAAATAAATGAATATTATAGACTTTTTTAATACACCATATTCTACTTAGTCTTGATCTTTGTATCTTCATTAAACGGTGCATAATGTATATGAAATGTTAGTACACACAAACAAATATGCACTATAAATACTAAAATAAATAAAGAGGTACTCAAAAATATTTTTTAATTATAAAAAATATAAACATAGGAGCCAGAGTTATGACAATCTCTCCATTTTTAATGATGATAAACATTATTGGTTGAATTTATAAACTAATAATATTTTCTCCTAATCTCCCCCTCACTAAGAGAACTATATTAAAAAGAGAGGAAAGTATTTATTTTTTATTTAAGAAAATAAATAAAATTAATTAATTATATACTCCCCCTTTTAACATCATAAAAAGAGAGTTAATATAACACAAGTTGAACTACATTGATGAAATAAGAAATTTTAAAGAAGGGAAAAAATAACTAAAACACATAACATATAAGGAAAATAATGAAAAAATGCAAAACAAAATTACAACATATAATCTTGTATAAAACATAACTATTATAAAAAATAAACAAAATAGATAAACAAACAAACAAACAAACATTAACATATTTATACTTGATCAGAGTTAACAATTGAGTCCTTAGCCATAAAGCATAAGTTTGTTACCTCTTCTTCTTGCTCCTATTATTATGAGTTAGAGATTAAGTCTATCCAGTATTTTTTTTGTTCTTTTCATTTCCTCTTTTTATATTTGGTTTATTCTCACCCTTTTCCTTCACAAGATGGTTCTTAAAAGTGGGGCATTTGTACTTTAGATGTCAAGGTTACCTACACCCAAAGAAAATAATGTAATAAGAAAATATAATATTTTTATCATTTTTACCTTTGCTCCATTTCATTTGACACTTATGCTTGCACTTCATGAGACTTTTGAATTGGCTTGTTATTAATGTAGTCTCATCACTCCCATCATCTCCTAAGCCACTTTTATCTGTCTTTGTCCTATAGAGTTATAGTCTTCTATATTATGTTATCACCTACATCCAAAAGTTTTTGGCTCACATTTTACTCATAGGCAATGTGTGAGACAAGAAGATTATCAAAAGAATAAACATTCAAGTCTTTTGATTCACATATAGCAGTGGCTTTGGCATTAAAATTATCAGGTAGACAAAATAGAATTTTATTGAACTTCTCAGAGTTTTATTATTCTCTATCTAAAGCATACAATGATGTCATTATCTGAGTAAACCTTTTGTACATGTTTGAGATTAGTCTCTTTAGATTTCATGCGAAAAAATTCATAATCATGCAATAAGATGTTCAAAGTAGATTAATTTACTGCATTGGTACCTTTATATGTATTACATAGTCTATTCCAAATGTCTTTGATAGTGGTACATGTAAAAACTCTCATATAATCTTCAGACTTAAGTTCAAAGAAAAAATAATTTAAGCATTTAACATTTGCTTGAGCAAAGACTTGTTCATCTCAACTCAATTTAGTAAAAGGAAAGTTAGTTTAAACTCTATTATCAATACATGATAGTACATAATAACCAGTTTAAACCATAAGTTATAATAAAAAACTAATTGATTGCAAAAAGGTAGACATGTAGATTTTCTAAAAATCAATGGGAATATTTTCAAAAAAAGGAGGATGAGTTATTGAATAACTCTCCGCGGTGTTTTTCTATTGTCGAAATGTATCATAGATCATTTTTCTCAAAGTTTTTTAAAATGCTACTTATGAGAACCTGACTCAGATATTAATTAAAAGAAGCGAACTGTCCCTAGGCACACTAACTCTATTATCCACTCCCCGGAGTTCTCATCTCCATGTATTGCACTAAACCTTTAGTGGCTCTTCTTTAGCTTTCACAACTAGGTGGAGAGGCCCTTACAAAATCTCTTCCACTAATTCGGTGTGGCAAATAACCTTAATATTTTAACCCTCTTAGTGAGGCAGAGAACATGGAATCTTTTTTCACCCTCATGGTGAAAGCAGAGAAACTTGAATCACTTTCAACTAGTAGTCATCGCTGCCATGGATCTAGCAATCTCATCCATCATAGTTTGTAACTATAAAACTATCACATATATATCCATAGATCGGGGAGGTCCACCATGTACTGAGGTGGAAGGTACATCAACCTCCCCCTGCTCCTCCATACTATCACCCGACTCTCTCTACTCATCCTATAAACCTCACCTCGTGATAACACATACACAGTGAATGAGTATTTCCTCTGACTCTTCTCCAAGCAAATCCTCACCGAAGAAGGTCTTACAAAGGGCATCAATATATGGACCCATAAGAGAGGAGATCGTATGGGGAGTAGAAATAAGTATTGACTCTACTTGAGCCTTATCCAATGGGACACCATCCTCAACATCTACCAACTAATCACAAATCATCAGAACTGCTGCTGATCCTAAGGGAACAATTGTATCAACCTGTTGAATTATCCCAATTATTTGGCATGGATAGTGACTGATTGGAGGGCAGGTTATTATAGTTTAAGCAGGGGTTATTGTGATTTGTCCAAGTGCTCTTACATTTCCTTAACCAGTAGCAACATGTCTACGACTTGTGCCTCTAAGTTTTTGATATGCTGATCATCATTCCTAGCCCTAACTGATCCATTTGAATCTTAATGGAAAGTTATTCAGCCTTCCTTATTGCTAGAATGATGCTTAGTTGGCTCAATTTCTTTGGCTAATCGCTTAGTCTCAACCATGCAAATACTACTAGTAACCTCTTCCTCTTCCATCAACTAATCGTCAAATTTTGGATCAAATGCTTCTTGAACTTCCTTCTTCCTCAAGATATCTTTAATCTCCTGTACTATGTCATCAACCGGTCAGTGCTCTATTGCTTTGGGATTAAGGGGTAAGTATCCTTTATAGTTCATCATATCCTAAACTCCTTATCTTATAGCTTAGAAATGATGGCTTGTATCTTAAGATCATTAACTGTCGGGGGCTCTGCCATTAATTATTAAATCATTTCTTATACTTCATTTTGCATGGTCCCATCCCCTTCGACTATCTCAAGGTCGGTAGTTTGAAGAGTGACATCCTTGATAGGGTGAGGGACATCTACCTTAAGAGGTGATGTAAGGGCTTAGAGAGTAATAGCCCATACATTATATAAGGGAGAGTCCTTAGACCCTTGGGTGGGGAGCTTAGGGACAACAGGTAAAATTTAAGAGAGATTGTTTGGAACATACTCTAAAATATCAACTGAATTAGTAACTGGAACATTAACTGACAACTGGAACATCAACTAAGGCATCCACTAGATCAATTAGATCCGGACAATACTGACTGAGATATGTGAAAGTTTGATTAAAGATTGAGGTGGCTTAGTTGAGGGTAGAGGGGAATCAACTTTATTTATCTTCTTAGGGATGTACTTTCTTTATGGGAACTTGGGCCTCTTGCCCTTGGTTTCAGTCATCCATTTAATTTTAGACCCCCTCAATTTTCACCACCACTAAGGCCAGCTTTGCAAATCTTGGTGAGGGGACCGATAGCCTTCCAGTAGAATGGCGATCCTTTCCAGATCCAGTAAGTAAAATGCCCTCCATTTTAGATGTTAAAGGGCATGGCACCCAGTGGTAACCATCTACCAACATAGAAGTCACCGACTGCTGTACAAACTTTTTATTTCTTCTATCAGGCTAGGGAGTTAAATTATTGGCTTCAGATTTATCCTCTTTCAATATTTCCTTCTCAAAACAGTGGGAGATGATTCCTTTTAGGTGCTTGATATATTGTTCCTTTCATCTCCCTTGCTAGGGCAGCACAAGTATGAATTATGTTTCTCAGCATTCTTTCCCTTTGGAGTTATTTTTTCTTATGAGTCTTCTTGGTCGAGTAATCTACCAGGCATGGTGGGGAACTAGCTATCTTAGTCGCCCTCTCCTCCCTCTTAGCAGCAGTTAAGTGGTAGAAATTACTCCCTTTCAAGGGTGGAGAGGAGGCAGGGATAAAACGATCCTCATCAACTTCTGGCTCTACCTGGCCCAGAGTCGTAATTTAAAAAATTTTCCTTGCTTTTGCAATCTTCTTCCTAACTCTTCTCAAATAGTTTTTTTTTCTTACTTGTGAATGGGATCTCAGAGCTTGATCCTTCCTCAAAAATAGATTTCACATCGACAGTCTCAGTAGGAGCTTCTAACTTTCCTTCCTCCACATTGGGATTAAGGGATTCAACTGTTTGAATAGTTGCTATTTGAATGATTTATATTTGTGCAACTTATGTAGTTTTGATGATTCCAAACATTATTGTTCAGATGTATAGTTATCTCCTAACAATTTTAGAAGATTTGCTTTTGCTCTTGTGTGTACTAACATTTCAGGAAAATCAGACTCCAGACTACGAAAACTTCAAATCAAATTCAACATGAGATATTTTGTTTATTTGAAGTTTGTCTTTTCTTTGAATTAATTTTGAAAGGGAGTGATTGTAATTGAGTGAATAAAATCTCACACACACAAATAAGGAGATCTTGAAATTCTATACTGATCGTACAGGACGATATTTATCGTACTGGACGATCTGTTAGTTATCTCCTATAGAGCACTTGGAACGAATAAGAACTTGCTTGGAAAAAATTTTCTAAGTCCTATTCGTCCAGGACGAATTTTATTATCGTCCCGGACGATGGGTTCTCTGGAAAATTTTCGTCCAGACGAATTTTATCATCGTACGAGGCGACCAGTCCTCTGGAAAAATTTCGTCCCGACGAAAATAAATATCGTATCGGACGATCAGCTCTCTGGAAAATTTTCGTCCAGACGAAAACGAATTATCGTCCGCGGCGATTGGTCCTCTTGAAAATTTTCGTCCAGACGAAATAAATAATCGTCCAGGACGATCGGCTCTCTGGAAAATTTTCGTCCAGACGAACATATTTTCGTCCAAACGATTAACCGACTTAGAACAGTTTTCAGCAGTTTCTAGAACCGACCTTGTAATAACCGTTCGTACTGGACGAACCTAGTTCATACAGGACGATCAGCTGTACGAAGTCATTTCGTACACATATACAAATTGGGTCGTTTCAGATCGTTTAAGTAAAATCATCCAGGACGATCCAGGATCGTACAGGACGATCCACTGCGTACAGAATTGGAAACTTGCAATTTTTGGGCGGTTTTTCATGTCTTTTGTATAAATAGTCCAAATTAGACTGCCACCCAATCTTTTTGTCATTTGATCTTCGTGCCTCTTGAGAGAATTGCCAAGGAGAGAGTGGAAGAGAGCATTCAAAAGAGGATTCCTACCACTGGAGCGAGAAGGCTTCACTTGGATTGCTAAGGTAAGAGTCTCTACTTGTGAAATTGGATTTCTTCACTGTTTTCTTTCTTTCTTCTAGATTCTTGTGAGAAGATCAGTCAAGGAGATCCGGTTCTCTGCCGACACTTGGAGAGTGTGAGCAGCCGAACGGTTCTCTGCCCACACTAGGAGAGTGTAAAAGGACGAAGGTTCTCTGCCTACACTTGGAGAGTGTGAACAGCCGTTGGGTTCTCTGCCCACACTAGGAGAGTGTAAAAGGACGACGGTTCTCTACCAGCACTGTGGAGTGTGTAAAAGGACGACGGTTCTCTGCCGCACCGGGTAGTGGTGAAAAGAGTGTTTTGTACAGGCTTCTCCGCCTTGCTGTGGGTGCTAAAGGAGAGTCACTTTGTGGTATTAGTGCAATACTCAGAGGGTGCCTCTGAGGAGTGGATGTAGGTCTGGTTATAGACCGAACCACTATAAATCTGGTGTCATTTACTTTAATGCTTTTACGTTTCTGCACTTTAAATTTCAGTTTTAACAACTCTGTGGTTGAAAAACATTTTTCTACAAACTTTAAAAGAAAATTTTATTTCGGTTCAACTTTATCATTAAGAGGGTTTAAAATTTTTAAAACTACCAATTCACCCCCCTCTTGGTAGCCGTGGGACATTTACTTAGGCTTAACAACCTAATTACTGGACTCAACATCAACCCCTGACCCTAGGACCAATTTTAATATGAGGCTTTCCAATTTAACACCATTAAGTGTAGCTAACTTCTCCTCATTCTTTGATAGCTCAATAGTTTGAAATACCAAGCCAAACTAAATTATGTTTCTGAAATCTATCTCTTCGCATGTTAAACCCTTCTCAACAGAAAATCAAATTGTCGACCATTAATTTTGAGTTGAGATTCTTGAATTTAAAGGAAAAATGGAATTAGATATTTTTTTAAGTTAAATTTTAAAAATCATAATGGACCCTGTATTTTATCACATATGTCGAGTTGTAAGACTTTCAACCCAATATATGATGATATAATACAAGGGTTAGTTATGGTTTAAGAGAAATTTTGGATTTTTACCACATATGTTAGACTACAAGGAAGTGTTGTAGGGTAGCATATGACAGTGTCAATTTTAGAATGAATTTTGAGAAGATCTCTAGTTTTGAAAAATTGATGATATTTCTCTAGATTTTGAAACACAACATGTTGAGTTTTCACTCAACTTGAAGGCTTACAAAATTAGCAAGAAAATTCAAGTGAGTTTTTTGCTTGAATCTTCCACACTATTGACTGGTTTAGCGGTGAAATGTCAAAGCTAGAGGTTTGAAATATTCAAGATCTTGTGAAGGCAAAGAAACTTGAATCACTTTCACCTTCCCGGTGCGGCAGAGTAGCTGGTGTTTGTGTTGAAAGTTCTTTTAAAAGGGAATTTTGAAAATTTTAATATTCTTTAAGAATTTTAATTCAAAATTTTAGCTTAAAAATTGAACACTTTATTACAAATGATATATCACCCTAGGAGTTGACGATATCATTCTTTATTGAGTTCAGATAACAAAGATAAAAATTTGATATGGACTATAATAGTTAAATTCAAGGTAGGACGACATATATCCTAGAGGGCTTAACATGATGTTCTATTAATCATCTATCTATAATAGCTTGGATAGAAGATCATTAATTTAATATTTAGGGTCTTTAGAAGAAATGATATATATTTCCAACGATAGAAAATACCATTTACTAATGGATCATCTAAACATGGTGATAATGATCATTGTTGATTTAACTTTCCCAAAGAAGACTAACTGAGTTTTGAAAATTTATTTTTTTTTAAAAGGTGGTTGTGGGTTCTAAATCTTCTACGAGTGCAAGCCCTCATAGTTAATTACATCATAAAAAATAGGGGTCTCCAACAAATACTCTCAATTAAAATAACAACATAAATTATTTTTAAATATTTTTGTTGAGTGATGTCAAAGGAGATTAATTTGGAGTTTTAAAAGGGATTGGAACTAATTTTGAATACTTATTTTTGGAAGTCAAGGAAGAAAGGTAGGAGATACTTTAGGATATTGAAACAATTCAGAAGTGTTTAAGTTAAGTGTTGGGCTTTAAGTTTTTTATTGAAAGGATCTTTAATTCTGAAAGTTCGATAGGATGTTAAGCCCTTATGAACTTATTCCCAAAGCTAATTAAGAGATAGGTGATTTGGAAAAGAAGAATCTTTTAAACAAAGACAAAAACCTAAACCAAAATCACCACAAAAAGTGCGGAAGAAAAATAAATGCGGAAGCAATAATAAGAAAAGAACACACCGGATTTATAGTGGTTCGGTCAAACCTTGACCTACGTCCACTCCTTGGAGGCACCCTCCAAGTATTGCACTAACACAAAGTGACTCTCCTTTAGCCCCCACAGCTAGGCGGAGAAGCCCTTACACAATCACTTCCACCTCTCCCGTTGCGGCGGAGTTGCCGGGTCCTTTGACACCAAAGAGACTTTTTCTTTGGTGAACTTACCTCGAGACAAGCCTTGAATCCGATGGTACTAAGGTGCGAGTTCGCCGGAGCAACTGTGTGGAACCCCCTCCACACTCCCTTGAGTCCCCCCTCATAGGATCTTCTCCCTCTCTCAAACTCCACCCTTTCCTCTCTCCGTTTCAAGCTCCCTCTTCTAGTTTCCCCCACAAGAACGAAGCTACAATGGCTGCCAAAGACACTTACAAAGTGTCATGCCAAAGCTTAAATAGAAGCTCTCAAAACGAGCTCATTAATGCAAGTTGCCGACATTATTGTCCAGGACGATAGACTTATCGTCCTGGCCGATCAGTACAAATTAAGCTCATTAGCCCGGGACGATTTGAGACGATCAGAAGAAAATTGGTTACATCGTCCAGGCCGATCTCACGATCGTCCTGGCCGATTAGTTTAAAACCGATTTCAATCGTCCTGATCATAGCCCTGAATACAAGCTGTCCGATGAAGATCGTCCAGGCCATCGTCCTGGCCGATCATTAGATCGTCCCGGACGATGTGATCGTATCAATCAACCATTAATGCTTTCCAAAGTACCAGATCAATTTAGGCATGATTGAGTTAGATCGTCCTGGACGATAATAATATCGTCCGGGCCGATTTCCTAAAACAAAGAATTCCTAAACTGATTATGGCGGCTGATTCTTTCTGAATTGAGATTATCGTCCTGGCCGATACATGTATCGTCCAGGACGATCTATTGACGGCTGCCTTAATGAGGATGCCCTAAATAGGGTTTCTGATTTTGGACAGATCGTCCAGGACGATATAAATATCGTCCCGGCCGATATTACCAAAAATAGAAAACTTATAGGGAACAACAGGAGATCTTCTAAATTACAATCCAACTGGTCCCACACCAAATACAACAGACTCAAGAAAGGAAAAAGATTACAAACTGACTCAGACCTAGTCTACCCAATCTTGAGCTGATTCCAAATTGCAGTCCGATCGTGGGAACCTGAAACGTTAGCACATAAGACAATCATAGAGAAATAAGGAATGTTTTCTATCATCAAAATTATAGATCCGCAACAAATTCTAGTTGGGAAATTTATTAGAAATATGGGATTATATTCCCAAAAAATGAGGTCTTAAGGCTTGGACTTACCTAAGAACATAAATCTAAATTGGGTATGGGACCATAGTAGCCCGAACCTAACTAATGCAATACTTACCTCTACCTGGATTAGGGAGTTAGCTAACCACCTAGTCGATTAAAATTGATGATTTCGATCATTTTTATTGAAGAGTGGTAGGGGCAGTTTTGTTAAAGCTTTTTGAGATTTGAGATTGAAGTCTAGAGCAAATCTTAATTAGTCTCTTGACATTTGTAGCGTGAAAATGCTTGAATCAAATACAATTAAAATTTTAGACTCATTTAATTAATTCTTAATACAATGCATGATGATCGACTCAATTAAAGACATAAAATATATATGAAGCAATTTTAAAAAGATTGATAATCACTTTTCCCTAAAAGATTGCACAATATACCCTTGACAAATCTACACCCTCAAAGCTTATGTGGTCTGCCAAAACCCTTAAGCGGAGAGGTGCATAATAAGGAGGAGAAGTAAGAATATGATTATGCTAACTCCTGACGGTTATGTGTTTAATTCTTAGATCATTAGAGTTGTTATGTTAGCTAAAAAAATTAATTGATTTGACTAGAAAATTTTTTAGCGCACTCTCATGAGTTTCTATGTATCCAGGCTAATAAAAATGACATGCAATTACCAAAAAATAAGAAAAAAAGGGCAACCCTAATAAAAATCAAATTAAATAAAACATTAAATAATAAAATTAATTCCTTAAATCAATATCGATAGGAAAAATGCCCCTTCATTACAACCCAGAATTTACATAAATTAAAAGTGGTCGGGCACCACTAACCACAAACCCGAATTCTAATCTTATGATCAACATAAGTTGACTTTGAGTGGGATACTCTTTATTTTCGACTCATTGTGCTCCTCGTATTTGGGCTCCTTATATTCATTATACATGGATACATAAATGAAAAAGAAAACTCTTCTCCCAAAGAAGAGGTTATTCTTTTCACTTCACGTATTGAAATGATTCAAATTTGGTCTTCCAAATGAAAAAGGACTCTAACCTGAGGAATATCCTTTCCTCTTTGGAATCCAAATTTAGATCTATGTATCCCAACTCAAATGTCTAACTTTAAATCTCTTAACTTTAAAAAATTACATTAATATTAAATAAAAAATCTAGACTCTCCTACAGGATTATCTTAAGCATTTAAAGTTAAAAAATTTATAAGTAGTTTATATATATATATATATATATATATATATATATATATATATATATATATATATATATATATATATATATATATATATATATATATATAGTAAAAGTAAATCACACTTAGGCACACTCCTATTTTTTGGGGGCTAAGTAGTAGAAGAACTTGCAAAAAAAAATTTATTAGTTTATATTATTATTCATTTAGCCCAATTTTATTGCCCTACACGACTGTGGCCACCTACAAAAAATTTTGTGAGCAACCAATGAGTCCTAACCTAAGGGTAAACTACCGCCCATCACATCAATTCACATATTATAGTTAAAGTAAGTAAACACTCATATCAATCAATTTTTAATCACAACATGCAATGAAAACTCAAAAAACCTATAAAATAGCAGTAAAAAGTAAACACCGGCCTAACCTAGACTAGAGTTGATTGTCCTAGCAAATCATTAAAGTGTGTGCGTAAAACGATTATGTGGCTTTGGTATATCCTAAACTGGGCAATTTATTGAAGATTAGTGTTCAAGTTTATTGAAGGTCTAAGGGGAAGATTATATTTGAGTTTAAATATTAATATATTAAAGCTTAATTTATATATATATTTTTACTGGTTTAATGATTACTACCTATGTTGCTCACCGTGCCGTGAAGTTTATTTCACCTTATTTGGGGGTAAGCTAATAGCCTCGTAGGTATGGGTTACCTAATCAAATCTAGGGTTGATCAAGTTAATTTAATTAATTAAAAATTAGAGCTTGATGAATTTTAATCCAATTGGTTTGAATGATTAAATTAGAATTTTCTAGAGTTTTAGGTTAATTATTGAATTTTGAAATATTAGAATTATTTAATTGTGTTAGTTAAATGGTTGAAAGATAACTTTTTAAAATTAAATTAATTTCCATTTTTTTAATATTAGACCTTAAGAAAAGCAATTATACTGTTAACTTTCCCAATTTGAAAATTTTTATATTAAGTTATGATTTTGAATAGTTTTAACCTAGTTTTGTATAACGCTTGATCGAAAAGTTGACTTTGACTTAATTTTTTAGTTTTGATATTTAAAAAAAAAAATACTAGATTTTATTTAGAGTTGAATGGCTTTTAGTTTGATTGAATTGGAGATTTTTAAAATTATTAATAATATTTCAAAGTTAAGGTATTTTTGGGATCTTAAGAATTTTTTAAGTAGTGTAGATTTTTAGATTTTGATCAAAATTAGTTCTAAACCTCTTGGAATCACCCCCAAAATTCTAAAATGACCAAAGGGGAAGTTTCCAAGTATTTAAAATTTTTTGAATTTTTAAATATTTTTAATTTATTAATTAAATTAATTTTCAATTTTCCTTAAAAATTAAATTAATGCTAAATTAGAGATCTGGTTATGAAGCTATTATGTTTTATGGATTAAGAGTTCAATTATGAACAATTAGAGTCCTTATTTGAATTTTTAGGATTTTATATGAATTAATTATAGTTCTATGTTAAATTTATGAGCGAATTTCATGGTTCCTTGTTGGTGGACCAAATGGGCTCTAATTCCAATGAAACATGGGCCATGAGATTACTTGATCTCAATGCCCTAAGCCCACTAAATTTGGACCCAAAATGGATCCCGTCAGGTGGTTAACCAAACCACCAAAGGTAACCACTATGTTATTTTAAAAACATCTTAAGTCATTTTCCTAAGATTAGAGGGGGATGAAGTCAATGGCTCTAAACTCCCTAGTCTAAGCATAATAAACAAACCAAAGCTCAAATTTTAAATCCCATTGGATAGATCATAAAATCTATTTGAACTTAGGGGTTAAACCATGACCCATATATTTAATTTGAGTAAAACATTTCCTTAATAAAGACAAATGGGGAAGGGAAAAATTGGACATGTTAAAAACATGCCCAAATTCAATTCTCCAAAATCTCAGGTTATAGTGAGTTCAAATTTATTAAAAATTCCTAAAAAGCCCTAGGATACCAACAGAAATTCACTGAGTTTCGTACAATTTCATAACTTGATACCATAGGGCTTTTAAAGTTCTCCCTAGGATCTTTTTGATGAGCCTAAGAACAATTAAATTGGTGAAGTTGATTAGGAGATATGAATTTTTGAAGTTTTACATGTTTTTTGGATTTAATTAAACCAGATTTACACAATCAACGACCTTTTTACCCGTGGGCTGAAAGTTCATGAGGGTTGTGAAACATTAAAGAACTAGCCCCGAGACTAACCAAGAGGGTGGGGGGGGGGGGGTGAATTGATGATTTAAAAGTTTTTTAATGAAAAAGAACTTCTTTTAAAAACTTTTCAAACCCACACATTATAATCGATACAATGAATACAAAAAAGTAAATTTCACAACAATAAAATAACAAAGATTTTCAACCACAATATTAATACTAAAATAAATGAAAAAATAAAGTGAAAAAAAAATTAAGAATAAACACACCAGAGATTTATAGTGGTTCGGTCAACCTGACCTACAACCACTCCTCAGAGACTCCCTCTCTAAGTATTGTACTAAAATTTATAATAACTCTGCTTTAGCCCTCACAGCTAGCTGAAGAAGCCCTTACAAACTCTCTTCCACTAACCTAGTATGAAAAATGACCGAACTGTGATGCCCCAGAATCTAAATTAGAATAATTATGCATTTATGCTTTAAATAAACAAAAATAAGAGTTATCTAACATCACCTATCTTTAATAAATAACAAAATAGATTTTATACTTTAAAATATATATGTATAAATCTGTATTCTCAAAAATCATATATACTACTCAGGATCTATATAATCATGACATATCTACTTTATCTTGAGTACAAAATAATAACTAAAATAAATATAACATGAAGAATCCTTAACAGCTTCACACTCCTGCTCTTAAGCCCAGACCTGAAATCATTTAACCACATATAACGAGCTTAAAAAGCCCAGCAGGTCACCTAAATCTATAATTAAATTCAAAGCACGATAAAAAAGCAATATGCATGTCAACAACCAAATCATAACAATTATATTCATTTGAGTATCAAATTTAAAAAGTAACAACATCCAGTATAGGTTAATCAGTATCCAACCAACAGGTCAACCAGTCTTTACTTATTTGTTTCACACACGCATATTAATATCATAATATTATAATAGTAATAACCAATGTTTTAAATCCCAGTTAAATGACCTCCAATTCAGAATCTGTCAGTTGCATACTGATGAGACATGTCTATGGAGGTAACCCTCCAAATTTGAGCCCATTTTGAGGTCTCTAACCCTAGAAACTTAATCAAAATCCATAGGCTATAAAACCTTCAAATATTTATAGCCTATGCCACTGGACCTGTCACCTTGAAGATTCTGACCTTAGAACCTTCACCAAAGCCTATAGTCACTTCTAGACCTTTAATCTTGATATGTTGAACTTTAAACTGTATTTTTCTAGACCCACTTTGACCCCCAGTTGACCAGGGGTCAAAATGACCAAATACCCCTATGGGGTTCAAATGTTGATTCCAAACCAAATGAACTCCGAATTGAACGCAACCATCTCCAGCAAGTTTCAAATGTCATTTCAAATCTGTTGGACCCATTTCCAAGCCTTGGGTCAACCTGGTTGACCAAGTCAACAGGTTTGACCCAAAAGGCCCTTTAAGGGTCCAAACAGGTATTTTGAACCAAATGACTTCCCTAGGACTTGGGACCACACCCAATAGACTCTAAATGTCACTTTGAATCTGTTGAACCCATTTCTAGACCTTGGACCCACCTGGTTGACCAAGTCAACCAGGATTGACTCAAAATTCCCTTAAGGCTCTAATGGGTTATTTTAACCCATTTAATCAATTGAATCCATTTTAAGCTTCAAACCAACTTCTAATTATGGCCTAACCATGTTTTGGGATGTTGGTCATTCAAATCCAAGTAGAGTTGACTAAGTCAACTCTAAGGTTGGGTTAAATCTACTCTAAACCCCATATCAAGTTCAAAACTCCATCCCTTTACTTGGCTTTGGTTCTGATTTATTTTAATCAATTTTTGAGGCCACTTGGCTGCCACATCAGCAGTCCACTTGGGTATTGACCAGTCAACATTTGGTCAACAACTCTTTAAATGTCTAAATGGCTTGAACCCTCAAACTCCTAGTGGAATATTGCCTTAAGCTCTTCACATTCCAGCATTCAAAGCAATCCTCCTTGCCACCTTGCATGCCACATCAGCTACCTTGACCCATTGACTGGTCAAACAGTCAATGGAGGGTCAAAGTAGCCTCCAAATGGATTAAAACCTTGATTAAACTTCATTAGCTCAAATCCCATTAACTCCAGCAGCTCTAATCATGTTCTAGAACTTTCCTAGACTCTATCACAGCCCTTTGATCTTGATCAAACAGCCCTCAAGGCTCCATGTGTCCATGAGGGGACCAAGGGAACTTTCCAACTAGCATGTCCTTCATGTCCTTTATCCCAGCTTTCCAACTGCCCCCTTAACACTTGGCAGCCATCAGGGAGTTCATCCAGTTGATCCTAGCCACTCCTTTGGCCAGAGGAGGATTGAATAGGGTAAAACCCTATATTGAGCCCCCATTCGAATCCCATCAATCTCTCTCCATCCCCAGCCTCTCAAACCTAATTCTCTGTTCCATTGAGCTCCCCAGAGAATTTCCCACACTTCCTAAGTCGAATCCCGCCGGCTAAAGGCCTTTCCGGCAAGCTTCCCGGCGAACCTAGCTCAAGTCCGTCCAAGGAGTATTCCTCTCGATCCAGGCATTATCAGGACAAGGAGTCTTCTACAACATTGAACGTGGACAGTCAACAAGCTCAGAAAACCAAAGATCTTCCGAATCCACTGGTTGGATTGAGGTAAAAACCTAAACCTAGTTTAGGACACTTAGTTAAATTAGCTTTCTAATAAGTGCATTTAAAACATTAAAAAAATATCCCCATTGATTCTCTTCACATAGGAAATCTAAGTTTAAAGTTTCAAGTCATTTGATTCCCTGGTTTGAGAGAAAATTTTAAAAAATGGGTTCTAGGGCTCGGTTCGCTGGTTGTATGAACCGAGCTCTATTTGGTCTGTTGATCTCTCAATCAATGGATTTGATCGTGCCGTTCCGTGCATTGATCAGACGTGTATTTGATCCCGCGGCTCAAGCTGCAGTCCGGCTCGATCCTGGCCGCTTGTTCAGAACCACGGGATGAGCCCTCCGCTATTGGATCTTGCTCAACCGAATCGGACGGCGGGATCTGATCCCCGCCGTTGAATGGCATAGGCACTCGATCGGATGGCCCGTGACGCCTGTTGATGTGGCTAAGTAAACCGCGTCGTGCGGTCCACAGCAGACGCATGGATGACCGCCGCCGCATTTTGAAGCCCCAACCCAGGCGCGCCACGTGTCTCCCGCCGCCGCCAGGTAATTAAGAATGATTTAATCTAGTTTTAAATCATTTTTAATTAGAGATTTCTTTTAAATTAACTTAAAATTATTTTAAAATTATAAAAAAATATTTATTTTATATAAGATATTATCAGAAAATTAAAAAAACATTAATTTAAAAATTAATTTTAAGATATAATATGAATATATTTTGAAATTATTTAAATATCACTTATTTCAAGTTAATTTTTAATTAAAATAATATTAAATATTTAATAGAATTTAAAATTTTATTTTAAAACATACTTTAATTAAAAAATATATGTATGTATATTTAAAATATTTAATATATATATATATATATATATATATATATATATATATATATATATATATATATATATATATATATATATATATATATATATATATATATATATATATATATATATATATATATATATATATATATATATATATATATATATATATATATATATATATATATATTAAATTGTTTTAAAATATTTAAATATTTAAGTTTTAATTAGACTTAAATTCAAAAATAATTTTTTTAAGTAATTTAAAATTCCATAAATATTTAAGACTTAATTTAATTTGATTTATTAATTATTTTGATTACTATTTAATTCTAAATTAATTTAAATGCCTTAATTAATCTAAAACTTTAAAAATGTAGAATAAATTCATTTTAAATTATAAAAATATAAATAATATATCAACATTTTCAGAAAATTAAGAATTTTAATTTAAGATTGTTTTTAAAGTTTAAAACGCAATTTATTTTGATTAACTTTAATTATTTGAATATCCACAATATTTAATTAATATTTAATTAAATATTATCTTGAATATTTTGAAACTAAAAATTTTTGTTTTCAAATTTCTTTGAAAAATCAGTTGATCTCCATGCTCTTTAAAATGTACCCTAATGGTATTTTTAATTATTTTATTCTAATATGTATATTTAAATATATAGGATTAAATATATTCATATATTTTCAAATGTATTTTAAAACATATATATACTTAAATCTTATAAGCTTGAGAGATCCCTTGGAATTTTAAGCCTAGACTAAACATGTTTGAATAGAATTAATGGGGATTCTTAGTGAATAATCATTTATTGATTATTCACTAATTTTATTTCTAGTTATACATTTGATGTTAATCAATTTGCATGCTTAGGTTGTGCACACACCACCTAGCCTAGGCTCTCCTAGACTTAGAAATTGATTGTGCTTGTGTGTATATGCATATTAATGTTAAGTCCAAGGGTTAGAAACTTTGATTTGAACCTAATTAACTTAGCAGCGTCGTTAAGAACAAGAATTAAGGACATATTTAGAAAACTTAGAGAAATCCTAAGGATTAGGACACACCTTATTTGAAATTGAAACTTGAACATTTCAAACATAGTGACACTCTCAGCCGATAGGAAAACTTTCATTTGGTTTAGACACCATTAAGCCCTCTAATTAATTTTCCTAAGTTTAAGCCTTAAAACCTTCCAAAATGTAATAAATCCAATTTAAACCCAAAAATTATGTGTAACCCCTTTAACTGACCATAATTAAATACTTAATCAATGAAAATTAAAATCATTTTAATTTGACAGCAATTCAATAATTAATTTATTTTTAATTGAAAACCTATGTTTAATTAAAATAATTAATTAATAATAATTAAAAATTCCAATAAATTTCCAAACACTTGGGAATCTCTCCTTAGGTCATTTCTGACATTTGGAGTTGATTTCAAGGAGTTGGGAACTCATTTGGAGCAAAACCACAAAAAGGGCCTTTAATTAAGGATTTTTCAATAATTCATTAAATACCTCGAATTTCAAACCATCATAACTAATTCAAGAAAAATCCAAATTGATCAAACTCACTTGCATTCAACTCCTAATAAGGTCTAATATTGTTTAAAAATATTAAACTTCAAGAAATAATTCAAATTAAAAAAGTCAACAGATTGGTCAATTGTAGGTCAAAACTAGTTCAAAACTTCAAACCTTTATAATAAAATGTAAAGAAATCCAATTTATCCGTACTTACCTTCTAACTGATTGTATTAAGGTCTAGTATTTTAATAAAATACAAACATTTCAGAATTTAAGCTTAATTAAAAAATCAATTTCTAACCCCCTTAATTAAATAATTAAAATATTCCAAAATTCTAAAAAACTCAAAATCACTCTAAAACTCCAAAAGTGTTTAATCAACCCTTAAAATTAGTAATCAACCAATTTTTGATTAAAATATATTGACTTTCAAACTTTAATCAAATCAAATCACTTAATTATACCGGGTACCACTAGGTAACCCAGACCTACGAGGATGTTTACTCAGCCCCAAGGAAGGTGAAATAAACTTCATGGCCTCGGTGTGAAACAAAGGAGGTTTTCCAACAAATAATTAAGAATCAAATTTTAAAAGTTATTATAAATATATTTTTTAATCAAAATAAAAATGGCGACTCCGCTGGGGAAAATCTCACTCTCCATCTTTAATAGCGGTTCAAATTTTATTGCATCGGTAGTTTTGACTACCTTTCTCTCCGTTGATCCATATACCCATTTCTCTCTTGGGTGAGTGTGGACAACTCAATTGAGACATGTGAAAAGAGCGGTGAGCGTAGGAATCCTCTGTCGAATTCGGGCTTTGACATTTTGCCTCCAAGTTAATTGGTAGAGCGAAAGAGTCAAGCCAAATCCTTTTGTATATGTTGCAAACTCGTATATGAACAAATATATAGCATGCTAGGTTTCACATTTTATAGAAGACTATTCAATTTCAAAATCTAATCTTAATCCTTTAGCAAAATTCATTTTCTTTCAAATCTTAATCGATCTATATATATTCTATCATTGCATATGAAATTATAACTCCTATAATTTATTATGTGTGATAGAATATAGACTCCTTGTTCAAACTCGACTCTAGAGTTCGAATCTTTTTGGCTAAGTCAAACTTTGACATTTCACTCCCGAACAGTTCATCGGGGTGAAAGAGTCGGGTTGACTTATAAGAATCTTCCTTCAAAATTTGTTAACCTTCGTGTTGAGTGCGAATTCAATACATTGAGATTCAAAATAAAAGGAGATTCTGCCAGATTTTCAAAAAAATTCAATCTCTTTCAAAACCTTTCAAATCAATTTCAATCGTCGTTGTCATGTGTCTTCTATAACATTCTGTTATAGTTGAACACATACAAGACAAACCAAAATTTTCAATCAATTTTGGGCTTTAACATTTTACCCCCAAATCACTTTGCGGGGTGAAAGAGTTAAGCCTATTCTCTTTGGATCTTCAGGTTACTTTTGTAAACATGCACATTCAAATAAAAATCAATGTGTTGAGTTTTAAGGTTTGAAGAAGATCTGTTCAATTCCAACTTCAAAGTCAAATCTAAATCTTAAAATTGAATTCATGTTTGATTCCGACCTCAAATTCAAGTTCAGTTTTAAATCCAAATTCAATCTAAATCTTAAAATCAAGTTTGATTTCAACTTTAAATTCAACCTCAAATTTGATTACAAATTCAAATTTGAACTTCGACATTTTGCCCCAAATCAATTGGTGTAGCAAAAGAGTCAGGTTCAACTCTTAACTTCCACTCGTCAATTTTATGAACCACCGTGTTCAGTGTAAACTGAATATGATTGAGTTATAAAATTTTGAATAAAGTTAATCAAACTTAAAATTCAAATTGAATTTCAAATCACTGATTCAAATCACTTTCTTATTTCCAGAAAATTGAACACTCAAATGGCTGGGAAACTCATCTTTTCGCTGAATAGAGATGTGTCTGTAGAAGAAATTCTTAATGGCTATTCAATTCAGTACGAAATGGAATTTCAAGACCTCAAGATTTCAGTTAATGGGGAAATACTGATTGATCTGTCTTCCATGATACTAGGAAAGTCTCCTTTAGTTGAGATTACTTTAGGGTCAAGAGTTGACTCCCCCATCCCCAAGATGGAGGTCGTTGTCGCCCCTGTACCCTCTATATTCTCTCCTCAGGAGGATGAAAACCAAAAGTCAATAATGACAAAAGAGCTACCATCTTAGTCTGAGATCGAGTCAAGTTCTAGCACCCCTGTCTTCGGTAGGAACAAGATGAAGAATTACCTTCGAAGGGCCAGAAAAAGGAATCTTAAGGCTAGAAAGACTGTTGAATCGGAAGCCTTAGAGAAGACTAACTTCAAGGCCAATCAAGAGTTCGTTGCTCCTTTTACCTACCCTCTCCTTGCACAAAGGAGGGAGGTTGTAGAGATGAGAGTGCGATCTTCAATACACCTACTTGACTACTACACAGAAAGACTCAAGAAAGCTAGAATTGAGCGATCACTAGCAATATGCCATAGAACCCCAGTTGAGGGTTATGATCTGTCCACTATACTAGAAGATGTTAAAGCGCGTTACTACTTGTGTCCCACTACATCATCTATAGAGGAGGAGGAGTAGAAACCACTCGGGGTGCCACTCTCTTAACTACTAGTCTAGTAGTAACGAGAGGGGGAAATAATATAAGATTATGTTAGATAGTGATACCGTCAAAATTTAAATTTCAACAGGGTCCTATCGCGATAAATCTTTTGATTACAATGATGTCGCATTATCTAGGGACAGTGCAGACTCTATAATAGTCTCTCCCTCTAAAGAGATTGTAGGAATTCAATTCCATGTTGACAAGGGTCTTGCCACCTAGATTTGTAACTTCTTAAGGAAAGTTTCAAATTTCTCAAGTGTACTGATTTTGAATCTTCAAGATAATTGATTCACCTTTTTAATCGAAATTGACCTCTATCTTAAGTCCTAAGCTGGAGAGAGTTGTAGTTGACTCCATCTAATGTTTGAATGCCCCTCCCTCCCACCGCTCTCGTGGGTTGAATTAACTTTTGAATTAAGATCTATATCAAGCTTAAGTTGACTTTAGAAATAAAATCTTATCAATCTTCTACCAATATTCTATCTTAATAGGCGATTCTCGCATGTCTAAAATTTGTCCAATGTTTTTTTCAAAAGTCAAGTCGATACTCTTTTCAAAAGATTGGAAGTGCTTTGAGGGTTATCCTTCCTTATATAAGAGAATGAATTTTCTTCTCTAATACTTGAGATATAATCCCAACATTCAAAATAAAAAGATCAATCTATTTAAGGTATTTAAAGAAAGTGGAGCCTCTTCTTGAATTCAATTGAAATAAAAAGATGCGCGAATGCGCCAAAAATCAAGAAGTGCACGAAGTGCACCAAAAGTCAAAGATACGCAAACTGCGTCACCAGAAAAAGAGAAGAAGAGTAAGATGACTTCCTTCATTTAACTCCTTGAATCTCAAAATACTCAATAAACCTCAAATATTTGACTTTGAAAATCTTGAATTCATATTCTTCAACATGGTTGAATTTTCTTTCAGATGGAAGAATATATGCAAGAGAATTGAAAAGATCAAATTTCTTTATCCAACCTAAATCTCTTTGAAATTGATTTTAATTCAAACTTCGTATAAGGGAGACCCCAGTTCAGTTTCTATGAAACATGGTCTGGGTCAACAAAACCTAAATCCTTAAACCTTTTCAAGGGTAGTTGAAGTCAACACTACTTCTCACTACACTCCTAAATTTGTTCCCACATGTCGTTCCGACAGGGTCCAAATAGCTAGGGGGAAATTTCTTAATAGAAAGATTGAATCTTCTACTCCTGAAAAGAAATCAAATCCTGTCCTTGAGAAATGTGTAAGTCCTTGCATATAGGCATCTTTTCCTTTGAAGCCTTTTCAACAAAATTACACTCTATACTGGGTCCAAGATCGAACCCCATTAGAGGAGTATTTTGTAATGCTGGGAATTGCCGTTCAAGTTTAAATCACGACTGAGCAGAGTGCCCAACTCCAATTTAAGGAGCTCGAGGCCTTGTAGAGCTTTATCTTTAAAGCTCAATAAAGCTCATAATCGTTTGAAGCTTGATTGGTTAAAGCTTGTGATAAGGTAGAGCAACTTAGAACCTTCCAAGGAGGAGACTTGGTTTAGGTTCTTTGGATGCATATCTTAGCCTACCGAGAGACCGGTGGAGGAGTTTGAACCAACACAAGTCTGTCCTTTTTGTCATAGAGACAATCTTTGAAAAAATTTTAAACATTAATTGATCAACCCTGGAGAATGCCACATGATATTTTTAAATATTAGGGAGGCTCTTCAGGAAGTACCATGCCAGATGAGTGTCAAATTCAAAGTCAATAAAAAGTCTTTGAATTTCCTGGATTTAAGTGTTGCAACCCATGATCCCGAGTTTGAGATTTTGATGATGCCGAATAATGAGTGTTTTGGAACAACTTTTTATTGAATACTATTTTATTTGCTATTATCCTTGAGTACTAACATTTCAGGAAGATCACAAGTGACTCAGGACGAAAGGAAGACTCAATAAAGGGTAGATTAGGAGTATGAGTCAAACATTGTATTTTCTATTTATTTTATTTTATTTTATTGAGTCTGGCCACAAAATACAAAAGAGTAAGAGCAACCATGCACACACACAGGGGGAGAGTTTGTTTTTTAATGAAAATTGTCATAGAAATTCTTCTCTGGAGATCGTACTGTACAATTTTAATTCGTACCGTACGATCAGAGCTATGTGGACGATTCTGTGAATAGATTGTACTGTATGAATAGTTTCGTACTGTACGATATGTTCAGATCCAAAACCCTAGCCGTAGTTTAATTTGAGTAAGTGATTTTTGCGCCGTTCTTACTGTACGAACGTGTTCGTACTGTACGATCTATTTTTAATACTTACTTAAATTAACCCATAATTAGTGCATGTAATCCAGACCTAATTAATTTTTGAACATCGTACTGTACGAACCGGATCGTACCATACGATGAACAGAGACGACATCTGATCGTCCAGACCATCGTCCTGTACGAATAATGTTTTGTGGATCGTACCGTACAATATTATATCGTATAGTACAAATTGTTTTTGAACTGTTCGTACATCTTCATACCAGGACGACGTCTGTTTATACATATCGTACTGTACAATGTTTCATCGTACTGTACGAATAGTAACGACTACTTTTGAAATCAGAGGTTTTTTTAGCCCATTTTTAGATGTCAATCTTGTTTTTTTTTCAGAAAGAATCACAGAGGGGGTGAACGTGGTTAGAGAGGGATTCCAAGGGAGAGAGATCTAGAGAAATTCTTGAGGGTTGAGAGAGGAAGGAGGAGGTGAGCATTGTGAGGGAGAAGAGGTGTGAGGGAGATCACACGGTTGCTCCAAGTTTGCTGCATCCTGCTCCTCCTGTGGCCCTAGAAGGATTTGAGGGAGAATCTCCAAGGAAAAGGCTCATCTACATCCGTTACCTCGAGGTTCTCTGCCTTCTCCAGGAGGGAGAAAAACGAGAAGGTTCTCTGCCGTCGTTAGGAGGGCGAATACAGAGTTTGACACTCCGCCACGCTGGGTTGGTGAAAGGGAGGTTTGTAAAGGTTTCTCCGCCTTGCCGAGGGTGGCAAAAGGAGAACTCTTTTGATAGTGAAAATCCTGGAGCGGAGGACTCCGGGGAGTGGACGTAGGTCATATTTTGATCGAACCACTATAAAAATTCTTGGTGTGTTTTTTTCTTATCGTCATTTACTTTTTACTTGCATTTAATTTTTATAAATATTGCATGGTAAAATTTGTCGAAGAAAAAATGCTTAAAATTTTGTTGTAGAATTTTAAAAATAACAAAAAAATTAGAACTCTTGTTTAGGGTTATTGTTATTAAGAAAAAGATTTTCACAATTCACCCCCCCTCTTGTCAGTTAATAATTTCAATTGGTATCAGAGCTTGCTTTTCAAAAATAGTATTTTAGAAAACCTTGAAAAAAAATGATCATGTCGAATTTTGGTAATCGTAACACTACGGAGGGTTATTCAATAACTCATCCACCACTTTTTGATAACATTCCGTTTGATTTCTGGAAAATTAGAATGTCTACATTTTTGCAATCTATAGATTACCGCATGTGGATGTTAGTAAATGATGGGTATGTTGCACCGTTTAAAATTGTTAATGGTTTGAAAACTCCTGTACCTTTTACTGAATGGAGCAATGAGGATAGGGAGTTAGCCCAACTGAATGCTAAGTGCTTAAACTGCTTTTTCTGTGCATTGAAATCTGAGGACTATATGAGAGTCTCTACTTGTGTTTATGGTAAGGAGATTTGGGATAGACTGTGCATTACATACGAAGGAATAAACGAAGTAAAACTGTCTAGGCTTAACATTCTACTACATGATTATGAATTATTCCGTATGAAACCTAGCAAAATAATTTCTGACATGTACACTAGGTTCACCCAAATCGTGACATCCTTGCATGCATTAGGTAGAGAAATTTCAAATTCTGAGAAAGTGAATAAAATTCTTAGATGCCTACCTAGTTCCTATGATGCTAAGATAACTGCTATCACTGAGTCCAAAGATCTTAATGTTTATTCTATTGATAACCTCCTTGGGTCACTCATTGCATACGAGCAAGGAGTGAGCCAAAGGCAAAGTGATGCAGGTGAAAAGAAAAAGGAGCGGACGGTGGCATTAAAAGCTAGGAACTCATAAAGTAAAAGCTCTACAGGGGAGGAAGATGATGAGATAGCATTGATGACCCGACAGTTCAAAAATTTTCTGAAGAGAAAACAGAAGCGTCATCTGAACAGCTGGAATAAAGGTAAGAGCTCAAGGTCCAATAAGGTTTCATCTGATACAATCTGTTTTGAATGCAGGAAGTCAGGTCACCTTCGAGCCGATTGCCCCAATCTGAAGAGCCAACCAGCTAAGGAGAAAAGTGATGAGAAAGCCAAATACAAGAAAGGAAAGATGAGGACACAAAAAGCTTTTTGGGCTGACTCTGCCTCAGAATCATCAGAGGAAGAAGCAGAGGAGGATGTAACTAATTTGTGTCTTATGGCTAACGATAACCTTGATCAATTGGATCAAGACGAGGTATGTCAACTTTCATATGATGAATTACTGCTTATTTCTGAGAATATTTATGACTCGTATAGAAAACTGAAAAAAATGCATGCTAAACTTAATATTGAATTTAATTCTTTACAAATTGAGCATGCTAACTTAGTTAAAGAAAATTCTGATTTAGATAAAGATCACATGTTACTTCTTGATGAGTATGATGCAGTAAATAAGATGCATATTGAACTAATTGAAGCGCATGAATCCTTGAAAACATCGTATATTGAACTAGATATAGAGTTTGAAAAACTAACGGCACTTGCATTAGAAGTAGATCATAGTGAGCACTTGCTATTAATAGAAGTTGATGGATTGACAGCTCAAAATAAAACTTTTAGTGAGAGAATAAAAGAACTAGAAAATGAAATTGCATCACTCACAGGCCATCCTCGCAAACCCCCAACACAGCATGCATCACAAAACTTTAGAAAGAGGCACCACCACCCACGTAGATTAGTAAACCCATTTCCTGGTGTTAGGTGTTTCTCTTGTGGCATGCTAGGTCACATAGCCCGCACATGCACAATTCACTGTAGGACACACTTAGTTTGGAGACCTAAACTGCATCCATCACAGCATAGCATGCATACATCTCATTCATGCAAGCATAAGGAGGAACCCAAACTCACTTGGGTTCCCAAATCTAATCTTTGAATGAAATTATAGGGATGCTCTCACAAAAGACCTAGTGAGAGCATGTGGTACCTGGATAGTGGCTGCTCGCGACACATGACTGGAGATATGAAGAAGTTCATCCTATTGGAGACCAAAACTGGAGGCAAAGTAACGTTGGGAGACAACACTACCAGGAAAGTGATAGGCTCAGGTATCGTTGGTAATGCTAAGAATTTTTTAATTGAAAATATTTTATTAGTTGATGGTTTAAAGCATAACTTTCTTAGCATTAGTCAACTGTGTGACAAAGGTTTTGATGTTAAATTTTTTACTTATAGATGCCTGATTAGTTTATTTGATGAAATAATTTTAGAAGGAAAACGAATGAACAATGTTTACATGTTAGACCTTGATTGCGTTGATAGCTCAAAATCATTTTGCTTGAAAACAATAGTTGATGACTCGTGGCTATGGCATAGGAGGCTATGCCATGCTAGTATGAAAACTCTTAGAAACATCACTCAGAAAAACCTAGTTAGAGGTGTACCTAAGTTAGACTTTACCAAGGATCACTTATGTGATGCTTGCCAACTAGGAAAACAAGTCAAATCATCCTTTCACTCAATTAGAGATGTGATCACCTCTAGGCCACTAGAAATTCTACACATGGACTTATTTGGACCCGTTAGTACAACCAGTCTAGGTGGAAAGAATTATGGATTTGTGATTATAGATGACTTCACAAGATTTATTTGGGTAAGATTTTTAGCACACAAAAATGAGTCTTTTGAGGAATTTAAAGTTTTCTCCACATGGATTCAACGAAAATTAGGTTGTGAAATATCAACAATCCATAGCGATCATGGTAGAGAGTTCCAAAATGCTAGGTTTGAGTCATTCTGTCAAGAGATAGGAATAGAACACAATTTCTCAGCTCCTAGAACACCCCAACAGAATGGCATAGCAGAAAGGAAGAATAGAACTTTGGTAGAAGCTGCTAGGGCAATGTTAGCGGAGTATACACTTCCTAGATACTTTTGGGCAGAAGCAGTCAACACAGCCTGTTATGTTTTGAACAGAGTAAACATAAGATCGAAGCTAAATAAAACTTCATATAAACTCCTTAAGGGTAGGACACCAAACCTTTCACATTTACATGTCTTTGGGTGTAAGTGCTTCATCTTAAATAATGGTAAACATCCCTTAGGAAAATTTGATCCCAAGTCTGACGAGGGTGTCTTCTTAGGTTATTTTTCTGTAGGAAAGGCCTATAGAATTTTTAATAAGAGAACCCTTGTAGTAGAATAATCCACCCATGTGATATTTGATGAATCAGATATGCTCTCAGAAACTAAAATTGAAGATGATGAAATAGAGGCAATTCAAGGAGTAGAGACTATGACCTTAGGAGAAAGGGTTGAAACTCCGGAAGCTTTGCCTAGAGAATGGAGATATTCTTCTAGTCGTCCTAAAGAGTTAATTTTAGGAGACCCTTCAGAAGGTGTAAGAACTAGGCATGGACTTAGGAAGGAGGTTAGTCACTCAGCATTCATATATATGATAGAACCCACAAGTATAGATCAAGCCTTAGGAGATGAATTTTGGATTCTAGCAATGCAAGAAGAGCTGAACCAATTCACCAGAAATGATGTTTGGGAGTTAGTCAAGAGACCTAAAGAACACAGTGTTGTTGGAACAAAATGGGTCTTCAAAAATAAGGTGAATGATTCAGGAACAATAATAAGGAATAAAGCAAGACTAGTAGCTAAGGGGTACAACCAAATTGAGGGGATAGACTTTGAAGAAACCTTTGCCTCGGTTGCTAGACTAGAAGCCATAAGAGTGCTCTTAGCTTTTGCTTGCTTCAAGAACTTTAAGTTATATCAAATGGATGTAAAGAGTGCATTTCTGAACGGGGTAATTAAGGAAGATGTCTACGTTGAGCAACCCCCCGGATTTGAAAGTTCACAATTTCCAAACAATGTATTTAAATTAAGGAAGGCACTATATGGATTAAAGCAAACACCTAGAGCATGGTACGAAAGACTTAGCTCATTTCTTTTGGATAGAGGATTTAAAAGGGGTAGTGTAGATACTACACTCTTTTTACAAAAGGTCAAAGAAGAAATTCTCATTGTTCAAATATATTTGGACGACATCTTGTTTGGATCTTCGGATAAAAACTTATGCAATAAATTTTCAAAAACAATGAGTAATGAGTTTGAAATGAGCATGATGGGAGAACTTAATTACTTTCTTAGCTTTAGTGTAAAACAAATGAATAATGGAACCTTTCTTAACCAATCAAAGTATATTAAGGATATTTTAAAGAAATATGAAATGGATAGTGCAAAACCCATGAACACCCCAATGAGTTCGACAATTCAATTAGATAAGGATCCTAATGGAAAATCAGTAGATCAGAAAAAATATAGATGAATGATTGGATCCCTTCTTTACCTGACTGCCAGTAGACCGGACATAATGTTTAGTGTGTGCCTTTGTGCCCGTTTCCAAGCCGATCCTAAAGAGTCTCACTTAACTGCTGTCAAAAGAATTCTTAGATATCTACTAGGCACCCCAAACTTAGGAATTTGGTATCCCAGACACAGCACTTCCTTTGAAATCCTAGGGTACTCAGATTCTGACTTTGCAGGATGTAGGATAGATAGAAAGAGCACCTCTGGTACCTGCCAATTCATCGGACAATCATTAGTTTCTTGGTCCAGTAGGAAGCAAAACTCAGTAGCACTTTCCACAGCCGAGGCAGAATATATTGCAGTAGGAAGTTGTGTTGCACAAGTGCTATGGTTAAAACAACAAATTCTTGATATTGGACTACCTGTTGGAACCATCTCGATCATGTGTGACAACACAAGTGCAATTTATATCTCTAAGAATCCAATTCAACACTCTCGAACGAAACACATAGACATTAGACATCATTTCATTAGAGATCATGTTGCTAAGGGAGATATAGAATTACATCACATCGCTACAGGAGATCAATTGCCAGACATATTCACAAAACCTTTAGCTTTCGACACCTTTAGCACCCTGAGGACCAGATTAGGTGTCATAGATATAACAACATAAAAAAAAAAATTTGTGTTTTTGTTTGGCTGCTCCTGATCTTCACACACTCACCTCACCAAAACTCTGCATTCACTATTCATCGTACTGTACGACCTACATCATATTGTACGATACATCTCGCTGTCCATAAACGAGCAGATTTCGGCTCTGTTGATCGTATTGTACGATATAAATAGTACTGTATGATATTCTTCCCATATAATTGCCTACCGTATTGTACGATATCTCTTCTTCGTACGATACGATCCACGTCAGCAACGGATTGGTACGAATTAAATCCAGTTGGTACGACATTATTGAGTATCGTACGGGACGATACATTCCTTTCGTATTGTACGATCCACATCAGCACACGGAATAAATATGAGTTAAAGCTGTTCGGTACGATATTTATTATGTATCGTACTGTACGATACCCCTGTTCGTACAGTACAAAACTTTTGATCAAAAGTCGTACTGAGGCCTCGGGACGATCGAAATTTGCCTGATCGTACTATACGATACCTATTGTACTGTACGATTTGACTGCCTTTTCCCGAAACGAATGGTCAGAATATTGATTGCCTATCGTACTGTACGATTCAAGATCGTACTGTATGATTCACGAAATTTCCTATAAGAACCCTTGCCTAGGCCGTTCTTTTCACTCAAAAACCTCTCCTCACTCACTTATTCACTCGTTTTCGTGCCATATTGCAATGTCTAAGCGAGGTAGGATGACTGCTGGAAGCTCGTCCTCATCGAGTTGCCAACCTGATCGTTTTCTGAATACTGAAAATGAGGAAGCCTACCATCGATATAGAGCCTGCAAAATTTCCCCTTCAAAAATGCTTAATCAGGCTGCTCTTAATTATGAGGTAATGGACCTCTTTGCTTCCACCACATTCCAATTCCTACACACCCTTGCGTTTCCATATAATTCTGAACTTCTTTTTGAATTTCTCGCCAACCTCACCTACACCGTCGACAACACCACTTTTCACTCTTTTGTTTGTGGCCGCACCATTGAGATCACTAGAGCCGATATCGCCCAATATATTGGGCTGTCCACTGAAGGACCTATGGTTCGCTCATTTCTTACCGATGAATTTGATTGGAGCGGTGTAAATAGAGTCCTTAGGAATACTGCTTTTCATCAACACTAACCTCTTGTTCAATCATTAACTCGAAATGCCCGTATAATTCAACATGTTCTTCGAACCTCAATCATACCCAAAGGTGGCGACCGTATCAATCTGACCCCTACCTTGTCCGTCGCTACCTATCTTATTATGTCCAACATTAAGTTTGATAAGGTCGACTTAATTAGCAACTACATTCGCCACATGTTTTTTGTTCGTCTACCTACCACCCGACGGAAACAGAATCTAGCTCTTGGTCACCTAATAGGATATGTCCTCCACAATAAATATCAATTGTCCTACCCTGGTGAACCCGACATTCTTCCTATTTTTTACGGATGCTTCCTTCCGTATTCTCTTTCATCGGGGACATGAGCCTGAAGATCCAGTCTTTGATGAAGAAGAAGGAGAAGATGCCCCAGCCGCAGCTCCAGCTCGACCACGACGTCATGCCGCACTCCGAGCACCAGCACCAGCACCAGCGCACCCTAATGATGACTTAGTCGCCTGCTTCGACTAGCTGCAGACTCGTCTCGACATGCATATTCAAGAATAACATCACCAGCACGAGACTGATATGCAGTGGTTTGGAGAACGTTTCACTGCAATTGATCACCGCTTTGATGCTCTATTTCAATATTTTCAACCAAATCCACCTCCACCACCATGAGATCAGGACCCGTCTGCTTAGTTTGTTTGTGTTTGCATTGTAGTTTTTTTCTTCTTCTTTTGTTTTTTGCTTTTAGTTGCTTCTTCTTTTTGTGCTGTCAAAAGGGGGAGAAGTTTGTTGTACATGTTGTTGTGCCTGTTATCTAAATGCATTCCTTTTGTTTTGTACTTGCTTTTGTTATCCTATTTTTTTCTTGTGTTTACTTTAAAAAAAAATTAAAAAAAATATAAATAAAAAAAAAACAAAAGAATTGCTTTTCGTACTCACTTGCAACAAATTATTTGACATCATCAAAAAGGGGGAGATTGTTGCAACCCATGACCCCGAGTTTGAGATTTTGATGATGCCGAATAATGAGTGTTTTGGAATAACTTTTCATTGAATACTATTTTATTTGTTATTGTCCTTGAGTACTAACATTTCAGGAAGATCACAAGTGACTCAGGACGAAAGGAAGACTCAATAAAGGGTAGATTAGGAGTATGAGTCAAACATTATATTTTTCTATTTATTTTATTTTATTTTATTGAGTCTGGCCACAAAATGCAAAAGAGTAAGAGCAACCATGCACACACACAGGGGGAGGGTTTGTTTTTTAATGAAAATTGTCATAGAAATTCTTCTCTGGAGATCGTACTGTACGATTTTAATTTGTACCGTACGATCAGACCTATGTGGATGATTCTGTAAATAGATCGTACTGTACGAATACTTTCGTACTGTACGATATATTCAGATCCAAAACCCTAGCCGTAGTTTAATTTGAGTAAGTGATTTTTGCGCCGTTCGTACTGTACGAACGTGTTCGTACTGTACGATCTATTTTTAATACTTAGTTAAATTAACCCGTAATTAGTGCATGTAATCCAGGCCTAATTAATTTTTGAACATCGTACTGTACGAACCGGATCATACCATACGATGAACAGAGACGACATCTGATCGTCCAGACCATCGTCCTGTACGAATAGTGTTTTGTGGATCGTACCGTACGATATTATATCGTACAGTACAAATTGTTTTTGAACTGTTCGTACATCTTTGTACCAGGACGACATCTATTTATACATATCGTACTGTACGATGTTTCATCATACTGTACGAACAGTAACGGCTACTTTTGAAATCAGAGGTTTTTGGAGCCCGTTTTTAGATGTCAATCTTGTCTTTTTTCAGAAAGAATCACAGAGGGGGTGAACGTGGTTAGAGAGGGATTCCAAGGGAGAGAGCTCTAGAGAAATTCTTGAGGGTTGAGAGAGGAAGAAGGAGGTGAGTGTTGTGAGGGAGAAGAGGTGTGAGGGAGATCACACGGTTGCTCCAAGCTTGCTGCATCTTGCTCCTCCTATGGCCCTAGAAGGATTTGAGGGAGAATCTCGAAGGGAAAGGCTCATCTACATCTATTACCTCGAGGTTCTCTGTGTTGAGTCTAGTAATTAGGTTGTTAAGCCTAAGTAAATGTCCCACGGCTACCAAGAGGGGGGTGAATTGGTAGTTTTAAAATTTTAAACCCTCTTAATGATAAAGTTGAACCGAAATAAAATTTTCTTTTAAAGTTTGTAGAAAAATGTTTTTCAACCACAGAGTTGTTAAAACTGAAATTTAAAATACGGAAACGTAAAAGCAATAAAGTAAATGACACCAGATTTATAGTGGTTCGGTCTATAACCAGACCTACATCCACTCCTCAGAGGCACCCTCTGAGTATTGCACTAATACCACAAAGTGACTCTCCTTTAGCACCCACAGCAAGGCGGAGAAGCCTGTACAAAACCCTCTTTTCACCACTCTCGGTGCGGCAGAGAACCGTCGTCCTTTTACACAATCCACAGTGCTGGCAGAGAACCGTCGTCCTTTTACACTCTCCTAATGTGGGCAGAGAACCGTCGTCCTTTCACACTCTCCTAGTGTGGGCAGAGAACCCTACGGCTGTTCACACTCTCCAAGTGTAGGCAGAGAACCTTCTTCCTTTTACACTCTCCTAGTGTAGGCAGAGAACCCTCGTCCTTTTCACACTCTCCAAGTGTCGGCAGAGAACCGGACCTTCTTGAATGATCTTCTCACAAGAATCTAGAAGGAAGAAAGAAAAGAGTGAAGAAATCCAATTTCACAAGTAGAGATTCTTACCTTTGCAATCCAAGTGAAGCCTTCTCGCTCCAATGGTAGGAATCCTCCTTTGAAAGCTCTCTTCCACTCTCCCCTTGGCTATTCTCTCAATAGGCACGAAGATCAAATGACAAAAAGATTGGGTGGCAGTCTAATTTGGAGTATTTATACAAAAGACATGAAAAACCGCCCAAAAACTGCAAGTTTTCAATTCTGTACGCAGTGGATCGTCCCGTACGATCCTGGATCGTCCTGGACGATTTTACTTAAACGATCTGAAACGACCCAATTTGTATATGTGTACGAAATGACTTCGTACAGCTGATCGTCCTGTACGAACTAGGTTCGTCCAGTACGAACGGTTATTACAAGGTCGGTTCTAGAAACTGCTGAAAACTGTCCTAAGTCGGTTTATCGTTTGGACGAAAATGTGTTCGTCTGGACGAAAATTTTCCAGAGAGCCGATCGTCCTGGACGATTCTTTATTTCGTCTGGACGAAAAATTTCCAGAGTGCCCATCGCCGCGGACGATAATTTGCTTTCGTCTGGACGAAAATTTTCCAGAGAGCTGATCGTCCGGTACGATAATTATTTTCGTCTGGACGAAAATTTTCCAGAGGACTGGTCGCCTCGTACGATGGTAAAATTCGTCTGGACTAAAATTTTACAGAGAACCCATCGTCCGGGACGATATTAAAATTCGTCCTGGACGAATAGGACTTAGAAAAAATTTTCAAAGCAAGTTCATATTCGTTCCAAGTGCTATATAGGAGATAACTGACAGATCGTCCAGTACGATAAATATCGTCCTGTACGATCAGTATTGAATTTCATGATCTCCTAATTTGTGTGTGTGAGATTTTATTCACTCAATTACAATCACTCCCTTTCAAAATTAATTCAAAGAAAAGACAAACTTCAAATAAACAAAATATCATATGTTGAATTTGATTTGAAGTTTTCGTAGTCTGGAGTCTGATTTTCCTGAAATGTTAGTACACACAAGAGCAAGTGCAAATCTTCTAAAATTGTTAGGAGATAACTATACATCTGAACAATAATGTTTGGAATCATCAAAACTACATAAGTTGCACAAATATAAATCATTCAAATAGCAACTATTCAAACACTCTGCCTTCTCCAGGAGGTAGAAAAATGAGAAGGTTCTCTGCCGTCTCTAGGAGGGCGAAAACAGAGTTTGGCACTCCGCCACGCCGGGTTGGTGAAAGGGAGGTTTGTAAAGGCTTCTCCGCCTTGCCGAGGGTGGCAAAAGGAGAACTATTTTGATAGTGAAAATTCCGGAGCGGAGGACTCCGGGGAGTGGACGTAGGTCATATTTTGACCGAACCACTATAAAAATTCTTGGTGTGTTTTTTTCCTTATCGTCATTTACTTTTTTACTTGCATTTAATTTTCATAAATATTGCATGGTGAAATTTGTGGAAGAAAATTTGCTTAAAATTTTGTTGTAGAATTTCAAAAATAACAAAAAAATTAGAACTCTTATTTAGGGTTATTGTTATTAAGAAAAAGATTTTCACAATTCACCCCCCCCCCCTCTTGTCAGTTAGTAATTTCATTAAGAAATTTCTTAATTCAAAATCAAACATTTGAAACTTTTAAAATTCAATTTTAAAAATCAAATTCAAACACATTCAATCCAAAATCAAATCAATTCAAATTCAAAACTTTCAAATTTCAAGGTTTAAACCCGATCCTCTGTATAGAGCAAGTTTCCTCTACATATGATCAATTTAAGACTTGATCCTCTATGTGGAGCAAGTTTCCTCCACATATGATCATCCAGACCCGGTTCTTTGTGTAGAGCAAGTTTCCTCTCCACAAGACCGCTCGCTGGTGGTGGAGCATGCTCTCTTGGCACCACCCTCGTATTTGACTTGAGGATTAGTGGTGGAGCGTGCCCTTCGTGGCGCCATCCTAATTCGTTTCCGCTAGTGGTGGAGCATGCCCTCTGTGGCACCACCCTAGCATTTGAGTTAAACGATTAGTGGTGGAGCGTGCCCTTCGTGGTGTCATCCTAATTCGTATCCGTTAGTGGTGGAGCATGCCCTCTATGGCACCACCCTAGCATTTGAGTTAAACGATTAGTGGTGGAGCGTGCCCTTCGTGACGTCATCCTAATTCATACCCGTTAGTTATGGAGCATGCCCTCTGTGGCACCACCCTAGCATTTGAGTTAAACGATTAGTGGTGAAGCGTGCCCTTCGTGGCGTCATCCTAATTCGTATCCATTAGTGGTGGAGCATGCCCTCTGTGGCACCACCCTAACATTTGAGTTAAACGATTAGTGGTGGAGCGTGCCCTTCGTGGCGCCATCCTAATTCATACCCGTTAGTGGTGGAGCATGCCCTCTGTGGCACCACCCTAGCATTTGAGTTAAATGATTAGTGGTGGAGCGTGCCCTTCGTGGCGCCATCCTAATTCGTATCCGTTAGTGGTGGAGCATGCCCTCTGTGGCACCACCCTAGCATTTGAGTTAAACGATTAGTGGTGGAGCGTGCCCTTCGTGGCGCCATCCTAATTCGTATCCGTTAGTGGTGGAGCATGCCCTCTGTGGCACCACCCTAGCATTTGAGTTAAACGATTAGTGGTGGAGCGTGCCCTTCGTGGCGCCATCTGAATTCGTACCCGTTAGTGGTGGAGCATGCCCTCTGTGGCACCACCCTAGCATTTGAGTTAAATGATTAGTGGTGGAGCGTGCCCTTCGTGGCGCCATCCTAATTCATATCCGTTAGTGGGGGAGCATGCCCTCTGTGGCACCACCCTAGCATTTGAGTTAAACGATTAGTGGTAGAGCATGCCCTCCGTGGCACTACCCTAATAAATTTAAATCTTGATTTCCCATGGATGAACTTTTAATTCCCTTAGGATTAAAATTCCACACTTGACCTTTAATCTCGGTCAACGCCAATATGTGAAATAAAACTTTGCTCTCTTACACATATTGGGGGTCCATTTGTTGACCTCATTTTTGTATGAGGTCACTTGGACTACTCTTGATCCTAAATCAATTTAATTTCCAAATTAATTTAAATTCTAGGATCCTCTTAGAATCCTGACCTTAGGATCTATGCTAGGATTCTTCTAGAGCTTAGACCTTAGGAGCTACTCTAGATCCTAAACTTCTTCTAGACTCCAAGTTCTAGGAATTTCTTAGGCTCTAGGATCCTTTTAGATTTTTAACTTTAAGATCTATTCAGACCTTAGGATCTACCTAGATCTTATGTCAATCAAGCCAAATCCAAGGTCCAAAGGTTTTGTCCTAAAGGTCTTTTCCATTGAAATTTCAAACACTTTAAAACCCAGTTAAATGACCTCCGATTCAGAATCTGTCAGTTGCATATTGATGGGACATGTCTCTGGAGGTAACCCTCTAAATTTGATCCCATTCTGAGGTCTCTAACCCTAGAAACTTAATCAAAATTCATAGGCTATAAAACCTTCAAATATTTATAGCCTATGCCACTAGACCTGTCACCTTGAAGATTCTGACCTTAGAGCCTTCACCAAAGCCTATAGTCACTTCCAGACCTTTAATCTTGATATGTTGAACTCTAAATGTCACTTTGAATCTGTTGAACCCATTTCTAGACCTTGGACCCACCTAGTTGACCAAGTCAACCAAGATTGAATCAAAATTCTCTTAAGGCTCTAATGGGTTATTTTAACCCATTTAATCAATTGAATCCATTTTAAGCTTCAAACCAACTTCTAATTATGGCCTAACCATGTTTTGGGATGTTGGTCAATCAAATCCAAGTAGAGTTGACTAAGTAAACTCTAAGGTTGGGTTAAATCTACTCTAAACCCCATATCAAGTTCAAACCTCCATCCCTTTACTTGGCTTTGGTTCTGATTTATTTTAATCAATTTTTGAGGCCACTTGGCTGCCACATCAGCAGTCCACTTGCGTATTGACCAATCAACATTTGGTTAACAACTCTTTAAATGTCTAAATGGCTTGAACCCTCAAACTCCTAGTGGAATATTGCCTTAAGCTCTTCTCATTCCAGCATTCAAAGCAATCCTCCTTGCCACCTTGCATGCCACATCAGCTACCTTGACCCATTGACTGGTCAAACAGTTAATAGAGGGTCAAAGTAGCCTCCAAATGGATTAAAACCTTGATTAAACTTAATTAGCTCAAATCCCATTAACTCCAGCAGCTCTAATCATGTTCTAGAACTTTCCTAGACTCTATCACAGCCCTTTGAACTTGATCAAACAGCCCTCAAGGCTCCATGTGTCATTGAGGGGACCAAGGGAACTTTCCAACTAGCATGTCCTTCATGTCCTTTATCCCAGCTTTCCAACTGCCCCCTTAACACTTGGCAGCCATCAGGGAGTTCATCCAGTTGATCCTAGCCACTCCTTTGGCCAGAGGAGGATTGAATAGGGTAAAACCTTATATTGAGCCCCCATTCGAATCCCATCAATCTCTCTCCATCCCCAGCCTCTCAAACCTAATTCTCTATTCCATTGAGCTCCACAGATAATTTCCCACACTTCCTAAGTCGAATCCCGCCGGCTAAAGGCCTTTCTAGCAAGCTTCCCGGCGAACCTAGCTCAAGTCCGTCCAAGGAGTATTCCTCTTGATCCAGGCATTATAAGGACAAGGAGTCTTCTACAACATTGAACGTGGACAGTCAACAAGCTCAGAAAACCAAAGATCTTTCGAATCCACTGGTTGGATTGAGGTAAAAACCTAAACCTAGTTTAGGACACTTAGTTAAATTAGCTTTCTAATAAGTGCATTTAAAATATTAAAAAAATATCCCCATTGATTCTCTTCACCTAGAAAATCTAAGTTTAAAGTTTCAAGTCATTTGATTCCCTGGTTTGAGAGAAAATTTAAAAAAATGGGTTCTAGGGCTCGGTTTGCTGGTTGCATGAACCGAGCTCTGTTTGGTCCGTTGATCTCTCAATCAACGGATATGATCGCGCCATTCCGTGCATTGATTAGACGTGTATTTGATCCCGCTGCTCAAGCTGCAGTCCGGCTCGATCCTGGCCGCCCGTTCAGAACCACAGGATGAGCCCTCCGCTGTTGGATCTTGCTCAACCGAATCGGACGGCGGGATCTGATCCCCACCGTTGAACGACATAGGCACTCGATCGGATGGCCCGCGATGCCTGCTGACGTGGTTAAGTAAACCGCGTTGCGCGGTCCGCAGCAGACGCGTGGATGACCACCGCCGCGTTTTGAAGCCCCAACCCAGGCGCATTTAGAGTTAATCAATTTGCATGCTTAGGTTGTGCACACACCACCTAGCCTAGGCTCTCCTAGACTTAGAAATTGATTGTGTTTGTGTGTATATGCATATTAATGTTAAGTCCAAGGGTTAGAAACTTTGATTTGAACCTAATTAACTTAGCGGCATCGTTAAGAACAAGAATTAAGGACATATTTAGAAAAATTAGAGAAATCCTAAGGATTAGGACACACCTTATTTGAAATTGAAACTTGAACATTTCAAACATAGTGACACTCTCAGCCGATAGGAAAAATTTCATTGGGTTTAGACACCATTAAGCCCTCTAATTAATTTTCCTAAGTTTAAGCCTTAAAACCTTCCAAAAATGTAATAAATCCAATTTAAACCCAAAATTATGTGTAACCCCTCTAACTGACCATAATTAAATCCTTAATCAATGAAAATTAAAATCATTTTAATTTGACAGCAATTCTATAATTAATTTAATTTTAATTAAAAACCTATGTTTAATTAAAATAATTAATTAATAATAATTAAAAATTCCAATAAATTTTCAAATACTTGGGAATCTCTCCTTAGGTCATTTCTGACCTTTGGAGTTGATTTCAAGGAGTTGGGAACTCATTTAGAGCAAAACCACAAAAAGGGCCTTTAATTAAGGATTTTTCAATAATTCATTAAATACCTTGAATTTCAAACCTTCATAACTAATTCAAGAAAAATCCAAATTGATCAAACTCACTTGCATTCAACTCCTAATAAGGTCTAATATTTATTAAAAATATTAAACTTCAAGAAATATTTCAAATTTAAAAAGTCAACAGATTGGTCAATTGTAGGTCAAAACTAGTTCAAAACTTCAAACATTTATAATAAAATGTAAAGAAATCCAATTTTAGCTTACTTACCTTATAATTGATCGTATTAAGGTCTAGTATTTTAATAAAATATAAACATTTCAGAATTTAAGCTTAATTAAAAAGTCAATTTCTAACCCCCTTAATTAAATAATTAAAATATTCCAAAATTCTAAAAAACTCAAAATCACTCTAAAACTCTAGAAGTGTTTAATCAACCCTTAAAATTAGTAATCAACCCATTTTTTATTAAAATATATTAAGTTTCAAACTTTAATCAAATCAAATCTCTTAATTATACTGGGTACCACTAGGTAACCCAGGCCTACGAGGCTGTTTACTCAGCCCCAAGGAAGGTGAAATAAACTTCATGGCCTCGGTGTGAAACAAAGGAGGTTTTCCAACAAATAATTAAGAATCAATTTTTAAAATTTATTTAAAGCCATTAAAACTTAAACTTTAATTAAATCCCTTAAGCCTTTCAACCAATCGTATCTTAAATAACTTCAACCTAATATCCTATTTAGGAAACATCAAAACCACACAACCTTACTCACATACTTTAGATGGTTTGCTAGGACAACCATCTCTAGTTTTAGGCTAGGCCGGTATTTAATTTTCCGTTGTGTGCCGAGTTTTTGAATTTTTACTACATGCTGCTTGCTAGCTTAGAATTGATTGGTTGTTTGTTTATTTATTGCAATCTGTTGAGCATTTAAATTTCAAAAATATTAACTGTTTGAGATCAAATATTAACCGCTTGGGATTATATATAACTGTTGATTATTAGGATAACCTTGTAGGATCGAGTCTAGATTTTCTATTTTTAAATTAATGTAAATTTGATTGAATAAGGTTGTAAATTCTTTGAAATGATTTGAGATTTGGATACTTAATCCAATTTGGATTCCAAAGATGTGAAGACATCCCTAAAGGGGAGAGTCTTCTTTCATTTGGAAGTCAAATTAGGATACTTTTCAAATATCCAAAGAGGAAAGATAACACCCCGATCAAGGGAGAGTTTCTTTTCATTTGGATATCCTGAACCGACGAATCAAGATGTTCGTGAGAAGACGAAGAAATGGACCATGAGAAAAATCCCAAATCTCAAAATCATTTGAGTCTTAGGATAAAATCCGGGTTGTAGTCAGTGGTGCCCGGCCACTTTAATTTTCTGCAAAATTCTGTGATGTAATAATAAGTGGCACTTGCCATATGGACTTTCAATTTGAGCATTTAATTTGATTGATTTATTTAATTGATTGTGCAGTAGAACTACCTATTTTTCTAGTATTTTTACCTGCATGCCGATTTTGATTTGACTTGGAGTACGATCGTAGGCTCTTAAGGACTTAATAATTTTTTTCTAATTAAATCAAATTAAAAACTTTAAGCTTACATAGAAACTCTAACGAATTTAAGAAGTAAGCCTGGGACCACCGGAAGTTTTCATTTCATAGCATTCATTCAAATTCAAACTTTTAATTGAGTCGATTAGCATGCATCATATTAGCAACTAATTTTAAAAAAATATTTAAATCTTTAATTATATTAGCTTAAGCATCAAACCCAACATAAGTCAAAGGGGCCAATTAGGATCTGCTCTAGATGTCGGCTCCGTTCTCAAAAACATATCTTAAATAACGTCCATACCCATTCTAACATTAAATGACTTGATACATGATTTTAAAGCGCCTAGGTGGTTTAGCTGGCTCCCCAATACAGGTCGGGGTAAGTCCAGATATGCATTGCACTAGCTAGGTTCAGGTCACTTTTTAGTACTCAATTTAGACTTAGGTTCCGAGGCTGGCTCGGGCTATAAGACCTCAACCTCCAGGAATTGAATCCCAACTTTCTAATAAAATTGAGCACTTAAACATTAAATCTCTTTCAATCAAATTTAAGCCCAACACTTAGGATAGACCGGGGTGTTTATGAAGTAATTCAGAATCTCAAAATACCTCCTACCCCTCTTCCTTTGACTCTGAAAATAACTGCTCCAACTTGAACCAATTCCACTTGAAATTCCTACCCTTTTCTTCCTTTGATGTCAAACTTTGAAAATCCAAAATGAAATTTACACCGCTATTTTAATCGAGAGTGTTCATAGGAAAATTTCTAATTTTCTTACGATGTAATTAACTACGAGGGCTTGCGCTCGTAGGAGATTTAGAAACTCAGATCTAATTTTTTAAAATTGAAAATTTCAAAAATCTTTAATTAATTATTCTTGGGAAAATACAACGATCATTATCGTCATTTTCAAACGATCGATAATGATTGATATCTTCTTTCTTTAGAGAGATATATCAATTATTATTGTGTTTTTTATTATGAAATTAATGATCTTTCATCCAAATTAGCATAGTCAAATAATTTTGAGTTTGACTACGATAATTCGGATAAATTTGAAATTCAAAAATTTAAACCCATTAGGGAACGATATGATCATCTCCCGAGGTGATATATTGTTCATAATAACGCGTTCAATTTTAAAATAAAAAATTTAATCTTCCCAAAGAAAATTAATATACTAGTTATATTGCACGTGCATTAAATGCACGTGAATAAAAAATAAAGAATAAAAAAATTTAAAAGTATTTTAAATATATTATTTTTCTTAAAATATATTAAGTTTATCACTATTAGTAATAATAGTTATTAATTAAATTAATGAAGAGTAACATATTTTTATTAAAAGCATAATAGAAAAAATATATTAATATAATTTTACAATTCCATATTAAAAAATACATATGTTTTTTCTATATAACAAATATTATCATAAAAATAATCAATTCATATTTAGAATAAAATCTCAAAAATATCATTATAAATATGTCGTACTAATCTAAAATAATAAAAGAGATAACAAATTTATCTTATTTCATTCACAAAAGAACATCTCATCTATAATAAAATTTTACTATCTTACAACAATTTCTTTAAAGGCAGTTTTGGTGGTGAAATATGCATATCCAATGGTAATGTGATTAATTATTTGAAGCAGAACAAACAAAATAAGAGCAAAGCAGCAAAAACCCACGAAGAAACATTTTGTTATCATTGCTGAAAATTTGGAAAATAAATAAAAGAAGCATTATTAAATGAATAAAACAGAAGAACAACCTTGCATACAAGTATTTGAAGTAGTAGTGGATAACTGGGAAGCATGCAAGTCGAGACATTGTCCATCCATTGCAGAAGAAAGACGAAGACGACTGGAGCCAAAGGACCATATGAAAGTTTCATCAGTAGGCAAGCACCATCAGGGACGGAGCCAGAATTTTTTCCTAGCGAGGCACAAATCATTAAAATAAGAAAAAATTTCTCACATTAAAATTTTTTTAGATCAAGAAATGAATAATCAAACAATTTACTAAAAGTAAGCAAATGTTGAAGCAGTTTTCACTTTAATCCCAATTTTACTAAATCTGAAACAGTATTTTCTATCATAATATACTACTAAATGTGAATAAATTGCTCACCGTACCCAAAAACAAAAGCCCATACGCCAAAAATTTTCTCCAAAAACATAAGACCCCTCAAAAAAACAAATAAGAAGATCATAATCATGAAAGGTAAAAAGATTTTAGTGTCAAAATCTGCTACCAGATTCAGACATCAAACGTATGGAAGAGTTTGGGGTCGGCTTAATCCAAGCAAGAAGACCTCCGGTAGATGCTTGCGATTTCTTGCCCGTTTCCAACTGAAGGATTTCCTCCTCCTGAACTATCAGCACAAAAACATTGGAAAAAGAAAGAGTAATTACTTCTCTCGTTGGGATGAAAATAATATATAATAATTTTGATTTAATATATAATTAATGATTCATAAATATATTTAGATTGATATTAATAATACAGTCAGTGGGGGGTGCCCCCAGAACCCCCATACTGCATCCGCCCCTGAGCACCACCATAAGTTCTATGAACAACATGAACCATGTAAAACTCATATCCCTAACAAAAACAACTACCAAAAATAGTAAAATTAATCCACCAAAAAAATAGTTCTAAAGTTTTAACTAAAGAATTCATTTTGTTTCGCTTCCTCCCGAAGAGTTCAAGGTTTCATAGAATTCTAATGATATGGGAATAAGAAAACCAAAGAAAATCAAATACATTGGGCAGGACCAAAAATGAGATAGAGGACTTACAAGGAGTTGGCATGCTGGATGTCAGCTTCAAGAGCCTTCCGAGAGCCTTCGAAGTAAGATATTCTTCAGGCAAAGCACGCGAAGAAGTCGAAGAAGCTTCTTTAGCAACTCGATCTTTCAATACTTAGCCCGAGGCGAGGCGAGAGCGAGCCGGTGACGACCTTTTTTCAAATGTGAGAGGGACAAGGGTAGGGAACGAAGGCTGCGGGGTGGGCTGGTTCTAATGGAATAGTACTATGAAATAGAAAGGAAGTGAATACTAAGTAATGCGTGCGGAAGACGAAGGGTCATGACAGATTGAGGGTTACAATAAACCACATGTAACTCTTCACATAAATCCAAATAAATAAATGAAAAACCCCGCACACGAAAATAAATGGAATGAAGATAGACCGAGCACACCCCCTTCGTCTTCTGCTTGCTTTAATGCAAGTTTTATGTTCAAAAATTAATATGCAATATAATTTAAACGATCATTAACTTAAGATAAATGTTTTAATATTAACGTTAATATTAAAACATTAATGTCATTTGATATAAAAAATATATTTAAATCATAATTACCACATGTAATGAATTAAATGTTTGGCTCCAAACTTTTATCTGTCATTAATTGTTACGTTATAATTAATTAAAACCTTTTAATTAAGCATATGAGATATGAAGGAAAGTTATAATTAATTTAATTTAATTGGCGCATGAGAATAGAGAGTAGAAATTAATGGAATGTGTTATAAATAAAGAATTTGAAGAGTCATAAATGAACGTTTCAGATTATTTTAAAATTTACAAATGAATGATGAGGATCTGCTAAGAGTGGAATCCCAAGCCACTTTTATATAGTAGTATAGATTTTTAAAACTATATATATAAATATATTTTTTAATCAAAATAGATACAAAATGAGAATATACATGAAAAGGTTAGAGTAGCTCTAGTATAAGATAAGATTAGAGAGAGTCACCTTAGATGGTTTGGTCACATAAAACGACAGCCTTCCGATGACTCTGTTAGGAGAGTAGAGGTATTAGATTTGACTTATATTAGGAAAGGTAGAGGCAAACCTGAAAAGACTTGGTTAGAAAATATTAGGAATGACATTTCTTTATTAGATTTAAATGAGAATCTAACTTTTAATAGGATACAATATAGAAAAAAGATTCAAGTAGCCAACCCCACGTAGTGGGATAAAGGCTTGATGTTATTGTTGTTGTTATTATAATATTAAATAAATTATATTATTCATTTATTTTTTTATGTACTATAAATATTAATTAATTATTTATTTATAATAAATGATTTAATTTGACCTCAATAATTTATAAATGTAAAATAATAATATGAATTTAATATGTAAATTATAAATATAAATTATATATAAATACATAACATAAATTAAGAATAATTTATATTAAACTTATTAATTCATTTGTAAGTTAATTTTTTGTTAAATTTAAATTATATTTAAAGATTGATTATGTTTAAATTTAAAATTATATAAGATATTAGTAATGTGTGAATTCAATTTATTTTTTAATAAAAATTTTATATTATTATATGATTTTTATGTCATTTAAATTTTATTTATTACATCATCCGGTTCGATCGGTCGAACCGATTGAACCGTGAGCCGCTCCTTCTACCGGTTCATTATCCGTTCCAATTTTCACAACCTTGCTAATAATTACTAACTATTACTCAAACACATATCCACATCCATTTCAATATATTGCAATAAATAATGTATAATTAAGCTTAATTAAAAAAATGTCAAAATGTCATAACGGTAGATAACAAAGAATCTTATTAAGCAAACATACACATTTAAAAAAATACCAAAATAATAAGAATTGTATAAAACAATATTTTAAAACTTCTATTGTACAACACGACTATTTTTAGTCATTAAAATTTTTTTTCTGGGTAGACAAAAATTATTCTATGTTCAAAATCACCCGGTGAAAATTTCAAATAAATACTCAAAATATTCATCATCTTGATCTTCAAAACATACGAAAAGTTATGCAATGAAAGTTTTGCCAATACAAAGTAATTTATATTTTTTGATAATTGAGACACAAATTTGATCAGAAAAATACTAAAAATATAAAATCTTTGAAATCAGAAATAGGTTAAAGGTTCCTTTTAGTGAGACGAGCAAATTTTCTACTTGACCTGTCAGACAAAAATCGCCTCATGGCCTCCAAATATGGATTTATCTTTTCTCTCTCATCTCATTTCTCTCAAAATTTTTTAAAACTTTCTCTATTATGCTGAAATGAAGAAAGGAAAAGGTTTTGAAATAATTTAATGACTTTAGATATTTTTGATTAAATAATACTTAATATTATTTTATTAATTTAATTAATTTCTTTTAATAAAAATTCAAATAAATCATTTTAGGATTTTAAAAATATATGAAATTGATATGCAAATCAGACACATGACGATCCCGAAATCCTTACTTATACCGGTAGATATAAATTTCTTAAGGATTTTCACCGATGTCCAAAAATTATGAAAATATTTATGTAAGTAAACTACTGTAATTAAAATACTATATGGAAGATGGTTTGCAATTTGGAATTATAATGACTCTAGAAAAAAATTAGCAAAGTTAAAATACGGGCTATTACAAGAACTCCTTTCACAAGCATAGAACCTTGACTCATTTTCACTCTCATAGTGAGGCAGAGAACCTTGACTCCTTTTCACCCTCATGATGAGGCGGAGAACCTGGAATCACTTTCACCTTTCCTGATACGGTAGAGTAACTGGGTCTTTGACATCGAAGATATCTTATTCTTCTCAAAATTTTCCTGAAGATGAACCTTGAATACGATGGTACTAGGGTACAAGCTTTCCATAGTAACCATGTAAAACCCTCTCCACACTACCTTTAAACCCACACATATCTTCTCCCTTTCAAACTCCACCCTTTCCTCTATCTCTTTCCAGGCTATCTCTTCAAGTTTTCTGTAGAAGAACGGATACTAAATACACGCCAAAGACTCTTTCTAAGTCTTTCGAGAAAGCTTAAAACACGAGGGCTTCATGAAACTCTAATTTTCATGATGTTCATATTCTATTATTATAGTACAATACACGTATCGTACAGTATGATCAATGCAATTCAAACTCGTACAGCAAGATCATTTAGATAAACTGTTCAACTTTTATAACATTTTGTATAGTAAAATTAAGGTATTGCATGATACAAACTATAAAAATTTCTTATATTAGTTTGGTACGATTTTTAGGATGACCAAATTTGTACACTGTCAATCGTCTAGGACTATAGACATCATACAATATGATTTGTAAAAAAATGTAAAATTCATTCAATACGATATCAAGGATGACCAATTTTGTACACGGGTAATCGTACAGAATGATCAGTCATAATATTTATTCATGATTTAATTGTCTGGTATCAAGGGATTAATTAAGAAAGATTTAATTAGGGCATACGGTATGAACTAAATCATATTATACAATCAGCACAGAATTAGTATATTTCTTAACCTTTCATGGCTAGGGTTTTGACAAAGCACAACATATCTTATAATATGAATTAAAATTGTACAATATGAAGCAAGGTCGTATAGTATAAAACCAAAATCATATAATATGATGTACTTTAAAAAACTCTCTCAAAAAATATTTTTCTCACTCTACCTGTGTGTGCAAGGTTACTCAGCAAAGATACTAATAATACTTGGATCAGGTTTGTAATAATCAGGTTTGTAATAATCTTTCCATTTTTTTTTATAATGATAAATATTATTGCTTAAGATTTTCAAAAAGTTTCTTTCCTCAAAAGTCCCCCCTTAGATGATAATTATATGTAACAATAAAAATGAGAGAGGAATGCTAAAGGGTGGCTTTGGTATGGGAGGTATATTAAGTGAAGAAGCATTCAATACAAGTGTCAATTGTGCTTGATGTGGCATATAGTGAAAAATGGCTTTGGTCCAAGTGGTTTTGGCCACTTTGGGCTAGTTTAGGGGTTCACCCAAGTCAACCCAAAAGTTGAGCTGATTAGGGTAGGTGCCTTGGGTCAAGGGCAAGCCAATGCAAGTGTTTATTTGGCTTAGTGGGATTTGGGGTTAGAAATGGCTCAACCCATAGTGGTTTTGACCACTTTGGGTTAGCCTAATTTCTAACCCAAGTTGACCTAAGGGCTGGGTCAACTTGAGAAGGTGTGTTGGGTCATGGGGGACCCAATGCCACCATTAGTTTAATCCAATTTGGCTAGGGTTGGAATTTGGCTCAAGGGACACCTATCTTTGAGCACTTAGGTCAAGTCAAATAGTTAACCCAAATGGACCCAAGTTTTGGTGTCTCAAGGGGATTTCCCTAGAAACCTAATGGGTCTTTCCATGGGTTTAGGTAGGGTTCACAAGGCCTTGGTCAAAGGGTTTTAATGTGTAGAAATAAATGTATGGGAAGTTTGGCCAAACTTGGTTGACTTGGTATGAAAGTTTGTGAGGGTTGTTAAACCTTAATAAACTAACCCGAGACTAACCAAGAGAGGGGTGAATTAGTTATTTAAAAAAAATTAAGGCAAAAAGAAAATATTTTTGAATATTTTAAAATACATAATTTTATCTCACAAAATGCGGAAGCAAAACTATTTTCATAATAATGGAAATTGGAGATTTCAAACACAGAATAAATCACATAAAAATATGAAAATCAAATGAGAAAAAGTAAATAGAAAGAACACACCATAATTATAGTGGTTCGGTCAACTTGACCTACATCCACTCCCCAAAAATCTCCTTTCCAGGTATTCCACTAAAAGTAGTCTCTCCTTTTCCCCCACAACAAGGCTGAGAAGCCCTTAAAAAAATTTTCGACCGACTTGATGAGGTAGAGTACCTTGAATATTTTTACTCCCTCCTGGAGTAAGAAAAGATTTTAATAATCCTTTTTCACCCTCATGGTGAAGATAGGGAACCTGGATCTGATGCTGATGATACTCTCCCCAAAGCCACCCAGGAACTAAGGAAGAAGCTTTAAGAAGATGGTGGAAATCTTGCTTGTAGCAACCTTTATGAATCCCTCATAACTCTCTCTCATAAGGATCTCTCCCTTTTTTCTCTCTTAAAACTCTTTCTCTCTCTTCCTTTTTTTAAGCTCTCTCACAAATCAGCTCAACAATAAAAGATGTCTCAAAAGATAATATGAGAGATTAAATAGAAAGCCTCAAAAGAAGCCCTAATTTTTAATTTTCCATCAATGATCTTCTAGTACAATCCGTAGATCATTCTATATGATTAGTATAAAATAACCCTTTTAGTGAGTACGGTTAGTATTATCTTATACGATTAGTTTAATTATATGTACATATCATCTAGTATAATTCTACGATCGTCCGAGATGATTAGTTCAAGATACTATATTAATCATCAAGTACGATATGGGATGATGGATTGTGATCTACATATCGTCCTGCACATCCCTCATGACGTCCACCCTGATCGGTTGTACGATTAGAATAAAATTATGGTTTTCAACTTGGATCATGGGGGATCATCCCATGAAATATCAAAGATCATCCAATACGATCATGGTAGATCATCATAGTAGATCTGATAGAGCAATCTAACTATACTTAGTTCCCTAATTATCAAATAAATTTAAGCTTGATTGTCAAAAATTATCCAATACGATGTATATCATCCTGTAAGATGTATATCGTCATGTACGATTAGAATAAAATTTGAAGATTTAAAATATTGGATAAATGGAAATTAGCGACTATTGTTTTTTGTTTATAACTGATCGTCCTATTGTTTGATTTAAAAAGTGTATAGTTTTGAAAATATTAATTTCCTCTGGGAATAATTTGAAGTTAATATTTGAATTTTATTTCCAGAATCAAACATCCATTAGTGATGATATATCACCTCAAAAGATGAAAATAAAATCTCTTAATGAGTTTAGATTTAGAATTATAAATTTGAACCTGAATATCAGAGTCAATTTTGAGAGAGAACTACATATGATCCCAAAGGATCAAAATGGTGTTCAATCAAATATTTAGCTATGATAATTTGAATATAGTATCATTAATTTCATACTCGAATTCATATCAATGATTTATATGTCTCCCGGGAGGAAGAAAATATTATTCATTGCCTACTATTCGAATATGATAATAATGATTGCCATTTTTTTTGTATTTCCCAAAGAGAATTAATTAAAGGTTTTGAAAACTTGATTTTGAAAATTTGGACTGGGTTTCTAAATCTCCTACAAGCGCAAGTCCTCGTAGTTAATTACATCGTAGGAAATCGGTGTTTAAAATACTCTCGATTAAAATAGCGGTATAAATTTTATTTATAATTTTAAAGGTTGATATCAAAGGAGATTAAGGTTTGAAAATTCAAGTGGGATTAGATCAAAATTGAGCATTTATTTCTGGAGTCAAAGGAAGAGAGGTAGGAGGCACTTGGGATTCTGAAACAATTTAGAAGTGCCCCAATCTATCCTAAGTGTTGGGCTTGAATTTGATTGAAAGAGATTTTTAAATTGAATAATCAATTTTATTAGGAAATTGGGATTCAATTCTCGGAGGTTGAGGGCTTATAGTCTAAGCTTATCTCAAAACCTAAGTCTAAATTGGGTACTAAATAGTAACCCGAACCTAACTAGTACAATGTAAATCTGGACTTACCCCGGCTTGGATTGGGGAGCTAGCTAATCACCTAGGCGCTTTAAAAATATGTGTTTAGCCATTTATGTAAGAGTGGTAGGGATGTTATTTAAGATAGGTTTTTAAGAATAGGGCCGACATCTAGAGCATATCCTAATTGGCCCTTTGACTTATGTTGGGTGTTTAATGTTTAAATATATGCAATTAAAATTTTAGACTCAATTTAATTTATTGCTAATGCAATACATGCTAGTCGACTCGATTAAATGCATGAATCAGAATGAAGCAATTTAAAATTTTTTTGCTTAGAAAATAATTTTTTTTCCTAGAGATTGCACAACATCCCCTTGACAGATCGGCACCCTCATAGGCTAGGTGGTCTGCTAGAACCCGCAGGTGGGGAGGTGCCTAACAAGGTAGAGAAGATTCAATATGATGCATGAAAAACTCTCAGCGAGTCCAAGCTTACTTCTTAAGACCGTTAGAGTTTCTATCTTATCTTAAAAATTTTAACTTTAATTAATGTAGAAGAATTTTTGACCGGTCCTTATGAGCCTACAATCGTACTCTAAGCTAAAGCAAATACGGCATACAGGTAAAAAAGGCTAGAAAAATATACAATTTCTACTGCGCAATCAAGTAAACAAATTAACTAAATTAATTATTCAAATTGAAAGTCTATAGGCAAGTGCCTTTTAATATTACCTCCTAGAATTGCAGAAAAGTAAAGTGGCCGGGCACCACTAACAACAACCGGGATTCTATTCCTAAGACTCAAGTTCTTCGTCTTCTCATGAGCATCTTGATTCATCGGTTCTAGATATCCAAATGGAAAGAAACTCCCCCTTAAATGGGGTATTATCTTTTCTCTTTGGATATTTAAAAAGTATCCTAACTTGACTCCCAAATGGAAGAAGACTCTCCCCTTTAGGGATGCCTTCTCCTCTTTGGAATTCAAGTTGGATATTAATATCCCAAACTCAAATCACTTTGAATATATTATAACCATATTACAATCAAATTACATTTAAAAAAAAAATCTAGACTTGATCCTACAAGGTTATCCTAATAATCAGCAGTTATAAATAATCCCAAGCAGTTAATATTAAAAAATTAAAATGCATAATTATAGCCACACTTGGTCATGCTCTCTTAATTTAAAGGGGGTCTTAAGCGTAGCAAGCACCTGTGCAAAGCATGATAATATTTTTTTTGAATTTATTTATTACCCCCTTTAATCTCAATGCCTTGTATGAGCATGGCCATATGCACAAAACTAGATTAGCATGAAATTATTCCTAACCTAAGGGTAGGTCTAGCGCACAAGTAATCACAGTACAAAGTGCAGTAAGCAAGTAAGTAAAAAAATACATCAACTCTAAACTAGCAAATAGCATGCAATGAAAATCATGGAAAACACGGCACACAATTGCAGAAAAAGTAAACATCAGCCTAGCCTAACACTAGGGTTGGTTGTCCTAGCAAACCATCTAAAGTGTGTGTATAAGACTGTGTGGTTTGGATGTCCTAAATATGATCATTAGTTGAAGTTATTTGATGTTTGATTTGTTGTAAGGCTTAAGAGGATTATTTAATTAAAGTTTAAGTATTAATGCTTTGAAATTGATTTTAAGATTTATTTAATTATTTGTTGGATACCACCTTTGTTACTCACTGAGACCGTGAAGTTTATTTCACCTTCTTTAGGGATAATTTAATAGCCTCGTAGGCCTGAGTTACTTAGTGGTGCCCGATATATTTAAGTGATTTGATTTGACTTAAGATTTAAGAATTAATTAATTTAATTAAAATTTATTTGGTTGTTGATTTTTTAAACTTTGATTAATTTAAGTTTGTCATTAATCGGTTCGTGGCATTAAGCCACCAGGCTCGAGGAACAAAGCTTATTTAGGACACGTAGCTCCGCAGCCCGGAGTAATCCAACCGACAAACCAGATTAATCTGGTTAAATTAGGTATTTTAAATGGTTAAATAATTAATAATTAATATATTTTAACATTTAACACCCCTTAAAATCCATTCATGGTATTGTGCCACCAGGCTCAAGGAACAAAGCCTCCTTAGGATACGTAGCCCCGCAGCCCGGAGTAGTCCAACCAATAAACTTCATCTTTATGATGGTTGTTGTGTTTTAAGATATTGGTTGAGTGTTTTAAATATTAACTTAAAATTTTCTGGAGTTTGGAATTAAATATCGAATATTATAATTTTTCTAATTATATTAATCATTTAATTAAGGGGTTAAAAATTGATTTTGTAATTAAGGGTGTTTTCTGGATAACTAATATTTTATTAAAATATTAGAACTTAATATGATCAGTTAGACTATAAGTACGCTGAAATTGGATTTTTCTGGATTTTATTATGAAGGTTTGAAGTTTTAAGTTGAAATTTGACTTAGGTTTGACCAAGAGTTGACATTTTCAAATTTAATGATTTTCTGGAATTTTAATATTTTTAATAAATATTCAACTTAATTATGAGTTTAATGCAATTGAGTTTGACTAATTTGGATTCTTCTTGAATTAGTTATGAATTTTTGAAATTGCTTAATTAGAGGGCCTTTTTATGGTTTTGCTCCAAATGAGTTTACAACTCCTTGAAATCAACTCTAAAGGTCATGAATGACCTTAAGAGAGATTCCCAAGTGTTTGGGATAATTTTCAAATTTTTAATTATTTTTAATTAATTAAATTAATTAAATATTTAATTTCACTTAAAATTAAATTAAGTTTAGGTTTGCTGTCAAATTAAATGGATTTTATTTTTAATGAGTTAAGGATTCAATTTTGGTCAATTATAGGTGTTATTTGTAATTTTTGGATTTAGATTTGATTTATTAGAATTTTTAGAAATTTTGAGGGCTAATTAAGGGTTTAAGTTTAAGAAAATTGATTAAGGGTCTTAATGATCTCTAAAACTAGTGAAAAGTTTTCTATGGGTTTTATGTGTCACTAAGTTTAAGTGTTTAAAGTTTCAAGTCATGAGGATGTGTATCCTAATTTCTATAATTAATCTAAATTTTCTATACAAAGGTCCTTAATTAATATCCTTAATGACACTAAGTTATAGATTTGCAATCAATGTCATTCTAACCCTTGAACACAACATATACATGATCGTGTACAAACACAATCAACTCCTAAATCTAGGAGATCCTTAAAATATGTGGTCCTAAACATGCAAATTAATTTAGAGCTTAACTAATTGAAGGATTAATCAAAGAATAATTAGCAAAGTAATTATTCATTAATTAATCAACACTCCCCATAAATTCTATTCAATCATGCTTAATCTATGTTTAAAGTTTCAAAAAATATCTCAAATTTTAAGGATTTAAATAAATATATATTTTAAAATAGATTTAAATATATATATATATATATATATATATATATATATATATATATATATATATATATATATATATATATATATATATATATATATATATATATATATATATATATATATATATACCCATATATATAAATATATGTTTAAAAATAAAATAATTCAAAATATTATAAAAATAAAATTTAATGGATTGAGAGATCCACTGATTTTTAAGTTAATTGAAATAAAATTTTTAATTTTAAAATAATTAATATAATATTTAATTAAATATTTATTAAATATTACTATATTCAAATAATTCATATTATTAAACACAAATCAATATTTAAGTTTCACAATTAATGTTAAGTTGAAGTATTTTGAATTTGACAAATTTTGATATATTAATTATATTTTTATGAAATAATATGAATTTACTTTGAAATTTTAAAGTTTATATTAATTAAATATATTTAAATTAATTTAAAATTAATAAATATTTAAAAATAAATCTTAAATTTGATCAAATTAAATTTTAAATCTTTTTGAAATTATTAAATTATTTAAAATAAATTTAATTAAATTTTTAAAATTATTTATATTTAATTTCATTTAAATTTTAATTAGTATTTAAATATTAATATAAATAAAAAAATTTAAAATATCAAACATATAAGTATATAACTTAATTAAATCTAACTTCAAATTAAACTATCTCAAAATAAATGTTTAATTATTTAACTTATTTTAATATATAAATTTTAAAATTAGAAAAATATTGAACTTAATATGTAATTAAATATTAATTAAATATTTAAAATTAAGTGTTTTATTATTATTTAAAATATATTTTGTATTTTAATATAATTATAATTTTAAATTAAAGGATTTAAGTTTCTGAATATTTTAATATAAAATATGATTTATTTTTATTTTATATTAATTTTAAATTATTTTTTTTGAATTTTCTATTGATTAAAATAGTTAAAATACTAATTTAAATTTAATTAACAGTTTCTGGCGGCACGACTAACACGTGGCGCGACGGGGTTCATCGGATCAATAATGCGGTGGTGCCAATGATTAGCAACTGTGGTCATCTATGTGTCAGCCGCAGACCACTTCATGCGGCTCACTTATCCATGTAGGCATAGATCCATGATCATCGGATCGTCTGTTTTAAAGAACCAACGATCCAGATCAGATCCTGCGGTCTGATCTCATGGATGGAAATCAGACGGTGGGATCTCGATCTCGTGGTTCTAATTCGAGGGTTCAGATGCCGCCGGACTAACAACCAAGCATTAAATCAAATACACATGTGGGACATACCGCCGAATGGCTAGATCGGGACCATTAATCGAGCGAACAATGGTCCAGAAAACCTACACTAGTAGGAGACTATGAGTGACGCCCTAGGATTTGAGTTTTCAATCGATCACTCAATACGATAGACGAAATGATTTGAAATTTTAAACTTAAATTAGTACAATGAACAGAAATTTTGGGGAATATATTTTATGGTAAACAATGCACTAAATAAAAAGCTAAATTAACCTAAGTGTCATAAGCTAGGTTTAGGATTTTACCATGATTTAATGGATGATTTACACCGCTTTTCGATTCTCTGAGCTTGTAGATTGTACACGATTAAGTTCCCAGTTGAATCCATGCTCCGAAACACCATGAATCATCTGGAATAAGCCTTGGACGGAATTGGAGTTGGGCTCGCCGGAAGTTCACCGGAAATGGCTTTGACTACCGGGGTTTGAGTGGGAAAATAAGTGGGAGACTCAAGAGAACTCAAATGATTGGAAAGTTCGACTAGAGGAGCTCAAGATGGGTGAGAGAGTGTTAGGGTTAGAATGAGAATCATTTTTTAGTCTTTTTCCCTATTCAATCCACTCCAGTTTGAATTGAGAGCTGGGTTGTTTGAATAGTTGCTATTTGAATGATTTATATTTGTGCAACTTATGTAGTTTTGATGATTCCAAACATTATTGTTCAAATGTATAGTTATCTCCTAACAATTTTAGAAGATTTGCATTTGCTCTTGTGTGTACTAACATTTCAGGAAAATCAGACTCCAGACTACGATAACTTCAAATCAAATTCAACATGAGATATTTTGTTTATTTGAAGTTTGCATTTTCTTTGAATTAGTTTTGAAAGGGAGTGATTGTAATTGAGTGAATAAAATCTCACACACACAAATAAGGAGATCTTAAAATTCTATACTGATCGTACAGGACGATATTTATCGTACTGGACGATCTGTCAGTTATCTCCTATTGAGCACTTGGAACGAATAAGAACTTGCTCAAGAAAAAAATTTTTAAGTCCTATTCGTCCAGGACGAATTTTATTATCGTCCCGGACGATGGGTTCTCTGTAAAAGTTTCGTCCAGACAAATTTTATCATCGTACGAGGCGACCAGTCCTCTGGAAAATTTTCGTCCCGACGAAAATAAATATCGTACCGGACGATCAGCTCTCTGGAAAATTTTCGTCCAGACAAAAACGAATTATCGTCCACGGCGATTGGTCCTCTGAAAAATTTTCGTCCAGACGAAATAAATAATCGTCCAGGACGATCGGCTCTCTGGAAAATTTTCGTCTAGACGAACATATTTTTGTCCAAACGATTAACCGACTTAGAATAGTTTTTAGCAGTTTTTAGAACCGACCTTGTAATAACCGTTCGTACTGGACGAACCTAGTTCATACAGGACGATCAGCTGTACGAAGTCATTTTGTACACATATACAAATTGGGTCGTTTCAGATCGTTTAAGTAAAATCGTCCAGGACGATCCAGGATCGTACAGGACGATCCACTGCGTACAGAATTGGAAACTTGCAGTTTTTGGGCGATTTTTCATGTCTTTTGTATAAATAGTACAAATTAGACTGCCACCCAATCTTTTTGTCATTTGATCTTCATGCCTCTTGAGAGAATAGCCAAGGAGAGAGTGGAAGAGAGCATTCAAAGGAGGATTCTTACCATTGGAGCGAGAAGGCTTCACTTGGATTACTAAGGTAAGAGTCTCTACTTGTGAAATTGGATTTCTTCACTCTTTTCTTTCTTCCTTCTAGATTCTTGTGAGAAGATCAGTCAAGGAAATCCGGTTCTCTGCTGACACTTGGAGAGTGTGAACAGACGAAGGGTTCTCTGCCCACACTAGGAGAGTGTAAAAGGACGAAGGTTCTCTGCCTACACTTGGAGAGTGTGAACAGCCGTAGGGTTCTCTGCCCACACTAGGAGAGTGTAAAAGGACGACGGTTCTCTGCCAGCACTGTGGATTGTGTAAAAGGACGACGGTTCTCTGCCGCACCGGGTAGTGGTGAAAAGAGTGTTTTGTACAGGCTTCTCCGCCTTGCTCTGGGTGCTAAAGGAGAGTCACTTTGTGGTATTAGTGCAATACTCAGAGGGTGCCTCTGAGGAGTGGATGTAGGTCTGGTTATAGACCGAACCACTATAAATCTGGTGTCATTTACTTTATTGCTTTTACGTTTCCGCACTTTAAATTTCAGTTTTAACAACTCTGTGGTTGAAAAACATTTTTCTACAAACTTTAAAAGAAAATTTTATTTCGGTTCAACTTTATCATTAAGAGGGTTTAAAATGTTTTAAAAACTACCAATTCACCCCCCTCTTGGTAGCCATGGGACATTTACTTAGGCTTAACAACCTAATTACTGGACTCAACAAGTGGTATCAGAGCATAGTTTCAAAATCATAAGTTTGAACTACTTTTTGATTAACGTAGATGGATACATTTAGAAACCGAAACACACCTGAGGGTTACTCTATCACTAGACCTCCACTGTTTGACAATATTCCTTTTGATTTTTGGAAAACACGCATGTCTACTTTCTTACAGTCACTTGATTATCGCATGTGGATACTAGTCCAAGAAGGTTACTCAAAACCAACTAGATTAGTTGATGGAATTAGGGTAGATACACCCTATGCAGATTGGACTATAGAAGAACGTGACTTAGCACAATTAAATGTGAAATGTTTAAATAGTTTCTTTTGTGCTTTAAAATTTGAAGACTACATGCGAGTTTCCAAATGTAAAGGCGGAAAAGACATATGGGATAGACTTTGTATTACTTATGAAGGGACAAATGAGGTTAAGCAATCAAGACTCAATATCTTGTTACATGACTACGAATTATTTCGCATGAAACCTAATGAATCTATATCTGACATGTACACAAGATTCACTCAAATTGTCACCTCTTTGCATGCACTTGGTAGGGAATTAACAAATGCTGAAATGGTTAATAAGATTCTTCGTTGTTTACCTACTGCATATGATGCTAAAATTACTGCAATTACAGAGTCTAAAGATCTGAACATTTATTCAATTGACAATCTTCTTGGTTCACTCATTGCTTACGAGCAAGGAGTAAGTCAAAGAAAGATTGATGCAGGTGAACCAAGAAAAGACAACAATATTGCACTAAATGTGGAAGAGTCAGAAAGTGAACACTCACAACCTGAGGATGAAGACGATATAGCACTGATGACTAGACAATTCAGAAGCTTTTTAAAGATGAAGCAGAAGAGACGCCAGCAATGGAATAGAGGTAAGTATAATAGAAATGGCAAGGTTTCTAATGAAGTGATTTGTTATGAATGCAAGAAACCAGGTCATATAAAGACTGATTGTCCAAAACTCAAAACCACTCCTAGCAAGGAGAAGGTAGAGGAGAAACCAATGGTAAAGAAGGGCAAGAAGAAGTTTCAAAAGGCTTTTTGGGCGGACTCAGCTTCAGACTCATCTGAGACTGAAAAAGAAGAAGAAGTCACCAACCTTTGCTTGATGGAAGATAAAGCTGAACAATCAGATCAAGAAGAGGTATGTGATTTAACCTATAATAAATTGTTTGAAGTTTCTGAACACATGCATGACGCATATAGGAAAATGAAAAGGATGCATGCTAGTGTAGTTTTAGAATTAGAAGAGCTTAATAAGGAACACGAAATCCTTAGGAAAGATCATGCTTTAATTGATAGCAACCACATGAAACTACTTGATGAATATGATGACTTGAATAAAAATTTTGAGAATTTAAAATCATCCTATGCTGAACTTGAAAAAGAATTTAAGAAATTTATGGATGAATCTGAGAGCAAGACATATAGAATCAATTATACCAATCGAATCTTGGAGGATATGAATTCATTTTAAAAACTCACTATAAGAGCTCTCGAGGATAATAGGAACCCCCCCTAAACTTGAAGATTTTACAAATCCTAAATATTATCCTAAATTCATGAAATCTCTTAGAAGACAATCATATGAAAGAAAACATAGGAATATTTTTCATAATGTTAAATGTAACAATTGTGGATTTTTGGGACATATTTCTCACACCTGCACTTTAAAGATGAAACCTAATTTGGTGTGGAGAACTAAGATGCATAAACCTAGACATATCATACATGCATCTGATTATAAATTTCATAAAGGTGAACCCAAACTAGTTTGGGTTCCCAGGTCTAACATTTGAGAATTTTGCAGGAATGCTCTCACACAAGACCTCGTGAGAGTATATGGTACCTGGACAGCGGATGTTCAAAGCACATGACTGGAGATACTGCTCAATTCATAACGCTGGAAGCCAGGAGTGGAGGCAAGGGTACACTTGGAGATAATACCACGAAGAAAGTGGTTGGATCAGGTATGATTGGAAATTTGAAAAACTTTTTCATAGACAATGTTTTATTAGTTGAAGGCTTAAAACATAATTTGCTTAGCATAAGTCAGCTATGTGATAAGGGCTATAATGTAAAATTTTTACCTACTAGCTGCATAATTAGCCTAAATGGAAAAATTGTTTTAAATGGAAATAGGGTAAACAATGTCTACATGCTAGATTTAAGTTGTATTAAATCTCCTACTACTTTTTGTTTGAAAACTGTTTCTGATGAATCATGGCTTTGGCATAGGAGACTTTGTCATTCTAGTATGAAAAATCTTAGAAGAATTACCCAAAAGAATTTGGTGAGAGGAATACCTAAACTAGACTTTACTAAGGACCATCTTTGTGATGCATGTCAATTAGGAAAACAAGTGAAATCCTCTTTTAAGTCCAATAAAGATCTTAGGACCAGTAAACCTTTAGAAATTCTTCACATGGATCTTTTTGGACCTGTAAGCACTGTTAGTCTAGGAGAAAAGGTATATGGATTTGTTATAGTAGATGATTTTTCAAGATTCACCTGGGTTAAATTTCTTTTTCATAAGAGTGAATCATTTGAGGAATTCAGAAATTTTTCAACTTGGATACAAAGAAAACTAGGATGTGAAATAATTTCTATACAAAGTGATCATGGAGGAGAATTTGAAAATGAAAGATTTGAAGATTTCTGTAAAGAAAAGGGGATTGATCACAATTTTTCTGCACCTAGAACACCTCAAAAAAATGGAGTAGTTGAAAGAAAGAACAGAACATTAATAGAAGCCGCCCGAGCAATGTTAGCAGAATACTCGCTTCCTAGATATTTTTGGGCTGAGGCGGTTAGCACTGCATGCTATGTTCTGAATAGGGTGAATGTGAGATCAAATTTGAATAAAACACCCTATGAGTTGCTAAAAGGTAGAACACCAAATTTGTCTCATTTACATGTATTTGGTTGCAAGGTGTTCATACATAATAATGGAAAATCTGCCTTAGGAAAATTTGATCCAAAATCAGATGAAGGAATTTTTGTTGGATATTCAAGTGTTGGAAAATCTTATAGAGTATTCAACAAAAGAACTTTAGTCATTGAGGAAACCACACATGTTGTTTTTGATGAAAATGGAAACATGGAAGAGCCAAAAGTTGTTGAAGAAGAAATTGAAGAAAACTCCCAAAAGATTGATAGATTAAATTTGGAAGAAAATGTGGAAGAAAATTTAGAAAGAGAAGACCCTTTGCCTAGAGATTTGAGATTTTCTAAAAACCACCCAAAGGAATTAATCATAGGTGAACCAAGTGAGGGTGTTAGAACTAGGCGTGGATTAAACAAGGAAGTCAATCATTCAGCCTTTATTTCAACTATTGAACCCACTAACATTGATCAAGCACTTTCAGATGAATTTTGGATATTGGCCATGCAAGAAGAGTTGAATCAATTTGTAAGAAATAAAGTTTGGGAACTAACTACAAGGCCAAAAGATCAAAGTGTTGTTGGGACCAAGTGGGTGTTCAAAAATAAAATGAATGACTCAGGAGTAGTCATTAGAAATAAGGCTAGATTAGTAGCTAAGGGGTATAATCAAATTGAAGGAATTGATTTTGAGGAAACTTTTGCCCCTGTAGCTAGACTTGAAGCAATTAGGGTTTTACTAGCCTTTGCCTGTTTTAAAGGTTTTAAATTGTTTCAAATGGATGTCAAAAGTGCCTTTTTAAATGGGGTAATTGAAGAAGATATTTTTGTAGAACAACCTCCAGGTTTTGAAAATTCTAAATTTCCCAATCATGTTTTCAAATTAAAAAAGGCATTATATGGATTGAAACAGGCACCTAGGGCTTGATATGAGAGGTTAAGCACCTTCCTACTTGAAAGATCTTTTGAAAAAGGAAGTGTGGATACAACTCTCTTTTTAAGAAAAATTGGAAAGGAAATACTAATTGTTCAAATTTATGTGGATGACATCATCTTTGGATCTTCAAATAAACATCTTTGTGATGATTTTTCTAAATCAATGAGTAGTGAATTTGAAATGAGTCTAATGGGAGATTTAAATTACTTTCTAGGATTTAGCATTAAGCAACTTGAGGAAGGTACTTTTCTTAGTCAAACCAAATATATTAAGGACATCCTCAAAAAATATGAAATGGACAATACTAAACCTGTTAGTACACCAATGAGTTCTTCAGTTCAGTTGGATAAAGACCTTAAGGGAAAATCTGTTGATCAAAAAAAATTTAGAGGGATAATTGGATCTTTACTTTACTTGACTGCTAGCCGACCAGATATTATGTTTAGTGTTTGCTTATGTGCTAGATTTCAATCAGATCCAAAAGAATCACATTTGACAGCAGTGAAAAGGATTTTAAGATATCTACTAGGAACTCAAAACTTAGGAATTTGGTATCCTAAGTTTAGCTCTTCATTTGAAATTATTGGTTACTCAGATTCTGACTTTGCAGGCTGTAGAGTGGATAGGAAAAGCACTTCTGGAACATGTCAATTCATTGGAAATTCATTAGTTTCATGGTCTAGTATAAAACAAAATTCAGTGGCACTATCTACTGCAGAAGCAGAATACATTGCATTAGGAAGTTGTGTGGCACAAGTACTTTGGTTAAAACAACAGTTGATTGATTTAGGATTAACTATAGGCACTATTCCAATTTATTGTGACAATACTAGTGCTATTTGCATTTCCAAAAATCCTATTCAACATTCTAGAACCAAACACATTGATATAAGGCATCATTTCATAAGGGATCATGTATCCAAAGGAGAAATTGAACTCATACATGTTTCAACTGAAAATCAACTTGCAGACATTTTTACAAAACCTTTAGCCTTTGATACCTTCAGTACTTTAAGAACAAGGCTTGGTGTTATTGATTTGAATGCTTAACCAAAATGTCTTTGCAACATTGATACTTGTTGTGTTTTGTTTTTGTGATTTTGTGAATTTTGTGTGTTTTTGAATGAATTGTTTTTGGATTTATGATTTTGTTTTATGTTTTCTGTGTTTTTTTAATGTTTTTGTTGATTTTCTTAATTAAAAAAAAAATCAAAATTAAATTTTTTTTTTTGGAGGAAATCGTCCAGGACGAAATTGTTTTCGTACGGGACGATGTGAGAAGGAACAGTTTGCGCGAATTTAAACCGTTTTGAGAGCAATTTTTAATTAGATTGTCTGTACGATATGTGATCGTCCAGGACGAAATTTTCTCTCTCAAACGTCGGGACGATTGAATGCAGCGGTTGAGTGGATAATACAGTTTTTAATACGAACTTCGTCTGTACGAAATTTTCGTTCGTCCAGACGAACATGTGTCGGTTCATTGTAGGGGACGGTTTTCAAGAGTCATTAAAACGATTCACTTTTTGATCGTCTGTACGAAATTTTTTCATCTGTACGATCGGTCAAGTCAAAAAGCCTGTACGAAGGGACGCATCGTAAGTTGTGTTGAATACGAAAAGCCGTTACATTTTGGACGAATTGGATCGTTTGTACGAAATTACTTCGTCCAGACGAACGATAATTTTTCGTCCAGGATGAATATTTTCGTCCAGGACGAACGTATCGTTTTTCTTTAAATAAGAAGGCTTTCAAACTTGACAATCACACTTTCAAACTTCTTTTTCAATCCCTTTCTACATCAAATCAACAATGGCCTCCTCTAGCAAAAGACAAAAGGTTTTGGTGAGGAAACCAAATAGGAATGCCCCAGACAACTTTCTTTCCAAGGCAAATGAGGAATCTTTTCCTCGTTTTGCATCCGCAAAAATCACTCCGTCTCGCATTCTTATCCAAACAGAGTTGAAATTTCGGGTATTGCACCTCTTCGCCTCAACTCAATTTCAGTTCATTCTTTCTCTCGTCCACCTCTACAATAAACAAACCTACCACTACTTTCTATCCAACATGAGTTTCAATTCTGATCACTCTATCATTAGTTCTTATGTTTTTAAACAAAAAGTTGAGATCACCAAGCACGACCTTGGTGCATTTTTAAACTTAAGAACTGAAGGATATAGAGCCCACACCCTAATGTCAGAAAACTCCTTCAAATGGTTTGAAATCAATAGGGTGATTAAAGAGATAGGCATAACCTATCATGTTGCTAGAGTCTCCGGTATGACCCAAGATGCCCGAATCATCCAGCATATCCTTAGATCCTCAATTATTCCTAAAGCTGGTGATAGGATTAACATTACTCATCTCCTTTCTGTTCTAACCTTTTTAATCATGCAAAGACATCCTATTGATGAAGCCCAACTCATCATAGATCATATCTATGGGCTTTAAGAAATAGGACATGCTGATCAGAAGAGGAAGAAGAACATTTCATTAGGGCACTTAATTACTTATATTTTGGAAAAGAAGTATAATATAGTGCATCCTGATGAAGAATATGAAGAGCCAGTTTACTATAATGATGCATCATTCAGATTGCTCTTCAAGGAGGAAAAAGAAAAAGAAAAAGCACATGCCAGTGCTTCAGAAGAAGAAGAAGAAGAAGGAGTGCAAGCTTCTGCTTCTCAATCAGATTACCAGAATCTGATTGAGAGATTTGATAGACTAGAGACTCACATTGATCAAAGGTTTGATCAATTTGATGCTCAACTTACGCAGCAGCAATATGACATTGGTAATATTAAAGATGAAGTTCATGAAATAAATACCAATGTAATGTTGATGGCCTCCTACTTCAACCTCTTTGGCGGCATTCCTCCTCCTCCTCCAGAACAGTAGAAATTGTTTTTATGTCTGTGTCTGTTGTATTTTTTTGTTTTTGTTTGTTTTGTTTTTATCTTATCTGTTTTATTGTAATGTGTTTGTTTTTATGTTTTTAAGTTCAATGTTTTTTTTTTCTTTTTCTCTGTAATCTGTTGCTTTAATATCAATGAAAGTTTATTTCTATTAAATTTGTTTTGAAATGTGGTTAATGTTTGTGAATTTCATTAGTATTATTTAATCTACATAGTGCTTAAATTCGATTGTAATTTGAGATTATCTATATTAGAAAATCTAGACTTTCTAAATTTATAATTTGTTTATAACTTGTTGTAATTAGAACTTTTAAATTCATGTCTATTCATTTAGACTACATAAAAGTTAATATTATTATTACAATTTTGATGTTTTCTTATTTTGTTTTTCTATGCTCAAATGATATTTATGCACCTAGAAATATTTGAAATTTTAGATTATAGATTTTAGAAAGAATTGGTCAAATTACTCTTGAACATTGTACAAATGTACAAAAATCAAAAGGAATTCGCAAAAATTTGCAAAGTGAAAAAGAGGCACAAAATAAGCCCAACCAAGGAAAAACGCACAAAAATGTGCTCCAAAACTTTGAAAAGATGCGCAAAGCGCCACATGAGGTAATTCTCTTCTTTCCAAATTCGTTCAATCTCTTAATTCAAATTAATCTTATGTTCATTTATATTCTATTGAACTTTGAAATATAGAATTTTTATACATCTCTCTTGTAATGATTTTCTATAGTCAAATGTCTAAATTGAATCATGTCTTTGATAAATTCTTCTTACTTACAATGTTATATCACTTCTTAAATTATATGAATCTCTATGATTGACCTAATATCTTTAGTTTAAAAATTGCATACCCTATGTCAATCACGATTTAGATTAAATTTTAAAAAATGAATTTCATACAATTACTTACATTTCTTGTCTATTTCTTCTTCACTTTTTGTTGCTGTCAAAAAGGGGGAGAAATTATTTTGTTTTCTGTTGTGTTTTGTGTTTTTCTATTTTTAATTCTGTTTGCAAGTTTTTTTATTATGTTAAAATTTTTTGAAAAACAAAAATATTGTTCTTAATGCCTCCTTATTTTAATGTACTCATAAATTTAGGGGGAGTTTAGGAGATAAGAGATATGTTTTAACTTGAAATCATACAAATAATAATTGTTTTGCCATCATCAAAAAGGGGGAGATTGTTTGAATAGTTGCTATTTGAATGATTTATATTTGTGCAACTTATGTAGTTTTGATGATTCCAAACACTATTGTTCAAATGTATAGTTATCTCCTAACAATTTTAGAAGATTTGCATTTGCTCTTGTGTGTACTAACATTTCAGAAAAATCAGACTCCAGACTACGATAACTTCAAATCAAATTCAACATGAGATATTTTGTTTATTTGAAGTTTGCATTTTCTTTGAATTAGTTTTGAAAGGGAGTGATTGTAATTGAGTGAATAAAATCTCACACACACAAATAAGGAGATCTTAAAATTCTATACTGATCGTACAGGATGATATTTATCGTACTGGACGATCTGTCAGTTATCTCCTATTGAGCACTTGGAATGAATAGGAACTTGCTCGAGAAAAATATTTCTAAGTCCTATTCATCCAGGACGAATTTTATTATCGTCCCGGACGATGGGTTTTCTGTAAAAGTTTCGTTCAGACAAATTTTATCATCGTACGAGGCGACCAGTCCTCTGGAAAATTTTTGTCCCGACGAAAATAAATATCGTACCGGACGATCAGCTCTCTGGAAAATTTTCGTCCAGACGAAAACGAATTATCGTCCGCGGCGATTGGTCCTCTGGAAAATTTTCGTCCAGACGAAATAAATAATCGTCTAGGACGATCGGCTCTCTGGAAAATTTTCGTCCAGACGAACATATTTTCGTCCAAACGATTAACCGACTTAGAACAGTTTTCAGCAGTTTCTAGAACCGACCTAGTAATAACCGTTCGTACTGGACGAACCTAGTTCGTACAGGACGATCAGCTGTACGAAGTCATTTCGTACACATATACAAATTGGGTCGTTTCAGATCGTTTAAGTAAAATCGTCCAGGACGATCCAGGATCGTACAGGACGATCCACTGCGTACAGAATTGGAAACTTGCAGTTTTTGGGCGGTTTTTCATGTCTTTTGTATAAATAGTCCAAATTAGACTGCCATCCAATCTTTTTGTCATTTGATCTTCGTGCCTCTTGAGAGAATAGCCAAGGAGAGAGTGGAAGAGAGCATTCAAAGGAGGATTCCTACCATTGGAGCGAGAAGGCTTCACTTGGATTACTAAGGTAAGAGTCTCTACTTGTGAAATTGGATTTCTTCACTCTTTTCTTTCTTCCTTCTAGATTCTTGTGAGAAGATCAGTCAAGGAGATCCGGTTCTCTGCCAACATTTGGAGAGTGTGAACAGACGAAGGGTTCTCTGCCCACACTAGGAGAGTGTAAAAGGACGAAGGTTCTCTGCCTACACTTGGAGAGTGTGAACAGCCGTAGGGTTCTCTGCCCACACTAGGAGAGTGTAAAAGGATGACGGTTCTCTGCCAGCACTGTGGATTGTGTAAAAGGACGACGGTTCTCTGCCGCACCGGGTAGTGGTGAAAAGAGTGTTTTGTACAGGCTTCTCCGCCTTGCTCTGGGTGCTAAAGGAGAGTCACTTTGTGGTATTAGTGCAATACTCAGAAGGTGCCTCTGAGGAGTGGATGTAGGTCTAGTTATAGACCGAACCACTATAAATCTGGTGTCATTTACTTTATTGCTTTTACGTTTCCGCACTTTAAATTTCAGTTTTAACAACTCTGTGGTTGAAAAACATTTTTCTACAAACTTTAAAAGAAAATTTTATTTCGGTTCAACTTTATCATTAAGAGGGTTTAAAATTTTTAAAAACTACCAATTCACCCCCCTCTTGGTAGCCGTGGGACATTTACTTAGGCTTAACAACCTAATTACTGGACTCAACATGGGATTCATTTGAAAACTTTATAGATGAGTGCCATCTATCCAGGGAGTAGGTGGGAGCAGGAGGAATCAAGGACAAGGGTACATCCTAGGTGAAAAGCCCTTTTTGTCCTTTAGTCCACATGGGAGTGAATGAGAGCCATTGGATTTTGATTTAATGGCTGTGATAGGTTCTAAAAAGCTTCTAGAGTCTGATCTAATAGCTGGAGAGGTTTAGGAAGGAGGGAATTAACTTAAGATGGGTTTTGACCATCTTTGACCACTCCCAAACCTTGGTTTGACAATTTGACTGGTCTTTATGCCATGTGGCAGCTGATGTGGCATGAGAGTGGGGCTTGAGAGCTGAAGTGATGATTTGGAGGTTAGATATTAGAGTTTGAGTTGCATGGGATTAATATTTTGAGTGTTGGAAGGTCTTTTGACCATTTATTAACTGGTTTGACCAGTCAAAAAGTCAAATATTGCTGAGGTGGCAGCTAAGTGGCGCTAAGGAAAGATTAAAGTATTTTGGAAGGAATATGAAGCTATGGATCTAAGGTTTGAAGGTAGGTACGAGATTTCAAATGGGTTTGACTAAGTCAAAATGGATTGATTTGCTCAATTTGAACATGTCTTAACTCCACATGAACTAAGGTGTGTTCAAGGCACCTAATGAAGTGATTTTGATGAATCCTAAGCAATATGATTGGACTTGAAGTTCATGAGCACATAGAAAGTAAGGTTTGACTATTAATTGAAGTTTGACCAAGTCAAACCAAGGTGTGATTTGACTTCAAATAAGTTTGAATTGATTTGATTTAAGTTTTGATATAATTTTGAGAGCTTGAATGGGTTAGATATGTCAAATGGGTTGAAGTGACCCAATTAAGGCCTTAAGAGGCCTTTGAGTCAACCTAGGTTGACCTAGGGGGTGGGTCCAAGCTCAACATGTTTGGTTTGATATTTGGAAATTGTTAAAAGTGGTTCCAAATAATTTGGTGGTCATTTGGTTTGAAATTGGTATTTGAATCCTTAAGGGGTATTTTGGTCATTTTGACCCCTGGTCAACTGGGGGTCAAAATGGGTCCACCAAAGTGTAGTTTAATGTTCAATAGGTCATAATCAAGTGTCTAGAAGTGATTGGAGGTTTTTTAGAAAGCTCCAAGGTAAAAATCTATTAGGTAGCAGGTCTAGTGCTATAGGTTGTAAATATTTGAAAGTTTTACAGCCTTTGAATTTTGATTTAGTTTATGGGGCTAGAAACCTCAGAATGAGCTCAAATTTATATGGTTGCCTCTAGAGACATGAACTATCAATATTAAATTGATAGACTATGAATCAGAGATCATTTGGTTAGATTTTAAAGTGTTTGAAAAATCCTTGAAAAGGCTTTCAGGGTGGAGCCTTTAGTCTTGGATTTTGGGTTTGAAAGTATGGATTTGATCATAGGTCTGGATTAAATCCTAAGGTCTAAATTTTCTTGGAAGAATCCTAGGGTCTAGAGTAGATCCTAGGGTTTGGATTTTAGGAGGATCCTAGAGTATAGATTTTTTTAGAAGTTGAATTGATCTACGGTCAGGATTGGTCCAAGTGACCTCACACAAAAATGAGGTCAACACCTGTATGATCTAAATAATATAATATGATTAGTGAAATAATCTTACTTAAAAAAGGGTGCCCTAATTAAGGTTTTTTGTGCAACTGATCATCTAGTACGATTTACATCGTACTATACGATTTACATCGTACTATACGATTCTTTCAAAAATTCATTTTTTTCCTAACATACTAACTCACCCCCTTGAATGTGTGTATGTGCATAGTTACTTAGCTTGTAGTCTATCATATACATGACTTTACTTAAGAAAGGTAAAAAATATATTGAAATTGAAATTACATATAGACTTAGCCTTAGTCTACCCGATCTTGAGCTGCTTTGTATTGCAAGTGAACTTGTGGACATGAATGGTTAGTGAGTAGGGCAGACATAACAAATATGCAATAGTAGCAGCAGTAAGGAAATAATAATATTTTTTATCATCAAAATAATTGTACTTGGGACCAGATTCATAATAATCCATCCATTTTTTATGATGATAAATATTATTGTTAAAATTTTTCAAAGCCCTTTGTCATTCTCTAAAACTCCCCCTTAGAAGATAGAATTTTAAAAGTAAGGGGAGCTAAAAAAATTGATCTAATATTTTATATTTTTTAAGAAAAATGTCAGACATAAGTAAAAACAGTAAGCAAAAAATAAATTAATTTTACTAAAACATAAGAAGTAAACAACACACTAAGCAAACAACGTACAACTCCCCCTTTTGACATTACAAAAAGAAGGAAAAAGAAAAACACTAAATAGAATAAAGTAAGTCTTCACAAAGAAAATACAACAACAAAAACAAAAATAAACTAGAACCCATAGGGACCCTAATCAGGAGGAGATGGTGGTGGTGGCTGACAGTAGCAGTGAAGAGTGGCAAAGTGCTCACCAAACAAGGCAATATCCTGGTCGTGCTTCTACTGATGTTATACTACATAAGCATTAAAATGAGTTAAGTCTTGATCATGTTCTTACTACTACTTGGCTACATATGAGTCAAATTGAGCCTCCCACTGATCAAACTAACGGACCCTTTGATCAATCTAAGATTGCTAGCATATAGGGTCAGGTGTAGGAATAGGTTCTTCCTGCTCTTCCATAGGCTCCTCGTGCACATTATGATGATGAGTACTATGAAGGGTGTGGAATTAGCTATTAGATTAGAATAAAGGATGGTGATTAGGTGGAGTTGAAAATTGAAGATTATATTTTTTGATTCAAGAATAAAGGCAATGAGATGTCCTAGGGCTATGTTTTGCTTTCTTTTATGGTTAAGATCTCTAATGCAGGTTAAATATTTAATATATTGAATAATAAGATTAGATGCATTGAAGTCCATGTTAGCCATGACGTAGTAAGTGGTAAGTGAAAGTATACATGTAATATGAATATGATCCACAGCTTTAGGAATAATGGAATTGAAAAGGCAATGCTGGATGGTTCGGGCATCCTTAACTAAGGTGTTGACCTGGGCTACATGGTAGTTCTCATTAGTTTCCCTAAGAATATTATTAGTAGGAGCCCTGTTAAAATCAGGATCTAAAGCCAAGGTGTGGATCTTGTCTTCAATGGTAGAGAGGCGAAGGAATTCATGAAAATTTTGATAAGTAATCTCTACATGTCTTTGATTAATATATGATTGTAAGGTAGTAAAAGCATTAATAATATAAAGGTTGGTGAATAATTCAAATAAGAGTTCTCAATCAAATTGAAAGGCTAGAGTAAGGAGGAAGCAAAGAGTTGTTCAAGCAAATAGATCAAGTACCTCAAAGTTCAAAATATTTTTATTGATGATTTTTTAGGGGGTAATGCCAGCAGTCTTATAGCAGTTGTAAGCCACTTCATCAGCTTCATTAGTGAAATGAGGATTGATAGCCCACCTAGACTAGCTACCAGTAAGCTTTATAGATCTTTTTCTCCAAACCATTGCAAGAGTAAGAGTGCTAAAGTAAGAGAGAAGGAGAGGTGGAATGTGTTGAGTGAAGAAAAAAATCATGATTTGATCGAGGTTGTTTGAATAGAATCATCCATATCATATCGGATGATCGTGAGATCGTACAAGACTATGTGGTGCAATCAATTCAGCCTGACAATTAGTTAAAAAAGGTAGTCTGATCTTCCAATATGATCATCCATCATACGGGATGATTAGACACATGACCATTATTCTAAGGAGTCAGGCTATATGATCGTTGACTAAGTTGATCTTACAAGATGAACACGTGGATTGTCCTATTTGATTTTTCATAATATATTGGTCTGACTACATTAAAATTGTCCAACAACTCCTACAATGTGGATCGTCCAGTACAAAGTATCAATCAAACATGATAATCAATAATAATTGATTTATATCAGTCGTTGGATGTGTTGTGATCTGAGATGTGTATTTTTGTTAAGATTGTACAAGACAATGTGAATCGTCCTAGATGATGTGAAAAAAATTAAAGAACTTAGGGAACGGAATGTGATGATCAAGAAGGGTTCAAAAAACAAAAATCAAGCAAAAAATTAAAATAAAATAAATTGAAAAATATAATAAAAATAATAATAAGACAAAAACCTAGCTTTTTTTAATCGATTTTTTCCAAGTAAATGATAAAAATACATCATTATTAAATTTAGAAAACTAATAAGAAATTAATTGACAATGCTAAAATTTAGAAAGTCTAAAAAATTGATCCTATTAACCCTAGCTCGGACTCCCTACAGGTCAAAATACTTTTGAAACAAAAATCTAAATAAAAAAAATAGAAATAAATGTGATATTTTCATCATTCATTTCAAAAAATATCTAATAGAATACTATTGTAAAGTAATTAATCAGAAATCATAATTTTTAAATTTAAGTGTAGGAGATATCAATTGATACAAGGAATCTTCTAAGATTTTAAGGATCTTTAAGAAAGGCAAACTAACTCTTAGTGGGCTCAATTTGTGCATCTTTATCATATTTTGGCACACATTATGCATATTTTGTTTTTTGATATATTTTGTGCATCTTGCAATTATTTGTCAGTCATTGCGCATCTTTTTTTATTTTTGGGCTCATTTTATGCCTCTTTTCATTTTTGCGTACTTGCTTCATTTCTAAATCTTTAAAAATTTTCTTAGTTGTGAGATTATTTTCTAAATATGATAGAGGATAAACTCAATCTTTTATATAAGAAAGGGTAAACCACAAAACATATTTCTATTCATATGATAAATATAAATAGCTTGATTAAGAAAACTTGAAAGAGTTTTATTGACTTGGAATAATATTCATTTGAGATAGATTACTATAAGAAAATAAAGTAGATTGTTATTTCAAATTCTAATTTTAAATTTGAAATAGATTTTGATTCAGAAAGAAAATACACCACTAAAGGATTTAGGAGAAGAGAAACAATCAACAATGCTTCTTCTTTTAATTATTGTTGAGGAGTTAATCAGTGCTTGCATGTTTCTAAATATAAACAAGGCAAAAATGTCATTTTTCAAAACAAAAATAAAATTAACATAAGAAGTGAGTAGTTATATGATTCTTAAAACACTGAAGGAAATCAATAGAAAATCAAATATATAAAATAAGAATACCTAAATAGAAACAAACAAATAAAAAAAAAAGTTAGAAATAAAAAGCATCATTTTCTATCACACCTAATATGGTTCTTAAGGTGCCGAAGGTTTTGAAGGCAAGTGGTTTTGTAAAGATACCATCAAGTTAATTTTTAGTGGCTACATGGTGTAGCACTATGTCTCCTTTGGTAATATGGTCCAAAATTAAATGGTGTCTTACGTATATGTGTTGTCCTAGAGTGTTAGATTGGATTCTTTGAAATGCATATGACACTAAAGTTATTACATTAGATTGAAATTATGTCTACAGCTAATCCTAAATCCAATTTTTTTTTTTAACCAAAGGACTGGGCCACACAACTTTCTAAGGCTATGTATTCAACTTTATCAGTGGATAGTGCAACTGAGTTTTATTTTCTACTATATAAGAAGACTAAGGACTCCTTTATAAATTAACATGTTTCATAAGTTCTTTTTCTATCAACTCTACATCTTGCAAAATTTGAATCAGAAAATTCTATGATTTTAAAGGAAGTGTTATGCCTAGGATACCAAATTCCTGAGTTTTGGGTTCCTAAGAGGTATCTAAGGATTCTCTTTATAGTAATAAAGTGAGAAACTTTTGGATCAACCTAAAATCTAATATAGAGACAAATACTAAACATAATATCAAGTCTGCTAGTAGCCAAGTAAAGAAGTGATCCAATTATTCCTCTATATTTCTTATGATCAACTAATTTTCCATTTGAGTCTTTATCTAATTGAATCGTGGAGCTCATAGAAGTGTTTATTGGTTTGGCATTATCCATTTCATATTTTTTAAATATATCATTAATGTATTTTAATTGACTAAAAAAATGTCTATCATCCACCTGCCTTATGATAAATCCCAAAAAGTATGTTAATTCTTCCATCACACTCATTTCAAACTCTTTACTCATTATTTTTAAAAGTTCATCATATAGAATTTTATCAGAAGATCAAAACTGAATATCATCAACATAAATTTGTACAATGAGTACTTTATCACCTATCTTTTTTATAAATAAGATGGTGTCTACGCTCCCCTTAACAAGGTTCTCCTTAGTAAGAATGAGCTTATCCATTCATACCATGTTCTGGGTGCTTATTTTAGTATATAATACCTTTTCTTAGTTTGAACACATTATTAGGAAATTATGAACTTTTAAAGCCAGGAGGTTGTTCAACAAACACATCCTCTTTTATTACCCCATTTAAGAAAGCACTTTTGACATCAATTTGGTACAATTTAAATCCCTTAAAACAGACAAAGACTAGTAGTACCCTAATAACTTCCAATCTAGCTACAGGGGTAAAGGTTTTTTTTAGTTAATCCCTTCTATCTGGTTATAGCCCTTAGCTACTAATCTTACTTTGTTTCTAACCACAATATCAGAATCATTCAATTTGTATTTGAAAACCCATTTAGTTTAAACCATACTCTGATACTTAGGTCTTTCAACAAGTTCTCAAACATCATTATTCATAAATTAATTTAACTTTTCTTATATGACTAAGATCCATAATTTTTTAGATATTGTTTGATTTATGTTGGTGGGTTAAGTCATTAAAATGAAGGCAGAGTGGTTAACTTCTTTTTTAATTCCATTCCTAGCTCTAAGACTTTTAGATGGGTCTCCTAAATTCAGTTCTTTAGAATGACTTGAAGAATATCTATATTCTCTAGGCAATGAGTTTTCAAATTACACCTTTCCTCTATATATATAGATTCTAATTATTGGATAATTTTTATAAACTCTTCTTCATCTATCCTAGACCCTCAAAAATTAACATATTCATCACCTCTACTACCAGTGTTCTTTTATTGAAAACACTATAGGATTTTCTAAAAGTTGAGTAACTTAGGAACGCTCCTTCATTAGATTTGGGGTCAAACTTTCCTAGTAGAGATTTCTCATTTTTCAGAATGAAGACTTTATATCCAAAGAGATGAATGTGAGAGAGGTTGGGTGCCCTACCCTTAAGGATTTTATTGGGTGCCTTATTTAGATTGGATCTAACATTAATCCTGTTCAGAACATAATAAGTTGTATTTACCGCTTCTATTCAAAAATATTTCGGAAGTGAGTATTCAACAAACATGGCTCTAGCAGCTTATACTAGGATCCTATTCTTTCTTTTAGCAACCTCATTCTATTGAGGGGTTCTAGGAGCTAAAAAATTATAATCTATCAATTACTCCTTATAGTAATATTCAAATTTCTCATTCTTAAATTCTCTACCATTATCACTATAAATTGTCAAAATTTTACAACCTAGCTTCATCTGAATCTAAGTGGAGAATAATCTAAATTCATCAAATGATCCACTTTTATGAGATAGGAATCTAACCCAGGTAAACCTTATGTAATTATCAATAATCACATATCCAAAGACTTTCCCTTATAGGCTTGCAATGCTAACATGTGCAAAAAGAATCATGTTAAGGACTTCTAAGGGTTTGTTGTTGTGAATCTATTTTCATGGATTAGAATTTTGAAGATAGAAAATATTCATGATTTTCTACGACTGTCTTGCCTACAAACTTTTCCGGTCCACAAGATCGAGTGCAGCTCAAGATTGGATAGATTAAGTCTGAGTTAATTTGTATTTTTTCCCTTTCTTGAGCCTATTGTAAACAATATGGTTCATGATGCTAAGTAACCTTGCACACACACACCTTGGGAGAATTTTTTACTGTTTCCTATAATTTATTATTTTTTGTAACATCGTTCTGATGATATTTATATCAGCATGGACGATCGGTTCAAAAATAGAAACCCTAATTAGGGCATCCTTATTAAGGCAGCCGTGATTAAGCACATCGTTATGAATAATTTTGTATCGGCCAGGACAATAGGCTCAAATTAGAAAGAATCAACAACCAGAGCTATTTATGTATTACTTATTTTTAGACATCATCCTGGGCATCAGCCTGGCAGATCCAGCATAATTTTTCCTAAATTAATCTGGTATTTAAGGAAAGCAATTAAGATTTGATTTCACGATCACATTATCCTGGACGATCGCAGGATCGGCCGGGACGATTCACTGGACGATTGGACATCGGATAGCTCTTATTTAGGGAGATGTTCAGGAAGATATTCCATGATTTTTACTAATCGGCCAGGACAATATATTATCATCTTGTACGATATGAAAAAAATTCTTCTGATCGGCCCAAATCATATTGGTTGATTGGGCTTAATTTATACTGATTGGCCGGGATGATATACACATCGACCTGGACGATAAAGTCAGTAAGTTATAATTAATGAGCTTGTTTTAAGCTCTTCTATTTAAGCTTTGACAAGACACTTAATAAGTATCTTTGATAGTCATTGTAGCTTCATTCTTTTGGAGTGAACTTGAAGAGAGAGCTTGAAAGGGAGAGAGGAAAGGGTGAAGTTTGAGAGAGGGAGAGCATCCTTGGAGGGGGTTTCAAGGGAGTGCGGAGGGGGATTCCACATAATTGCTCCGACGAGCTTGCACCTTAGTACAATCAAATTCAAGGCTTGACTTGAGGGAAGTTCTGGGAAGAAGAAGATTTCTTTGGTGTCAAGGGACCTGGCTACACCGCCGCACTGGGAAGGTGGAAGTGATTTTATAAGGGCTTCTTCGCCTAGCTATGAGGGCTAAAGGAGAGACACTGAGTTTTGTGCAATACTCGGAGGGTGCCTCTGAGGAGTGGATGTAGGTCAAGATTTGACCGAACCACTATAATATGGTATGTTCTTTCCTTTATTATTTCCGCAGCTTGATTTCTATGGTGAATCTTGGTTTGTATTTTTTATTGTGTAAGATTTTTTAAAATACCAATTCACCCCTTTTGGTTAGCCTTAGGACTAGTTCATAAGGGCTTAACATCCCTAACAAACTTTCAAGTGGTATTAGAGCAGGATTCATAAAAATGAGTTTTTAAAAATTTTTGATCTATGGCTAATTTTTATAATCATGATATTACAGAAGGTTATTCAATCACCCAATCACCTTTATTTGAAAATATTATTTTTTACTTTTGAAAAATTTGCATGTCTACTTTCTTGCAATCAATTAATTTTTGAATGTGGCAAATAATTTTAACTGGTTATTCTATACCGTCTAGTATTTTAAATGGAATTAAAACTGATATTCCTTTTAATCAATGGCGTAAAAAAGAACAAATCAATGCTCAATTGAATGCAAAATCGTTAAACTATTTATTTTATGCTTTAAATTCTGAAGACTTTATATTTGTTTCCACATGCACTACTGATAAGAAAATTTGAGATAATTTACACACTATATAAGAAGACACTAGTGGAATCAAGCAATCTAAGTTGAATATTTTAATGCATGATTTTGAACTATTTTGTATGAAACCTTATGAGATGATCTTAGACATGTATACTAGATTTATTCAAATTGTGACATCATTGCATGCTTTAGGTAAAGGGTTTTCAAACTTTAAAAAAGTTAATAAAATTCTACGTTGTCTACTTGATAAGTTTAATGCTAAAGTTGATGTTATTTGTGAATCAAAAAAATTGAATGAATATTCTATTAATAATTTAATTGGCTCACTCATTACCTATGAGTAAAGTTTGGGCCAAAAACTTTTGGATGCAGGAGAGATGATAGTGTTAAATATTAAAAACATGGAAAAAGTGGCTTAGTTGAAGACGAAAGCAATGACTTGTCAAGCAAATTAAAAAAAACTCACCAAAGCATAAGCATCAACAAAAGTATAATAAAGGTAAAAATGGTAAGAATGTTAAGATTTCTTCTGACATTATTTTCTTTGGATGTATGAAGCCTGGATATATGAAAAATTAGTGCCCAAATTTGAGAACTCTTCTTACAAAAGAAAAGGGTAAAGCTAAGCAAATTATAAAAATGGTAAATAATAAAAAGCAAAAAATCTCCTGGGCAGACCTAGCTTCTGAATTATTAGACCAGGAGCAAGATTATGTGTAAACCATTATTCATGTGCTTTATTTTTTTTTTGTTCATTTTTGTGTATTTTTAGTTTTTTTTTATTTATTCTTTTTCACTCTTTTTTTTTTCTTTCTTTACTTTTTCATTAAAATTTTTAATTTTGTTTTTGTTGCGGATATGTTTTCATGATTTATGATTTTGATGATATCAAACAGTTATATTTCTCTACGATGGTCTTATTTACTAACATTTCAGGTCCACACGATCAGACTACAATTTGGAACCAGATCAAGATTGGGTAGACTAGGTCTGAGTCAGTTTGTACACTTTTTCCTTTCTTGAGTCAATTGTATTTAGTGTGACTCCTGATGCTTTGTAACTTGGAAGATTTTCTAACTGTTTCTTAGAGTTTACTATTTTTGGTAACATCGTCCAGGATGATATTTTTATCGGCCTGAACGATCTGTTCAAAAGCAGAAACCCTAATTAAGGCATCCTCATTAAAGTAGCCGTCATTATGCAAAATACATCATCCCGGATGATTTTGTATCGACAAGGACGATATGCTCAAAACAGAAAGAATCTACCACCAGATCTATTTAGGAATTACTTATTTTTAGACATCGTCCAGGTGGATCGTCCAGGATGATCCAGGATAATTTTTCCAAAATTTATCTAGAAATTAAGGAAAGCAATTATGACTTGATTGCACGATCAAATCATCCTGGACAATCACCAGATCGTCCTGGACGATATGCTGGACGATTGGACTTCGGACAGCTCATTTTCAAGGCGATGTTCAGGACGATATTCGACAATTTATACTGATTGTTCAGGATAATATATTATCATCCTGGACGATAAGAACAAATTTCTTCTAATTGTCTCAAATCGTCTCGGCTGATTGGGCTTAAATTGCACTGATCGAACATGATGATATTAGTATCGTCCTGGATGATAATGTAGGCAACTTGCATTAATGAGCTCGTTTTGAGATCTTCTATTTAAGTTATGACCTGACACTTGGTAAGTGTCTTTGGCAGCCATTATAGCTTCGTTCTTTTGGGGGAAACTTGAAGAGAGAGCTTGAAAGGGAGTGAGGAAAGGGTGGAGTTTGAGAGAGGGAGAAGATCCTATGAGGGGGGACTCAAGGAAGTGTAGAGGAGGTTCCACATGGTTGCTCCGGCAAGCTCGCACCTGAATACAGTCGGATTCAAGGCTTGTCTCGAGGGAAGTTCATCAAAGAAGAAGATCTCTTTGGTGTCAAAGGACCCGGTGACTCCGCCGCACCGGGGAAGGTGGAAGTGATTTTGTAAGGGCTTCTCCACCTAGCTGTGGAGGCTAAAGGAGAGACACTTAGTTTAGTGCAATACTTGGAGGGTGCCTCCAAGGAGTGGATGTAGGTCAAGATTTGATCGAACCATTATAAATTTGGTGTGTTCTATCCTTTATTACTTCCGCATTTAATTTCCGCATTTGGTCTTATTTGTGGTGACATTGGTTTTGATTTGTGTTTTAATTGAAATAATTTTTTTTTACCAATTCACCTCTCTCTCTTAATTAGCTTTGGGCCAGTTCATAGGGCCTAACATCCCTAACGAACTTTCAATTTTTACTTTTTCTTTTTATGTAGTTTTTTCTATTTTTTTAAAAAAAATTAAAAATGGAAAATCTACCTCCTATTTTTCTTGAATTTTTATGTAAGTTGTGGTCGACTTCTCTAAAAATAGTCAAATGAAGGAAACTCATGATTTTAACTCTTAATCTCTATTTCCTAAAAATGGTTATTCTACTTTTGATTTAAAATCTTCATCATATTTTTAATTGGATTTTGAAACTGAACTTTTTTTTTATCTCCATACATTTTATCTATTGCATAGGAATCTTTTGCAAGTTGTTGAATCCACCTCATTATTTTCTTAATTAAGTAGTTCATTTTGTCAATAATATGGGTTTGCTTTAGTTTTTAAAATTTCAGAAATGTAGCATATTTGCTTTAAAAAAATGGTCAATGACGTCAAATTAAAAAAAGTGGACAATGACGTCAAATCAAAAGATACACAATGATGTCAAATTAAAAAAGAATATATAAAGTGTATCAAAAAGTAAAAGATGCGCAAAGTGCGCCAACAAACTGAGAAGAGGCATAAAAAGAGCCCACAAAGAGTATGCTTACTTCTTTTATTTTACTAAATCTTAAAGAAAACCCTTGATATTTTTGAAACTTGAGCTTGAAAATTATGATTCCTGATTAACTAATTTTTGCATTAATCTTCTATTAGATATATTTTATGAAAGGAGTTTTGAAAAATTAGTGATTCTTTTTCTAATTTATTCCTTGATTTAGATATTAGATTAAAAAGTTTTTGAGCCTTTAAAAGAATTTGAGCTTGGATTTACAATTTCTGAAGTTCTTACCTTTTCTGGATTATGCGTTGTCAATCCATTCCTTACTAAGTTTTTGAATAAAATCAAGAGGAAACTTTCTCATTCCCTTAAAAATGTTTTTTGTGCCCATTCTCTTTTTGATAATGTTAAAGGGGGAGAACATTCTATTGTATTTGTATCTTTTTATTTTAATTTTTTTTAAATTAAAAAAAATAAAAATTTGATTTCCCATATTTTTTAAAGTTTTATTTTAGTAAGGGGGAGATTAGGAGAATTTTTTTTTATTTTTACAAATTCAACCAGTAATGTTTGCCATCATAAAAAAGGGAGAGATTGTTGCGAAACTATTTTCATGGATTATAATTTTGATGATAGCAAATATTCTTGATTTTTTACGACTATCTTGCCTACTAATTTTTCAGGTCCACAAGATTGAGTGCAGCTCAAGATTGGGTAGATAAAGTCTTAATCAGTTTGTATTTTTTCCCTTTCTTAAGTCTATTATAAATAATGTGGTTCTTGATGCTAAGTAACAATGCACACACACACCTTAGGAGAATTTCTAACTGTTTCATAGAGTTTACTATTTTAGATAACATCATCTGAAATGATATTTATATCGGCCTAGACGATCAGTTCAAAAATAGAAGCCCTAATTAGGGCATCCTTATTAAGGTAGTCTTCATTAAGCACATCATCCTGGACGATTTTGTATCGACCAGGATGATTGGCTCAAATCAGAAAGAATCAGTTGCCAGATCTATTTAGGTATTACTTATTTTTGGACATCGTCTAGGGCATCATCTCGGGCATCAGCCTGGCCGATCCAGTATGATTTTTTTATAAATTAATATGGTATTTAAAGAAAGCAATTAAGATTTGATTACATAATCACATTGTCCTAGATGATCCCAATATCGATCGGGATGATCCATTGGATGATTGGACATCGGACAGCTCTTATTCAGGGCAATATTTAAGATGATATTCCATGATTTGTACTAATCGTCCAGGACGATATATTATCATCCTGGATGATATGAACAAATTTCTTCTGATCGTCCCAAATCATCTTGATTGATTGGGCTTAATTTACACTGATCGTTCAGGATGATATATATATTGGCCTGACGATAAAGTTAACAAGTTACAATTAATGAGCTCATTTTGAGCCCTTCTATTTAAGCTTTGATAAGGCACTTAGTAAGTATCTTTGACAGCCATTGTAGCTTCGTTCTTTTGGAGGGAACTTAAAGAGAGAGCTTGAAAGGAAAAGGGTAGAGTTTGATAGAGGGAGAAGATCCTTGGAGGGGGTTTCAAGGGAGTATGGAGGGATATTCCACATGGTTGCTCCAGCGAGCTTACACCTTAGTACTATCGAATTTAAGGCATGTCTTGTGGGAAGTTCTGGGAAGAAGAAGATCTATTTGGTGTCAAAGGACATAGCTACTCCGCCGCACTAGGGAAGGTGGAAGTAATTTTGTAAGGGCTTCTCTGCCTAGCTGTGGGGGATAAAGGAGAGACTAAGTTTAGTGCAATACTCAGAGGGTGCCTCCGAGGAGTGGATATAGGTCAAGGTTTGATCGAACCACTGTAAATATGTGTGTTCTTTCCTTTATTATTTTTGCATTTAATTTCTGCACTTTGATTTGTGTGGTGAATCTTGGTTTGTTTTGGTCTGTGTTTTTTATTGTGTAAGATTTTTTAAAATATCGATCCACCTTTTTTGGTAAGCCTTGGGATTAGTTCATAAGGGCTTAACATCCCTAACAAACTTTCATTTATTAGTGCTAATGTCTATAATTGAGTGGAAGGATGATTTAACTTGTTTTCTTAACTAATAGGCATCACATATGTGGTCCTTAGTGGACTCTAGTTTAAGTATGCCTCTCACTAAGCCTTTTTATGTGATTTTCCAAAGATTTTTCATGCTTGCATGACATAATCTTATATGTCATAACCATGATTCATCAGTTACAGTTTTTAAGCAAAAACAAACAACAGGTTCAACATAGTTCAAACCAAATATGTAAACATTATTACTTATATTTTCTTACAGCACAATATTTGCATTTAAGCTAATCATGCAGCTGATAGACAAAAATTTTATACTAAATTATTTATCACAAATCTGGCTTAGGTTAAGCAGGTTATGTTTTAAGTCATATACCAGTAAAATATTTTCAATAATAAAATTTTTTGAGTTGCAATTATATCTAATCCCATCACACTCCTGGTGGTGTTATCTCCAAGTATCACCTTACCTCCTGCTCTAGCCTCCAGCAAAATGAATTGATTTGCATCTCCAATCATATGCCTTGAACATCCTTTTCCAGGTACCACATGCTCTCATGAGGCCTTTTGTGAGAGCACACCTACAAAATCATCAAATGTTAGATTTGGGAACACAAACAACTTTGTGTCCCATTTATGAAAAGAAGAATGAAATACATGCATGTTATTTTATGAATTTTGAAATTTTGTTCACCACACTAAATGTGTTCTATGGTGAATGGTACAAGTACAGGATAAATGTCCTATCATGCCACAAAAAATATATTTAACACTAGGGAAAGAATTTACTAATATATTTAGTTATGGTGCCTCTTCCTAGGTTTGAATGGTGCATGTTGTGGTGAAGATTTTTGAAATTCTTCAAATTAAAGTTGTTTTTTATTATTCCCTAATGCAATGGTTTTTGTTCTTAGAAACTCATTAGCTTTTTCATAGCTTAAAACTTCAAATTTTAAAGCATACTCACTACTACTTAATTGACATGCAAGAGTTTCTAAGTCCTTGAATGCATTTTCAAATTCAAAATGCGATGTTTTTAAGGAATCATATTCAGTAGTTAAATCAAGATGCTTTTTGTTTAGAAAATCCAATTCATCTAATAAAGCAATGTGGTTACTATCTAGTGTGGAATGAACTTTTCTTAGGCATTCATGGTCTTTATGTATAATTGAAAGTCAGATTTAAGACTAACATGTGATTTTTAAATCTTCCTATATGCAGTATAATTTTTTATAGAAACTGCAAATAATTGATTATAAATAAGCTCACTACCTCCTCTTGGTAAGAATGATCAAGATGATCATCTGCCATTAAGCATTGGTTGGTTACCTCCTCTTCTACTTCAATTTCAGAAGTGTGATGGTGAGTCTGCCTAGAAAGCTTTTTTAGTCCTTTGCTTACCCTTCTTGAATTTAAGTTTTTCTTCACCCTTATCCTTTCTTAGGTGAGCTTTAAGAGTTAGACAATCAGAATTCAGGTGCCTTGGCTTCCTGCATTCAAAGCATATAACATTATAAGCAATTTTAGAATTTTTACCATTCTTACCTTTATTCCTTTGCTTATGATATATATATATATATATATATATATATATATATATATATATATATATATATATATATATATATATATATATATATATATATATATATATATATATATATATATATATATATATATATATATATATATATCTTTAAAAAGCTCTTGAATTACCTAATCATTAAAGTAATGTCATCAACATCTTGTCCAGAAGAGTCACTATTAGAATCATTAGCCTTTAAGGTTATAGTTTTCTCTTTTCTCTTTTCACATGCATTGAGCTACCTTTGACTCACTCTGTACTCATAGGTAATGAGTAATCCAAGTAAGTTATCAATGAAATAAACATTTAGATATTTAGATTCAGTAATGATAGTGATTTTTGTGTCATAGAAAGAAGGTAAACAATGAAGAATTTTGTTAACTATTTTATAATTTGTAAGTTATCTTCCTAGGACATTGTTGACCTCATTTTTGTTTAAAAAATCCAATTCATCTAATAAAGCAATGTGGTTACTATCTAGTGTGGAATGAACTTTTCTTAGGCATTCATGGTCTTTATGTATAATTGAAAGTCAGATTTAAGACTAACATGTGATTTTTAAATCTTCCTATATGCAGTATAATTTTTTATAGAAACTGCAAATAATTGATTATAAATAAGCTCACTACCTCCTCTTGGTAAGAATGATCAAGATGATCATCTGCCATTAAGCATTGGTTGGTTACCTCCTCTTCTACTTCAATTTCAGAAGTGTGATGGTGAGTCTGCCTAGAAAGCTTTTTTAGTCCTTTGCTTACCCTTCTTGAATTTAAGTTTTTCTTCACCCTTATCCTTTCTTAGGTGAGCTTTAAGAGTTAGACAATCAGAATTCAGGTGCCTTGGCTTCCTGCATTCAAAGCATATAACATTATAAGCAATTTTAGAATTTTTACAATTCTTACCTTTATTCCTTTGCTTATGATATATATATATATATATATATATATATATATATATATATATATATATATATATATATATATATATATATATATATATATATATATATATATCTTTAAAAAGCTCTTGAATTACCTAATCATTAAAGTAATGTCATCAACATCTTGTCCAGAAGAGTCACTATTAGAATCATTAGCCTTTAAGGTTATAGTTTTCTCTTTTCTCTTTTCACATGCATTGAGCTACCTTTGACTCACTCTGTGCTCATAGGTAATGAGTAATCCAAGTAAGTTATCAATGAAATAAACATTTAGATATTTAGATTCAGTAATGATAGTGATTTTTGTGTCATAGAAAGAAGGTAAACAATGAAGAATTTTGTTAACTATTTTATAATTTGTAAGTTATCTTCCTAGGACATTGTTGACCTCATTTTTGTATGAGGTCACTAAGGCCTTTACAAACTCCAGATCAATCCATATCCTAGGATCCACTCTAGACCTTAGGATTCTTCCTAATCAGCCTAGACCCTAGGATTCTTCTAGATCCAGACTTTAGGTTTTATTCTAGAGCTTAGGATCCTTCTAGACTTAGGACCTTAGGGTCTATTCTAGATCCTAGGATTCTTTCATACTCTAGACCCTAAGACCTTTCTAGATTCCAAACCCTAAGGCCTATCTGGATCCCAGAACCCTTCTAGATCCTAGATCTTAGAATCCCTCTGGATTCTAGGATCAATCCAGATTCAAATCAAACCATACCTTTGATCAATTCAAATCCCAGATCAATTCAAGTTTCAGATCCATTCAAACCTTCACTCAGTCCAATTGAGAATTCAAACTTCAATCTAGATTTTGATCCTACCTTTGATCTAAGCTTTGACCCCATCCAATCATTAATAGTCACCACATGATTGTAAATGATTTGGATATTTCAATATTAATCATTCAAACTTGAAATCCATTCCAAATTCAAAAAATCCAGACTCAGATTCTAAGTCCTAAGGCCCTGTCCTAAAGACCCTTTTTAAAGATTTTTCAAACATCTCGAAACCCAGTCAATTGACCTCTGATTCAGGGTCTATCACTTACAAAGTGATAATACATGTCTCTAGAGGCTACCCTCCAATTTTGAGCCCATTCTGAGGTCTTTAACCCCATAATTTGAATTAAAATCCAAAGGCTATAAAACCTTCAAATATTTACAGCCTATGCCACTGGACCTAACCCCTTGAAGATTTTGACCTTGGAGCCCTTATCAAAGCCTCCAATCACTTCCAGACTCTTGATTTTAACCCACTGAGCAGTAAACTGCATTTTTTAGAACCATTTTTGACCCTATTTGACCAATGGGTCAAAATTGACCAAAATACCCCTATGTGAGGGCTCAAATAGGGATTTCAAACCAAATGACCTCTAAATTGAAAACAAACTCTTCCTGCGAGTTTCAAATGTCAAATCAAACCTGCTCAACCCATTCCCAGGACCTAGGTCAATTTGGTTGACCAAGTCAACACAATTGACCTAAGAGGCCCTTTAGGGGTCCAAATAGGTGTTTTGACCCAAATGACCTCTCTAGGCCATGAAACCACTTCCATTGGTCTTGAAATATCATTTCAAATCTGTTGAGCCCAAACCCAGACCCCGGGTCAACCTGGTTGACCAAGTCAACCCAGGTTGACCAAACAAGCCCTTAAGGGTTCAAATAGGGATTTTGATCAAATTGACCTCCCCAGACCTGGGGGCCACCTCCAATGGTCTCCAAATATCTTTTCAAATTCGTCTAGCCCAGACTCACCCATTGGGTCAACCTGGTTGACCCAGTCAACATGGTTTGACCCAATGAATCCTTAAGATTTCAAATAAACCATTTCAACCCATTTAACTATGTTAATATTTTCAAACCCTCAAAATCATTCTATTTAATGCCTTGAACATTTCTAAACCTATTTTGAGTTCAACCCAACTTGGGTTGACCAAGTCAACCCTCAATTCTAGGTCAAAGTTTGATGGCATTTGCTCCCATTTCTTCTAAGCATTGACTTTGACTTTTAACCCTTGATTAAACCATTCCAAATGACCCTTTACCTCCTCAAGTGCCACATCATCAATTTTGACCTGGTTGACTGGTCAAACCAAGTTAAAAAAGCCTTGAACCCTTCTTTGAATTGGTCAAACCCTTTCTTTTGACCTCAAGAGTATGGACTTGGGTTTGAACTCCATCCAACCTGCATCCTTGACCTCCCACTGCCACTTCAACTTCCTTTGACCTGTTAACTGGTCAAAACAAGTCAAACTCAAGCCTAAGCCTTTTCAAAAAATCATTATCACATGTTAAGCCCCTTTTCCTCCATTAGGGCTGCCTTAGGCTGACCCATTTATAGTCTAAAGCTCACTTGGAGCTCTCCTAACCAGGCTCAGGGCCTGGTTTAGCCTTAAAAGGCAGTGGTCCGCCCCACTTGTCCCAAGTCCACCCAATGGAAGCAGGGCTTGTCCAGCCTTTGAGGCAGCCTTCTAGCTGTTCTAGGGACATGTGGCACCATCTAGAGAGCTCATGAATAAATCCCAGCCATCCAATCCAGCACAGGCCGTTTGAATAGGGGAAAAGGTGACTTTTGAGGGGATGGTATTAAAGCACCTTTTCTCACTAACCCCGGTCTCCCAGAGCAATTTCTTAGTTCGTTTTAGCTCCTCAGGACCTTCTCTACCTCCTGGCTACAAAATCTAAGTGGTTGCACGTCACCGGCGGCGAGTTCTCCGGCGAGTCTACCACCTAGTTCGTCCCAGGCCTGTAGCGGTCGATCCAGGCGTGTTCGAGCTCAGTTTTGTGCTGGGGATCTACACTTGGACATTCTACAAGCTCATCCATCCAGAAATTTTGAAGATCTGACGATATAATCTCTCAAAACTTTAGACCTAGCTCACACTAGAGGGAGTTAATTAGCTTTATGTACATAGTGATTTAGCTAAAAAGAATTTTTCCCCATCATTTTTGTTTGTGTCTACTTCTTAAGTTTAAAATTTCAAGCGATTTGGCCCACCCGATTGAACAAACGAGCAAAAAAAAAAAAAAAAAAAAAACGTTCTCTAGGGTGTTTTCCCAACTTAGCCCAAGTGTACGTTTTCTGGACCGTCGATCGCTCGATCAACGGTTCAGATCGGGTCGTTCCGTGCTTTGATCTGGCTGTGTGTTCGAATCAGCGTGCATTCCCTCCATCCAGCTGCATCTGGGCCATCCATTCGAATCTGCGGGACCGAGGCCAGCCGTCCGATCTTCTTTCGCGAGATCGGATCGCGGGACTTGATCCAGACCGTCAGATCGACCGCGCGGAATATCCGACGGCCATTATCACAGGCTGACGTGGTCAAGTGAAAAATGCGTGGACCCGCGTGACTGCCGCCGTCTGTGCTGGACGAACCAGATCACGCCGCGTGGAGCCACCGCCGCCCGTTCTGTTAATTGGAATTAATTTGAATTTAATTAATTCTAATTAACAAAAAACTTTAAAATATTATTAAAAATCATCTATAAGTCCAAAAATTCAATATAATATATAGATTTTCACAGAAAATTAAGATCTATAATTTAAAATTAAATTTAATTTGAAATATTCTATGTATTTTAAATTATTTTAATTATTGAATATTTCTTTTTCTAAATCAATAATTAATTAAAAATCTATTGAAATATTTTAGAATATTCAATAGTTATTTTTAAATTGATATTCAAAAAAATTCAGAGGATATATTTAAAATATTTAACCTAAATTAAAACTAATTTGATATATTTTGTATATATATTAAATATTTTCAATTAATCAAGATTTGAATATTTAATTAATATCTAATTCAAGTAATTTTAAAAAATTCCAATAATCACCATTTTAAATCATCTTAAATTATTAAAATATTCTCAAATACGTTTTAAATTTATTTTTAAAATTAATTTTAAAACTTATTCAAAGACTATTTTAAGTTACTTTGAATTTTCTAGAATTTTTAAAACTAATTTATTTTCTAGATATTAAAATTAATTTTGAAACTATATATGTTAAATTTTGAGAGCAATTGAGAAATCCTTTGGAATTTCAAACTTGGATTAAGTATGCTTGAACATGAGTTATGGGGGAGATTAGTTGATAGTTATTTTTCAACTATTCACTAATCAATGTCTTTTTCCATGTTAATTAGTTTTGTTTCTTGCATATGTAGGATGTGCACACACCACCTAGCCTAGGCTCTCCTAGTTTTAAGGATTTGATTGTGCCATTGCATGTGCTTATTTATACTTTGTTTAAGGGTTAGATAATACATTGATTTGAGCCCATTAAACCTAGTGTCATTAAGGACAATAATTAGGGGTTTGTGTAGAGAACTTAGAAAACTTCCAATATTTAGGATACACCCACTTTTTATTTGAAACTTGAACCATTTGAACTTAGTGACACCCTCAACCCTTAGAAAAATTTCCACTGGTTTTGGAAATCATTAAGGCTCTTTGTCAAATTTCATAATCTTAAACCCTTAATTAAGCCCTAACACTTCAAAAATGTAATAAATCCATTTTAACTTCAAAAAATACATGTAACCCCTCTAACTGACCAGAATTAAGTCCTTAACTAAAGAAAATTAAGATCCCCTTTAATTGATATCAGATTGAACCTTAATTTAATTTTAATTAAAAATTAATATTTAATTAATTTAATTAATAAATAATAATTAAAAATCCTAAAAATTTCCCAAACACTTGGGGATTCCTCCTTGGGTTATTCCTGACCTTTGGAGGTATTTTCAAGAAGTTGGGAACTTGTTTGAAGCAAAATCATAAAAAGGCCATTAATTAAGCAATTTCCAATTCATTAAAATGCTCAAAACCTCAATAATTCATAACTAATTCAAATAAAATCCAAATTGACCAAACTCACTTGAATTCAATTCATTATAATGCCTAAAATTTATTAAAAATATTAAAGTACTAAAAAACCATCAAAATCAAAAAGTCATCATTTTGGTCAACTCTAGGTCAAAACTGGGTCAAAAATTCTAAAAATCATAACTTTTCATAGAAAACTCCAAATTGAATGTACCACCTGTCTAACAACTCATAATAAGGTCTAGTATTTGTTAAAATAATCTTACTTAATAATGAGAATCCTAATTAGGGTTTCCTATGTAATTGATTATCCATTATGATTTACATCATTATGTATGATTATTTCAAAAAAATAATTTTTCTCCAAACTCACTAACCCACCCCCTTGAGTGTGTGCGTGCAATATTAATTAGCTTGAGGTCCACCAGATATATGACTTAACTCAAGAAAGGTAAAAAGTACATTAAAATTGAAATTATAGACAAAATCGTAGTATACTATTGAGCTGATTTACATTGCAAGTGAACTTATGGACCTAAAAGGTTATTGAGCAGGACAAATAGAACAAATATGCAATATTGGCAGTAGTAAAGAAATAATAATATTTATTATCATCAAAATTATAATACTTGGTCCCAGATTTACAACATGGTCAAGCAAGTTAACCTAAGATCAAAGGTTGAGTTCATTGAGTTCAAATTGATCATATGAGCTCAATGGAAGTGGTCCCAAGTTAAGGGGAGCTCATTTGGTTTGAAATGGGTGTTTAAATCCTTAAGGGCCACTTTGGTCAACCATGGTTGACTTGATCAATTAGATCAAACCAAAGGATGGGTTTGGATCCAATGTGTTCTTAAGTATATTTAGGATCCATTGAAATATGTTTTGAGGTTTGATATGGGTAGGTCATGTTGGGTTTTGCGGAAAAGATCAAAAGCACTTTAAATGACATTTTGACCCCTGGTCAACACTGGGTCAAACTAGGTCCAATAAGGTGTAAGTAATTGGTTAAGAAGTCATCACAAGGGCCATGGGCGTGGTTAGAAGGTTTAGAAAGAGTCCCCAGATCCAATTCCACTGAATGACAAGTTTAATGGCATAGGCCATAAATATTTGAAGGTTTTGTAGTCTTTGAAAATCAATTCAGTTTATGGGGATAGAGACATCAGAATGAGCTCAAATTTAGTTGGTTTACTTTCAAGAGATATTTAAACAATATGTAATTTATATACCCTAAGTCAAAGGTCATTTGACTGGGTTTAAAGGTGATAAAAAAACACCATAATGGGTTTTATGGTCTAGGCCCTTAACCCTGTGATTTAGTTTGGAATATTGGATTTGGATTGGATTTTGGACTTTAATGGTTAAGTTTAAATTATCCACATTAATGATAATCAAATGAATGATTGGAATTGGTTGGTTATGATTTAAAGGTTGATTGAAAGTTGGTTGAAGGATGAATTGGAGCTTAGAAGTATAAAAATTGGACTGGAGGTTAGATTGGAGGATGGACTGGGATTTGATTAAGAGTTGGATTGGGATTTAATTGGGACCTATATGGTTTCCAAGTGAGCACCTACCAATCATTAGGTCACCAAAAAAAAATTCATATAGGTCATAGTGACCTCATACTAAAATGAGGTCAAAAGCTGGGTCCTTTGACACTAAAGAGATTTTCTTCCCAAGGCTTCCCTCAAGATAAACCTTGACACTTGGAGGAACTCAGGTTTAAGTTCATCGGAGTAATCATGTGGAACTCCCTCTCACACTCCCTTAAAACCCTCAAGGATTTTCTCCCTCTCTCACAAACTCCACCCTTTCACTCCCAAGCTCTAGACTCTCTCTTCAAGTTTTCTTTAGAAGAAGTTAACTCAATAAATGTAAAAAAAAAAATCATACAAAGTCTCAAAAGAAAGATTAAATTGAGGGCTTAAAAAAAACCTTAAAATTTTAATTTGGTCGACACTGATCATACATTATGATCAAAGATCGTACAATAAAATTAGTTCAAATGACCCTGTTAGTATTATACGAAGAGTAAGGTGTTGTTTGATGAGTTAAAGTAATTGAGATGGTCATCCAATATGATGTAAAGCATCATCCAAAATGAATATTTTAAATGACTTAGATTATCATCCTGTATGATTTGTGACAAATAAATATCGTCTTATGCAAAGATCAAATCGTACTATATGATTAGTTCTAATCGTTCCGTACGATCTGATTAAATCAATTAATCCAAAATTGTTTCATTAATTATAAGATTTAATTATATCGTACAATATAATACCAATCATACGTTATAGTTAATGAAAATTTTTAATTTTAAAATATTACCTAAATTATTATTGACGACTGAGATCTTGATTTCAACTGATATTCTATATAATCTAGACCGTATAGTATGATTAGTTCAAATGGCTTTAATTATCATAGGTAGAAATTTTTATAACTTTCTAAATAGTTAATCATATAGTACTATATAGATTGAATAATAAGATTAATTTTAAAAAATAGACTTCTAATTTTCTCACTATCTCACTCCCTTGAGTGAGTGTGTATGTGTACGGTCACCAAGCTTGTAGACACCCATATATGACTTGACTCAAGAAATCATAAATAAATAAATGAATATTACGGACTTATTCAACACATCATATTCTACCTAGTCTTAAACACTCAATCTTCATTGAATGGTGTATAATGTACCTGAAATGTTTGTACACACAAATAAATATGCATTATAAATACTATGAGAAATTAAGAGAGAACAAGTAATATTTGTTATCATAAAAAATATAAATATGGGAGCCTGAGATGCAATACCTTCCACCGCCAATGGTTTCAACACCACCAAGAAATCCTCTATCAGTGCTACGGGTAACTCTGAACTGAATGCATAATCACCAATAGCTCTCTTCAATTGTGACATATGGAACATTCGATGTATAGTACCTGTCGCTAGTAACTTAAATCAATAAGCCACTACTACTATCTTCTCTAATATCTCATAGGAACCAAAGTACCTCGGGGTGTATTTCTCATTTCTCATATTAACTACTATCCTTTTATTGGTAGGGATGAAGCTTCATGTATACCCTATAACCTATCTCAAATTACATGTCCTACTTATGTCAATCTCTCTATTTTTTCATGATTTGTTAAGCCCTAATAAATGCATTTTTAATTCAGCAAACACCATATCCCTATCCTCTAAGTACTATAGGAAAGTGACCCTTTTGTGACAGAAAAATCCACTACAAAATAAGATAAATCCGTTATAAAATATGATTTGCGGTAGAATATAATTTATTGTAAAAAATGGCATTGTAAAATTATTTGCGAAAAAAATCTGCTGCAAATATTTTTAACAAATTTGTAACAAATTTGAAGCAGAATTTAAGACAAAAAAAAATTAAAAAAACCACAAAGTCTACCCTACTATGTGGGACGCACTCGCCTGATTTAAGTGTCTGCTGCCCGAGCCTGACTAGACTACCAACTGCCCGAGGCTGACCACATTTCCCCGGCTTGACCACACTTCTCATGCCAGACTGGCTGCCCACGCCTAACAGGCTACCTAAGCCATCTTCTGCCTAACTGGTTGGTCACGCCTGATCAGTTGCCCGCATCTGATTGGACTACCCACGTCGTCTCCCGCTTGACCGACCTGCTAGAGATTCGAACCCTGCTCAACTAATAAAAAAACCATTACCCTTCTCCACTAGGGCGCATAGACAATACAACATAAAAAAAGTTTTTTTTTTTAATTTATGTTATAGCTAAGATTACAAGAGATTTATGATGGCAATTCCGCCCACAAATTTAAGGCGACAATTTCCAATCTAAATTTTGCGGCAAAAATTCTATCGCAAATCTGTCGCAACTCTACCATAAAAAATTATCAAAATTTTTTATCACAAATTCTCTGCCACTTCTGAAAAAAATAATCTGTCGTAAAGTCTACGCAAATCCGCCATAAATTTCTAACTTTCCTGTGGTGCTTAAAGTCAAAATGTTTTTGTTAATATTCTTTAAATGCTCCCATCTAATCCTAAAATAACATTTTGCTTTTTAAAAAAAATAAAAATAAAAAAAAATTTAAGCCCCTTCATCTTAAAGTCTAAAACTAATAAACGATATTTGGTATATAAACATTTACTTGGAATAACTTTATAATCTTTATAATCTAAATGACCTACTTTTTATAAGAAAATAATCAATCTCTGTTTTACTATATGCATTCTTTTAAGTGATGAGATTTTCATCTCTCTTCTAAAATAAGGTATTAGCAATTACAAAATCATAAGCTATAGAAAAATCTAATATAGTCTTACCACTCCTATTAGTCACTCCAAATTCATAGCCTCCATGAATGCTTTTAAAATCATCTTTTTCTCTACCAACATGTTCATTTAAATCTCATCTAGGAAAAACTCTTTCTTTAAGATGTATCTTTGGTATTAATTTTTCTAAATTTCAAAATTTTAATTTTGAACACATATCCAAACCTACGTGAGGAGCATAAACACTTGTAATATTAATAATCTTTGCATCAACAATAATATTTAAAGCTATAATTATATCTTCATTTCTATTAATTTTTACATTATTATCCTTTAAACTCGTATATATAATCACAACAATATCGTTTCTTATATGATTCCTAACAAATACTATCATTTAAATTATAAACTATCATTCTTCGTAGCCTTCTCTCTAACCCATTTAATTTTGTGAATGCATAGAATATTAATCTTCTTTTGAACCAATGATAAATGAGTAAAAACTTTTATGTGAAGAAGGTGTTTACACATGCGCTATCTCAAGAAAGGAAAATAAATGAGTAAAAACTTTTATGCGAAGAAGGTGTTTACACATGCGCTATCTCAAGAAAAGAAAAATTTTTAGATGAAAGCATCACTATTATGGGAATTTATAGATTTTTCAACAAATGATATGTTATTAGATTGGAGCATAACTAGATAGCAAACTTGCCATTATTGAATTATTGAATGGAATTACCAAAAGCATTCACATTAAAATATGGGAACAAAAATACATAATTCTATTATCGAATGTTTTTACCCTTTGATCGTGTGTTTAGAAGAAATAAAGATGAATGTTTAAGATAGAATTGAGAAACCAATACCTCCTCCAAGAATGAGTGGAGATCAAATATACTAAAGGTTTATCACAATATTAAAAATGGTTGACTCACTTGTGATGGTAGACAACGGGCTACCAAGTTGTTGTGTTATTCATAATTGGACTAAGATGAGTATTTTCTAGAATTTACCTTATTGGAGTAGTTATAGTTAAATGGTTTGGACCTTATGCATCTTGAAAAGAATTATTTTGACAATATATTCAACTTATGATGGACATAAAAGAAAAAATACATATAACTTGAAAGAAAAATGAATTTGAATGAGTACTATAGAAGAAGAGATTGAAAGCTATAAGAATCAACCAATTGAAGGACACTAACTATAAAAGCAAAGTATTCCCTCATATTAGGTCGGAGAGTTGCAATATAAGAATGGGTGCAATTCTTAAATATACTCGATGGTTATGCCTCAAATTTAAGCAAATGTGCTGAAATTAGGACCAAAAAAGTATATAGAATAAAGAGTCACGATTGTCATGTATTAATAAAGTGTTTGTTGACAATCATATTTAGAATCCTTTAGCTGTGTTAAGCCAATTTTTATTGATTTGTTATTCACAAGTTTAAATATTTCAATAATTTTGCGCAAATTAGAAAGAATATTTTCTTTGAAGTTTTCTAACTCATTGAAACTTTTATCAATACATCAATGCACATAAAGTTATTTTTTCGTTATAAAGTTCTTTTAGGGAGAAGATGAAATATACGAAGCCAATTAATAAGGTGTACGCACATGAGATATAGTACAAAAAGTAAAATGTAATAACTTTCTTAATTAACCCTTTTCTAAGACCATTATTTGCATTAGTTTAGTCAATTAATTCTTATAAGCAAATCAAGCTTAGGCATCATTTGGGACGGCTTTCTTACTGCTTCTTAAAGAAGCTTTCTAGTTAAAAAATTAAAATTTTGTGATAAAAAATTGCTTTAAGAAACAGTAAGAAAGCTGTCCCAAATGAAGCATTTGTATGTCTAATGGTAAGGGTTCCTTTTTCTAATGTATTGTATTACTTTTCAAACTCAGTACACAAAGAATATTTCTCTCATTTTTTTTTCTAAGCAAGATGTAGCTTAGGCAATAAAATATTATGCTTCACTTCTAAACTTATATGAACTTTTTTTTCAAATATGCATCTTTCTTTCTAAGTTTTTGAAGCTATAATGCATTTCTTCATCTATGAAAATCAAATTATCATATGAAAATTCACATAACTAATTGAAATTTGAATCTCTTTGTTCATCCCAGGCCATCAAGGTTTTGTTTGGGATAATTTTTTTTACTGCTTTTTAAAGTAGTTTTTTAATACAAAATTTTATATTAAAAAGCTGTCTCAGAAGGCAATAAGAAAACTGTCACAAACAAAGCCTAAGAATGGAATGTTGATTTTCTATTATGGTTTGCTAGCGAAGGAGTCCATGTCAAAGTTGATCTAAAAAGTTCTTTGATGTTTTTTTTTATTATTATTTGTATTGGCATCGCTTTTTTCTTTTCATTTTTCTTATAATTTGAGCTTTTTTTCAGACAGCCCCATTTAATATGGTATGCCTTTTTTCACTCAAAATAGATAATATTATTGTTAGATTTTATATTTAATATACCTTTCTCCTTACTTTTTTTTTCATTGAATTTCTTTATCTTTCTTTGGAGGAAAGACTTGAACTTTTTGGTAATTAATTAGTGCCATGTTGTTGTCAAACTCTTGAGTTTTGAGAGCTATTTACTTTTATTTATCTAATCTTTTACTCATATTCAATCAAAAAACCATGCAATAGGCCTAGATAATAGGTTGATAAGTTCATAGTTTCAAAAATTCAAGTATCCTTTGCATATGTCATAATTCATGAAATAATATAAGAATATCATCAACATTTTCAACATTATGGTACTCTTTGTTTAGTGCATGCAATGAAGTAATGATATTTGTAAGCCTAGTATACATATTATAATTAGTCACACTAGGTCGCCTATAAAATCGTGCATAGTTATGCATGATAAAATGTATACATTATTGCTTGGCTTCGTTAATTTCTTTATAAGTAACACATAATCAATTTCAAATTTTCTTATGAGTTTTATACACAAAAATGCATATATACTCGCCATATTTTAAGGAACAAAGATAATAATAATTTAAGTATTTGAAATTCGACCAGGCCAGCTAGCTCTCATTCTTTTCTTATCGATTAATTAAGAAATATCAACACTTTTTGTATTTTCAAATTTGTCTGAAATTGCATTATCAAGCAGTACTAAGACTTCGGACTGCTTTCTTACTAGAAAGTTGCTTTAAGAAGTAGAAAGAAAGTCGTCCCAAATAAAGCCTAGGTCCCACATGTGATATTCTGCATATTAAATAAAAGCAGTCGTTCTAACTTACCATAAATTAAAAGGAATGTCATCGAGCAATGATGGTCAGATAATAGAATTTCCTTTGGTTGTAGTCCTATTTTTGTAATGTATTATCTTAATTTATATTGATCATATCGTATAATTTATATTATATAAAATAAATATTTTAATTTTGGTTATTTTAATTAACACTCATTAATCCCATCCTATTTTATACCAAAATAAAATATCCCATATAGTACAATGGATATTGTAATAGTAGGATGCATATCATACAATTTAATATTAAAATTAATGTTCATTAATTATCAAATCACCTAATCTAAATAAAATTATCTAGATATAAATTTAAAATTAAAGCTGATTATACAGTATAATGATATATCATAGAATTCGATCATAATTTTAATAATTTTGAGTTTGGGTGATCATACATTAATTACTATTCATTTTTGTATAATATGATTAGCCTTGATCATTTTTATGCTTGCTCATTAGGTATATATTTCAACGTCCAAAAATTTGTGCATGTGGGGTGGGGGCAATAAAAAAATTTAAAATTAAATTTAGAATCATCCAAACTCTGATTTTAGATAAATTATATTCAAATTAAATATTTCAATGAGGCAAACCAGAAGTATTTATATTTGAGTTGAATTATAGAGGACAATTTTGTAATATTAGTTGAAGGATCAAACAATCCCCTAATCTCATGTGCATGCAAAAAAAAAAGAGTCTCATAATGTTAGGAATCTAAGAAGTCCCACATCATTCAATTATAAGGTCATTAAAGTAATTATATCCCCAAAGAATGATGTATAAGAGGGGAATCAATATAAGTCATCTGATGGAGTGTTTTGAGGATTTTGCGTAAAAGAATCAAAAGATCACACCATAAAACTGTAAATATCACTACATTATTTCATCTGAAGGGACCAAGAACCTTGAGTTGAATTTGGAGAGAGCTTAGAGGATTTGATGAACTTTAAAACCTTGCTCGATGATCAACACTGACGATTACTAGTAGCAACTAGTATTGTTTGACCACAAATATTTGTCTACTGTTCTCTAATTGTTGTTACGTGGTCATCGTTGTCTAATTATGTTTGCTCAAGTGTTATCATCCAATCATCATGTATGATTGATGTCACCTAACAATCATAGCACAAAACAGTCCATTATTTCCCCTCCAATCTTTATTATAATTATAAGAGACCAAGTTAGTGTTCTAAATTTTTTTGCTCCATCCTCTTTAATTGAGAGAGAGGTTATTTTGTAACCTTGTGCTTTTTCCTGTTTTCAGATTTTTTATATAAAAGTTTTTACTTTTTTATATTCTTTTTCGAATCTTTATATAAAGCGATGTAAAACTAACTTTTTTACTAGTTTTGTGGATTGACAATTGAGTACCATTTGAAATGTCTCATTACAACTAAATTAAATCTTTTTTATATATATAGTAATTTTAAATATATAAATAAGATGTTATTTTTGTTTGAATAGTTGCTATTTGAATGATTTATATTTGTGCAACTTATGTAGTTTTGATGATTCCAAACATTATTGTTCAGATGTATAGTTATCTCCTAACAATTTTAGAAGATTTGCATTTGCTCTTGTGTGTACTAACATTTCAGGAAAATTAGACTCCAGACTACGAAAACTTCAAATCAAATTCAACATGAGATATTTTGTTTATTTGAAGTTTGTCTTTTCTTTGAATTAATTTTGAAAGGGAGTGATTGTAATTGAGTGAATAAAATCTCACACACACAAATAAGGAGATCTTGAAATTCTATACTGATCGTACAGGACGATATTTATCGTACTGGACGATCTGTCAGTTATCTCCTGTAGAGCACTTGGAACGAATAGGAACTTGCTTGGAAAAATTTTTCTAAGTCCTATTCGTCCAGGACGAATTTCATTATCGTCCCGGACGATGGGTTCTCTGTAAAATTTTTGTCCAGACGAATTTTATCATCGTACGAGGCGACCAGTCCTCTGGAAAATTTTCGTCCCGACGAAAATAAATATCGTACCGGACGATCAGCTCTCTGGAAAATTTTCGTCCAGACGAAAATGAATTATCGTCCGCGGCGATTGGTCCTCTGGAAAATTTTCGTCCAGACGAAATAAATAATCGTCCAGGACGATCGGCTCTCTGGAAAATTTTCGTCCAGACGAACATATTTTCGTCCAAACGATAAACCGACTTAGAACAGTTTTCAGCAGTTTCTAGAACCGACCTTGTAATAACCGTTCGTACTGGACGAACCTAGTTCGTACAGGACGATCAGCTGTACGAAGTCATTTCGTACACATATACAAATTGGGTCATTTCAGATCGTTTAAGTAAAATCGTCCAGGATGATCCAGGATCGTATAGGACGATCCACTGCGTACAGAATTGGAAACTTGCAGTTTTTGGGCAGTTTTTCATGTCTTTTATATAAATAGTCCAAATTAGACTGCCACCCAATCTTTTTGTCATTTGATCTTCATGCCTCTTGAGAGAATAGCCAAGGAGAGAGTGGAAGAGAGCATTCAAAGGAGGATTCCTACCATTGGAGCAAGAAGGCTTCACTTGGATTACTAAGGTAAGAGTCTCTACTTGTGAAATTGGATTTCTTCACTCTTTTCTTTCTTCCTTCTAGATTCTTGTGAGAAGATCAGTCAAGGAGATCCGGTTCTCTGCCGACACTTGGAAAGTGTGAACAGACGAAGGGTTCTCTGCCCACACTAGGAGAGTGTAAAAGGACGAAGGTTCTCTGCCTACACTTGGAGAGTGTGAACAGCCGTAGGGTTCTCTGCCCACACTAGGAGAGTGTAAAAGGACGACGGTTCTCTGCCAGTACTGTGGATTGTGTAAAAGGACGACGGTTCTCTGCCGCACCGGGTAGTGGTGAAAAGAGTGTTTTGTACAGGCTTCTCCGCCTTGCTGTGGGTGCTAAAGGAGAGTCACTTTGTGGTATTAGTGCAATACTCAGAGGGTGCCTCTGAGGAGTGGATGTAGGTCTGGTTATAGACCGAACCACTATAAATCTGGTGTAATTTACTTTATTGCTTTTACGTTTCCGCACTTTAAATTTCAGTTTTAACAACTCTGTGGTTGAAAAACATTTTTTTACAAACTTTAAAAGAAAATTTTATTTCGGTTCAACTTTATCATTAAGAGGGTTTAAAATTTTTTTTTAAAACTACCAATTCACCCCCCTCTTGGTAGCCGTGGGACATTTACTTAGGCTTAACAACCTAATTACTGGACTCAACAAGTGGTATCAGAGCCTTGTTTCAAAATCATAAGTTTGAACTACTTTTTGATTAACGTAGATGGCTACATTTGGAAACCGAAACACACCTGAGGGTTACTCTATCACTAGACCTCCACTGTTTGACAATATTCCTTTTGATTTTTGGAAAACACGCATGTCTACTTTCTTACAGTCACTTGATTATCGCATGTGGATGCTAGTCCAGGAAGGTTACACAAAACCAACTAGATTAGTTGATTGAATTAGGGTAGAAACACCTTATGCAGATTGGACTATAGAAGAACGTGACTTAGCACAATTAAATGCGAAATGTTTAAATAGTTTCTTTTGTGCTTTAAAATCTGAAGACTACATGCGAGTTTCCACTTGTAAAAGCGGAAAAGACATATGGGATAGACTTTGTATTACTTATGAAGGGACAAATGAGGTTAAGCAATCAAGACTCAATATCTTGTTACATGACTACGAATTATTTCGCATGAAACCTAATGAATCTATATCTGACATGTACACAAGATTCACTCAAATTGTCACCTCTTTGCATGCACTTGGTAGGGAATTAACAAATGCTGAAATGGTTAATAAGATTCTTCGTTGTTTACCTACTGCATATGATGCTAAAATTACTGCAATTACAGAGTCTAAAGATCTGAACATTTATTCAATTGACAATCTTCTTGGTTCACTCATTGCTTACGAGCAAGGAGTAAGTCAAAGAAAGATTGATGCAGGTGAACCAAGAAAGGACAAGAATATTGCACTAAATGTGGAAGAGTCAGAAAGTGAACACTCACAACCTGAGGATGAAGACGATATTGCACTGATGACTAGACAATTCAGAAGCTTTTTAAAGAGGAAGCAGAAGAGACGCCAGCAATGGAATAGAGGTAAGTATAACAGAAATGACAAGGTTTCTAATGAAGTGATTTGTTATGAATGCAGGAAACCAGGTCATATAAAGACTGATTGTCCAAAACTCAAAGCCACTCCTAGCAAGGAGAAGGTAGAGGAGAAACCAATGGTAAAGAAGGGCAAGAAGAAGTTTCAAAAGGCTTTTTGGGCGGACTCAGCTTCAGACTCATCTGAGACTGAAAAAGAAGAAGAAGTCACCAACCTTTGCTTGATGGCAGATAAAGCTGAACAATCAGATCAAGAAGAGGTATGTGATTTAACCTATAATGAATTGTTTGAAGTTTCTGAACACATGCATGATGCATATAGGAAAATGAAAAAGATGCATGCTAGTGTAGTTTTAGAATTGGAAGAGCTTAATAAGGAACACGAAATCCTTAGGAAAGATCATGCTTTAATTGATAGCAACCACATGAAACTACTTGATGAATATGATGACTTGAATAAAAATTTTGAGAATTTAAAATCATCCTATGCTGAACTTGAAAAAGAATTTAAGAAATTTAAGGATGAATCTGAGAGCAAGACATATAGAATCAATTATATCAATCGAATCTTGGAGGATATGAATTCATTTTACAAACTCACTATAAGAGCTCTCGAGGATAATAGGAACCCCCCTAAACTTGAAGATTTTACAAATCCTAAATATTATCCTAAATTCATGAAATCCCTTAGAAGACAATCATATGAAAGAAAACATAGGAATATTTTTCCTAATGTTAAATGTAACAATTGTGGATTTTTGGGACATATATCTCACACCTGCACTTTAAAGATGAAACCTAATTTGGTGTGGAGAACTAAGATGCATAAACCTAGACATATCATACATGCATCTGATTATAAATTTCATAAAGGTGAACCCAAACTAGTTTGGGTTCCCAGGTCTAACATTTGAGAATTTTGCAGGAATACTCTCACACAAGACCTCGTGAGAGTATATGGTACCTGGACAGCGGATGTTCAAAGCACATGACTGGAGATACTGCTCAATTCATAACGCTGGAAGCCAGGAGTGGAGGCAAGGTTACACTTGGAGATAATACCACAAAGAAAGTGGTTGGATCAGGTATGATTGGAAATTTGAAAAACTTTTTCATAGACAATGTTTTATTAGTTGAAGGCTTAAAACATAATTTGCTTAGCATAAGTCAGCTATGTGATAAGGGCTATAATGTAAAATTTTTACCTACTAGCTGCATAATTAGCCTAAATGGGAAAATTGTTTTAAATGGAAAAAGGGTGAACAATGTCTACATGCTAGATTTAAATTGTATTCAATCTCCTACTGCTTTTTGTTTGAAAACTATTTCTGATGAATCATGGCTTTGGCATAGGAGACTTTGTCATTCTAGTATGAAAAATCTTAGAAAAATTACCCAAAAGAATTTGGTGAGAGGAATACCTAAACTAGACTTTACTAAGGACCATCTATGTGATGCATGTCAACTAGGAAAACAAGTGAAGTCCTCTTTTAAGTCCAATAAAGATCTTAGGACCAGTAAACCATTATAAATTCTTCACATGGATCTTTTTGGACCTGTAAGCACGGTAAGTCTAGGAGGAAAGGTTTATGGATTTATTATAGTAGATGATTTTTCAAGATTCACCTGGGTTAAATTTCTTTTTCATAAGAGTGAATCATTTGAGGAATTCAGAAATTTTTCAACTTGGATACAAAGAAAACTAGGATGTGAAATAATTTCTATACAAAGTGATCATGGAGGAGAATTTGAAAATGAAAGATTTGAAGATTTCTGTAAAGAAAAGGGGATTGATCACAATTTTTCTGCACCTAGAACTCCTCAACAAAATGGAGTAGTTGAAAGAAAGAACAGAACATTAATAGAAGCCGCCCGAGCAATGTTAGCAGAATACTCGCTTCCTAGATATTTTTGGGCTGAGGCGGTTAGCACTGCATGCTATGTTCTGAATAGGGTGAATGTGAGATCAAATTTGAATAAAACACCCTATGAGTTGCTAAAAGGTAGAACACCAAATTTGTCTCATTTGCATGTATTTGGTTGCAAGGTGTTCATACATAATAATGGAAAATCTGCCTTAGGAAAATTTGATCCAAAATCAGATGAAGGAATTTTTGTTGGATATTCAAGTGTTGGAAAATCTTATAGAGTATTCAACAAAAGAACTTTAGTCATTGAAGAAATCACACATGTTGTTTTTGATGAAAATGGAAACATGGAAGAGCCAAAAGTTGTTGAAGAAGAAATTGAAGAAAACTCCCAAAAGATTGATAGATTAAATTTGGAAGAAAATGTGGAAGAAAATTTAGAAAGAGAAGACCATTTGCCTAGAGATTTGAGATTTTCAAAAAACCATCCAAAGGAATTGATTATAGGTGAACCAAGTGAGGGTGTTAGAACTAGGCGTGGATTAAACAAGAAAGTCAATCATTCAGCCTTTATTTCAACTATTGAACCCACTAACATTGATCAAGCACTTTCAGATGAATTTTGGATATTGGCCATGCAAGAAGAGTTAAATCAATTTATAAGAAATAAAGTTTGGGAACTAACTACAAGGCCAAAAGATCAAGTGTTGTTGAAACCAAGTGGGTGTTCAAAAATAAAATGAATTACTCAGGAGTAGTCATTAGAAATAAGGCTAGATTAGTAGCTAAGGGGTATAATCAAATTGAAGGAATTGATTTTGAGGAAACTTTTGCCCCTGTAGCTAGACTTGAAGTAATTAGGGTTTTACTAGCCTTTGTCTGTTTTAAAGGTTTTAAATTATTTCAAATGGATGTCAAAAGTGCCTTTTTAAATGGGGTAATTGAGGAAGATGTTTTTGTAGAACAACCTCCAGGTTTTGAAAATTCTAAATTTCCAAATCATGTTTTCAAATTAAAAAAGGCATTATATGGATTGAAACAGGCACCTAGGGCTTGGTATGAGAGGTTAAGCACCTTCCTACTTGAAAGATCTTTTGAAAAAGGAAGTGTGGATACAACTCTCTTTTTAAGGAAAATTGGAAAGGATATACTTATTGTTCAAATTTATGTTGATGACATCATCTTTGGATCTTCAAATAAACATCTTTGTGATGATTTTTCTAAAACAATGAGTAGTGAATTTGAAATGAGTCTAATGGGAGATTTAAATTACTTTTTAGGATTTAACATTAAGCAACTTGAGGAAGGTACTTTTCTTAGTCAAACCAAATATATTAAGGACATCCTCAAAAAATATGAAATGGACAATGCTAAACCTGTTAGTACACCAATGAGTTTTTCAGTTCAGTTGGATAAAGACCTTAAGGGAAAATCTGTTGATCAAAAGAAATTTAGAGGGATAATTGGATCTTTACTTTACTTGACTGCTAGCCGACCAGATATTATGTTTAGTGTTTGCTTATGTGCTAGATTTCAATCAGATCCAAAAGAATCACATTTGACAGCAGTAAAAAGGATTTTAAGATATCTACTAGGAACTCAAAACTTAGGAATTTGGTATCCTAAGTTTAGCTCTTCATTTGAAATTATTGGTTACTCAGATTCTGACTTTGCAGGCTGTAGAGTGGATAGGAAAAGCACTTCTGGAACATGTCAATTTATTGGAAATTCATTAGTTTCATGGTCTAGTAGAAAACAAAATTCAGTGGCACTATCTACTGCAGAAGCAGAATACATTGCATTAGGAAGTTGTGTGGCACAAGTACTTTGGTTAAAATAACAGTTGATTGACTTAGGATTAACTATAGGCACTATTCCAATTTATTGTGACAATACTAGTGCTATTTGCATTTCCAAAAATCCTATTCAACATTCTAGAACCAAACACATTGATATAAGGCATCATTTCATAAAGGATCATGTATCCAAAGGAGAAATTGAACTCATACATGTTTCAACTGAAAATCAACTTGCAGACATTTTTACAAAACCTTTAGCCTTTGATACCTTCAGTACTTTAAGAACAAGGCTTGGTGCTATTGATTTGAATGCTTAACCAAAATGTCTTTGCAACATTGATACTTGTTGTGTTTTGTTTTTTTATGATTTTGTGAATTTTGTGTGTTTTTGAATGAATTATTTTTGGATTTATGATTTTGTTTTATGTTTTCTGTGTTTTTTGAATGTTTTTGTTAATTTAAAAAATCAAAATTAAATTTTTTTTGGAGGACATCGTCCAGGACGAAATTGTTTTCGTACGGGACGATGTGTGAAGGAACAGTTTGCGCGAATTGAAAACCGTTTTGAGAGCAGTTTTTAATTAGATCGTCTGTACGATATGTAATCGTCTAGGACGAATTTTTTCTCTCTCAAACGTCGGGACGATTGAATGCAGCGGTTGAGTGGATAAGACAGTTTTTAATACGAACTTCGTCTGTACGAAATTTTTTCGTCTGTACGAACATGTGTCGGTTCATTGTAGGGGACGGTTTTCAAGAGTCATTAAAACGATTCACTTTTTGATCGTCTGTACAAAATTTTTTCGTCTGTACGATCGGTCAAGTCAAAAAGCCTGTACGAAGGGACGCATCGTAAGTTGTGTTGAATACGAAAAGCCGTTACATTTTGGACGAATTGGATCGTCTGTACGAAATTACTTCGTCTAGACGAACGATAATTTTTCGTCCAGGACGAATATTTTCGTCCAGGACGAACGTATCGTTTTTCTTTAAATATGAAGGCTTTCAAACTTGACAATCACACTTTCAAACTTATTTTTTAATCCCTTTCTACATCAAATCAACAATGGCCTCCTCTAGTAAAAGACAAAAGGTTTTGGTGAGGAAACCAAATAGGAATGCCCCAGACAACTTTCTTTCCAAGGCAAATGAGGAATCTTTTCCTCGTTTTGCATCTGCAAAAATCACTCCGTCTCGCATTCTTATCCAAACAGAGTTGAAATTTCGAGTATTGCACCTCTTCGCCTCAACCCAATTTCAGTTCATTCTTTCTCTCGTCCACTTCTACAATAAGCAAACCTACCACTACTTTCTAGCCAACATGAGTTTCAATTATGACAACTCTATCATTAGTTCTTATGTTTTTAAATAAAAAGTTGAGATCACCAACCACGACCTTGGTGCATTTTTAAACTTAAGAACTGAAGGATATAGAGCTCACACCCTAATGTCAGAAAACTCCTTCAAATGGTTTGAAATCAATAGGGTGATTAGAGAGATAGGCATAACCTATCATGTTGCTAGAGTCTCCGGTATGACCCAAGATGCCCGAATCATCCAGCATATCCTTAGATCCTCAATTATTCCTAAAGCTGGTGATAGGATTAACATTACTCCTCTCCTTTCTGTTCTAACCTTTTTAATCATGAAAAGACATCCTATTGACGAAGCCCAACTCATCATAGACCATATCTATGGGCTTTCAGAAATAGGACATGCTGATCAGAAGAGGAAGAAGAACATTTCATTAGGGCACTTAATTACTTATATTTTGGAAAAGAAGTACAATATAGTGCATCCTGATGAAGAATATGAATTGGCACTTAATTCATGTCTATTCATTTAGACTACATAAAAGTTAATATTATTATTACAATTTTGATATTTTCTTATTTTGTATTTCTATGCTCAAATGATATTTATGCACCTAGAAATATTTGAAATTTTAGATTATAGATTTTGGAAAGAATTGGTCAAATTACTCTTGAACATTGTACAAATGTACAAAAATCAAAAGGAATTCGCAAAAATTTGCAAAGTGAAAAAGAGGCACAAAATAAGCCCAACCAAGGAAAAATGCACAAAAATGTGCTCCAAAACTTTGAAAGGATGCGCAAAGCGCCACATGAGGTAATTCTCTTCTTTCCAAATTCGTTCAATCTCTTAATTCAAATTGATCTTATGTTCATTTATATTCTATTGAACTTTGAAATATAAAATTTTTTTTTACATCTCTCTTGTAATGATTTTCAATAGTCAAATGTCTAAATTGAATCATGTCTTTGATAAATTCTTCTTACTTACAATGTTATATCACTTCTTAAATTTTATGAATTTCTATGATTGATCTAATATCCTTAGTTTAAAATTGCATACCCTATGTCAAATCACAATTTAGATTAAATTTTAAAAATGAATTTCATATAATTATTTACATTTCTTGTCTTTTTCTTCTTCACTTTTTGTTGCTATAAAAAAGGGGGAGAAATTATTATGTTTGTGTTTTATGTTTGTGTTTTCTATTTTTGATTGTTCTGTTTGCAAGTTTTTTTTGTGTTAAAAAATTTGAAAAACAAAAATATTGTTCTTTAATGCCTCCTTATTTTAATGTACTCATAAATTCAGGGGGAGTTTAGGAGATAAGAAATTTGTTTTAACTTGAAACCATACAAATAATAATTATTTTGCCATCATCAAAAAGGGGGAGATTGTTTGAATAGTTGCTATTTGAATGATTTATATTTGTGCAACTTATATAGTTTTGATGATTCCAAACATTATTGTTCAGATGTATAGTTATCTCCTAATAATTTTATAAGATTTGCATTTGGTCTTGTGTGTACTAACATTTCAGGAAAATCAGACTCCAGACTACGAAAACTTCAAATCAAATTCAACATGAGATATTTTGTTTATTTGAAGTTTGTCTTTTCTTTGAATTAATTTTGAAAGGGAGTGATTGTAATTGAGTGAATAAAATCTCACACACACAAATAAGGAGATCTTGAAATTCTATACTGATCGTACAGGATGATATTTATCGTACTGGACGATCTGTCAGTTATCTCCTGTAGAGCACTTGGAACGAATAGGAACTTGCTTGGAAAAATTTTTCTAAGTCCTATTCGTCCAGGACGAATTTCATTATCGTCCCGGACGATGGGTTCTCTGTAAAATTTTCGTCCAGACGAATTTTATCATCGTACGAGGCGACCAGTCCTCTGGAAAATTTTCGTCCCGACAAAAATAAATATCGTACCGGACGATCAGCTCTCTGGAAAATTTTCGTCCAGACGAAAATGAATTATCGTCCGCGGCGATTGGTCCTCTGGAAAATTTTCGTCCAGACGAAATAAATAATCGTCCAGGACGATCGGCTCTCTGGAAAATTTTCGTCCAGACGAACATATTTTCGTCCAAACGATAAACCGACTTAGAACAATTTTCAGCAGTTTCTAGAACCGACCTTGTAATAACCGTTCGTACTGGACGAACCTAGTTCGTACAGGGCGATCAGCTGTACGAAGTCATTTTGTACACATATACAAATTGGGTCGTTTCAGATCGTTTAAGTAAAATCGTCCAGGACGATCCAGGATCGTACAGGACGATCCACTGCGTACAGAATTGGAAACTTGCAGTTTTTGGGCGGTTTTTCATGTCTTTTATATAAATAGTCCAAATTAGACTGCCACCAAATCTTTTTGTCATTTGATCTTCGTGCCTCTTGAGAGAATAGCCAAGGAGAGAGTGGAAGAGAGCATTCAAAGGAGGATTCCTACCATTGGAGCAAGAAGGCTTCACTTGGATTACTAAGGTAAAGTCTCTACTTCTAAAATTGGATTTCTTCACTCTTTTCTTTCTTCCTTCTAGATTCTTGTGAGAAGATCAGTCAAGGAGATCCGGTTCTCTGCCGACACTTGGAAAGTGTGAACAGACGAAGGGTTCTCTGCCCACACTAGGAGAGTGTAAAAGGACGAAGGTTCTCTGCCTATAATTGGAGAGTGTGAACAGCCGTAGGGTTCTCTGCCCACACTAGGAGAGTGTAAAAGGACGACGGTTCTCTGCCAGCACTGTGGATTGTGTAAAAGGACGACGGTTCTCTGCCGCACCGGGTAGTGGTGAAATGAGTGTTTTGTACAGGCTTCTCCGCCTTGCTGTGGGTGCTAAAGTAGAGTCACTTTGTGGTATTAGTGCAACACTCAGAGGGTGCCTCTGAGGAGTGGATGTAGGTCTGGTTATAGACCGAACCACTATAAATCTGGTGTCATTTACTTTATTGCTTTTACGTTTCCGCACTTTAAATTTCAGTTTTAACAACTCTGTGGTTGAAAAACATTTTTCTACAAACTTTAAAAGAAAATTTTATTTCGGTTCAACTTTATCATTAAGAGGGTTTAAATTTTTTTTTAAAACTACCAATTCACCCCCCTCTTGGTAGCCGTGGGACATTTACTTAGGCTTAACAACCTAATTACTGGACTCAACAATTTTAGCATTAATGATGATCAATTTTATGTAAGATATGCAAAATAATAATAATAATAATAAGTATTGTTGCGTTCTGGGACATTCCCATTGGTAGATAGATATAAAATTTAGCATTTTAGCTTTGTAAGAAGATCCAACACAGACAAATAAGAGAGAGAAATGCAAGAGTAACAGGAGCACCAAGATTTTTTATTTGAAAACTTTTGGAAAAGGGTAAAAATCATGGGGCCTTATCCAATTTGAATGAATCTGCTAGTATTTTTTGTTAATTACAAATGATGCCCTATCTTGAAGAAAGGTGTTGGCTCAATATAACACATATACATCATATAAAGCACTTAATATGACTGGGGTTGGAATAATCCAATGTCATGAGAGTTGTTCTAAAAAAGTGTTTGCGTGTTTTTTTAGTTGGAAGGATTGTATCTAGGTGACGAATGTCGGAGGGACTATAGTCGGCAAGCGACGAAGATCAGAAGGATCGAAGTTGGGTGACAGAGGTTGGAGAGATCATAGGCGAAGGGCAATGGAGGTTGGAGGATGACGGAGGTCGGAGGGTGACAGAGGTCATAACGTGTGAGAGAGGTCACTAGGATAGTAGTTGACGGGCTACATAGGTCGGAGGGACCACAATTGGGGGGAAACTGAGGTTGAAGGGACTATAGTTGGTGGGTGTTTGTGGTCGGATAGAGCATAGACGGTTGGCGACTAAGGCAGGAAGGATCGTAGTTTTACGACGGTGATCAGAGGGACTATTGTTGGGTGACAAGGGTAATCAGATGAGCAATAGTCATCGAGCAATAGTGATTGGAGGAAGGCCAGATACTGACTGCTAGATGGATGTCCAACGACGATGGTAAGGTAGATGTCAAGTAGCGGTGGCCTCATGGCACAGATTTGTTGACAATGCTGCCAAGGTGGAGCTCCAAGATTCTTCAAGACTTAGAGCTTTTCTTTTCTTCCACGTCCCCATTTCATGTGAAGAATGCGGTCTATTTATAATTTTTTGCGAGCAGCATATTCAATAAATATGAAGAAGATTTATGATAAATTTGGAGTGTTCCATTAGACGGTTGATATAAATTTCCTCGATTATTGAGCATTTTTTAAACGTTTATATGACTTGATGGTGTTGGAATTCAACAATCTTGGGCTCATTAGATTCATTTCATTGAACTGCTTGATTCGATTGAAAACATGACTAATTCAGAAGTCATTTGATCATCCAATTAATACTTTAAAGATTCAAATATATGTTAAGCCCTTGATTTGATCTCATTTGGACTTATATTGGATCAATTTTGATATCATTGAGCTCTTATTGTTGAGATATTCAATTTGATAATAAATTTGCTGAAATTAGAGTTGGATGATCCCAATTTAATTCCGAAAATTTCTAATTTAGATTTGCATCAAGGCTCGATCAAGAAGAAATTTTGGTGACATTTTAAGTTCATTTTCTCTCATAAAGTATAAAATGCTTGATAAATATGATATAAATGAACGCCACTTTAATAAGAAAAAAAAATAAATATTACATTTTTTATTTGAGAAATGAATTGAGTGAAAAGATGTGATTAGTGACTGATTGGTTAATGGAGAATGTTATTTGCCATTTTAAAAATTGAAATACGTCCATGCATCTCGGTATAAATTAATCCGACGAGGAGCGGAAGAAGCCACGAACATCCGATCTGGAAAAATACCGTAGCGGTTTCGGCCGCAGAATCTGTGTCGTCTCTTATCTTCCTCTTCTTTCCATGGCATCACGCGATCCAGGCCCCGTCCTCTATAAACTATAGGAAGAGCTTTCTCAGAGAGATCTATATTGCTATAATTCGGTGATGGATGGCGAGAGATTCATTTCCTCTGCCTCCGCCGCACGGGAAAACCCTAGGCCCTTAGGGTTTGCGCAGGAGCGCCTCGGCCGGCCGCCGACGGATTCGGCTCAGCGTGCAACGACATCGATCTTGGACCGATTCCGTGCGATGCTTCGCGAACGGGAAGAGGAGTTGAGGGGCTGTAGGGACGAGACGCCGCCGCCACCAGACGGGAACGAAATCGTGCGGATGTATGGTGAACTTCTCACCGAGCTCACCTTTAACTCGAAGCCAATTATCACGGAACTCACCATCATTGCCGGAGACCAGCGGGAACATGCCAGGTCGATCGCGGAGGCTGTGTGCGCCCGGATTGACGAGGTGGGGGCTAGTATACTCTGAGATTGTTGAGCGGGCATTCTAGGGCTTCTGACAGCTGGTTTCGCGATCTGGATATATTAGGATTTTTAGTTTATTTGTTTGGAATTTTTTTTGAAGTATTGGTTTGTGATTGAAAGAAGATAAATGAATAAACTCCGTCTCTATTTTATTTTTTTCTTTTATTTTGGCAAACTTTTCCTCTTATGTGGTATCACCAGTTTTCGGCGAAGTTAAGTGGCAGCGAGGTTACTTGCTCTAACTGAAATGCGCCTCCCAATCATGTGTCACATGCTCCGGCCGATTCGATACCAAAACAGCGCTCTGAAAAAATAAAAATAAAAATAAAAACAAAGGAATTTACCTGTTTTAGTTTTTTTTTTTTGGGTCTTCGTCGTTGAGAAACTCGTATTAAATACACGAAATGTGGTTTGTTCCAAATTTGGTCATTTTCTGTGAATAGCTACTCTAATTAGTTTAAAGTTTTGAACCGTCTGCAGTTTGGCTTCTCTACGCGACGGTCAAACGTTAGTGTTAGGCGAGGCCGCCTGAAAATGTGGCAAAAGTTGCTCTTTGATGCGATTGATTAATTTCTGTTGAGCGTAGATTCTTTCTTCTCTTGGTTAGGGCTCATTTGGTTGCATGTAGATGGTAAATGTGTTTAAAAAGATATATTTTATTTTCACTCATTTTGTATGTGAAAATAAAATCATTGAATTACAGACAGTTCTGAAGGGATTTGTGGAATTTTGTATGAATTTCTTTTGTTGATTCAATAAAACAAAATAGCGGAATTCTACAAATTTCACTGTTTTCAGAGCATGTTTCCTCACTTCAAGCAACGAAATGGTCCCATATGTGTCTAATTATGATATTATCCTTTCTTTTGTTTTAATGGAGTTCACGCGACTCTGTTAATTCAATTTGTAACTGTTGCCGTGCATTGCTTTGCACAGGTCCCACAAGATCAAAAATTACCTGCCTTATATCTTCTGGATAGTATAGTGAAGAACATTGGTGATGATTATGTGAGGACTTTCGCTGCTAGGCTTCCTAAGGTGTGTGCTTGTTATCAGATGACTCTCGAATTTGGCTTTTATATGTTTTTTGCGTTCCTTTACTGCTTAATTATACCTTAAAAAGCCTCAAGCAGCTTTACTGCTTAATTATACGTTGAAAAGTTTCAACAGATACCTGAGACTTCATTGTATTTGAGCGCAGAAAACGTGCTGCATATAGAATTAAGGTTTTGTTTGGGACGACTTTCTTTTTGCTTCTTAAAGCAGCTTTCTAATAAAAATTTTAATTTTTTTACTAGAAAGTTGCTTCATGAAGCAGTAAGAAAGTCATTCCAAATGAAGCCTAAACCTGGGTGCTTTTGATTTGTACCCTTTTGTGGATTATATCAATCTCATCGGGTAGTGTTACCGGTTCCTGAGGCAGCCTTTGCTGAGTTTGTCATACCGTTAGTCCCAGGCTACATAAATCTGCAAGTCCTTGATCTCAGTTGTTGCCTTGCTCTAAATTTCTTATAGTTCCGTACTCGTTATACTGAAACCCTGCGTCTCTGTCATGGTCACACTTTCATACTTTTAAAACGTTTCAAAGAAACTTGTTAAATTTGTTTTGCTTTCTTTATATTTTCTTATTTGGTTTTTGCAAAACACTTCACAGTGATTCAGTCCAGTTGTCATATCCTTTAGTGAAACTTCTGTACCTGGCATGAGACTTTTTCCATATCTTGCGATTCAGATTGTTATGCAGCTAATTTTATTCGTAAATATTCTGCACCACAAATCATGGTCACTTGCCGCAATTCTAAAAATGTAAACTATATTACTTTGGGAAACAGTTCCAGTGCTGTCTAGGTTGTTTTTTATGTTCATATCACCAAAAAAAAAAAAAAAAACAGTTTCAGTGCCAAAGTTTATTATGTGTGAAAGGTTTGCTGTTCATTTTCATGTTATTTATAAATCTGTGGCTAGCTGATCCGGTGCTTGCCTGTGTTTGTTTCCTTTTTTCTCACTTGTGCTGTTTTTTTTTTAAAGAATTAGTTTTTTTTTTTTATAATTTTTTGATTTATTGCGGTGTGTTTTGGGGTCATGGATGGCATTACTAGTTCAAGCTGGAAGCAAAATGAGGTTCATCAGGTAAAAGGCTATCTCTTATTTTCTTAACAGCTTGGCTTGACAAGGGAAGAAAAAAGGATGACAAAATTCTTTCAATTTAAATTTTGATACCGTTTAAGCTCTTATAAGAGGTCATGGTTGGACTTTTCATCCATCACATTTTACCATTATTTTAGGTGCCTAAAAGTTGGCTGAATTCATTGGCCAATTGATAAGGTTGCAGTTGAGAGAGCTTATGTGAGGGAGAGATTGTATTAGAATAGGAGAGAGGAGGAAGCTAGATGGTGACAGATGAGAAGTTAAGAAAAATGGAGTGAGATCTTGTAGATTGAGCTGACTGATGTCTTAAGAAATCTTCCTTGTATGGCTATGGTCTTAAGAGTTGTTTTTGTAGAAATGCACTTCTACTCCGTTAGTGGCATAACAAGCGTGTTTCACATTATCTTTGTTTCATCAATCAATGAACATATGTACATGGTCTCAATTTCTTTTGTGTTAAATATATATGCATCTATTTATGGCAAGAGATCTCAAATTGGTACTCAGAGGTCAAGGGTCTAAGTTACGAAAATAGCATCTCCCCAAGGGGTAAAATTGGTACATAGATCTCTCTATGGATGCGGCGTTGACGGCAGCTTCATGTGTTAGGTAACCCTTTCCTTTTAGATGAGTATTGGGGAAGAATTAATAGATTGTCCATGACTTTTCAGTCATTAGAACGCAACATAGATAAATTTCTGTATTTTTGGTTTCTTTTACTAGTGTTGGTTTAGGGTTAAAAAATTTATAGAATGAGTTAGTTATTGGTGAATGGAGGGCCATAGCAAGTAAAAAGCTTGGCCTTTTAAATTGTTAGTTTGGGAACAAATATTGAAATAACGTGCCTAGATGTCTGGGCTAATGTAGATATGTCTAATACTCCCATAACCCTGCCATGAAAGGAAGGAGAAATGAATAAAAAGTTAAATCAACTATTAATTTGAAGCAATAAGACTTGTTAGTTATTGATATAACTAATATGCTGTAATTGTTATTTAATAGTAGCTGTGATTAGGTGATAAATATGTAATCATGCTCTTAACACTTTGATTACTTCTATTTAAGCTACTTGTCTGATCAAAACTTTCATCTTCAATGTCATTCATTGATAAAGAGTTTGTGTTTCCTTTGTGTTTCCACCACCAATGCTCTGTCTTAAGATTATATCTTTCATTCTAGTTTAGGGGATCTTCTTAACTGATTGTTCTTGTCTTAGTTCTCTGTTTTTCTCCCTACTCAGTCCTACATTGTGTTTGTATTACCTTATATTATGACATGGGTGAAAACGTTTGCTTTCATTGTAGTGATGGATATTTTTCCATTAGCTCCATCAAAATCTCCAAATGACTTTCTCGCTCTTAGGAAGTTACTTGTTGATTTCAGAACTATGCACGAACTAATTCCATCACCACCAACATGAGACTCTTTCCAAATATTCGGATAAGAGTTTCTTTTGGAACGATCAAATTTATGCAGGGCAAAGCATGGTTGTAAATACCCTCATTATTATGTTTGAAGCATCTGTCTATTTAATATGAATATTTGTTCAATATTTTATTCCATTTAATAATTACATATTATTTCCTTACTAGTCGTTTCAAATTTGATGTAGGTATTGTCAGCCCTAATGTATATAATGGACTCTGATCTCCTTTTAGAGTTTCACATGAATGATGTTTGACTGAGTTTTGATGAAACCCGGCATTTTTCCTCTTCTTGCAATATTCGGCCATGATCCTTCTACCCATCCCTACACCTCTCTCCATTTGCTTCTCCCTGTTCACTGTGATTCCATAGATTGAATGTTCTTTAGCTACATCTAAAACAACTAAATTAATACAACAAACAATGATACCAAATCATGTTCAAATCATAATCTTCTTATATCGTGCAAGGATTTATCGATATCAAATCCTTCTTACTGTTCATAATTCCTTTCTCATGGAGGAAGTATCAATACTATTGTGTAAGCACAAATAAAGTGATAACAATAACCCCATACAAGGTGCATCAATGCTTACTCCAGTATCCACACTAATGATTCATCTAAATTTATTTCAATTCACCATATGGGTGGGGTAACTCCCTTGGATCAAAATAATTAAAGGATAGATGCAAAATTCTTCTCCTGTGGAACTCATAGTTTACCATGACTAATGATGGAACTTTGCTGAAGAATAATGTGAACTTTCAAAAACTTTGCCACTACCACTCCTATTCATTTGAAAATCTTTGATATGAAAATGAATTCACTTGTTCACTTGAAAATCTTTGATATGAAAATGAATTCACTTGTTCACTTGGACCTTGTTTAATATTTTGACATAAGCATGCATCACAATAATTTTTTGATAATGCTGGATGCCCAAATCAAAATTATGGGTAGAAATGCTCTGGGTAGAAATGTGTTGAAACCAAGCAACAACCAAAATATGCGTCCTACAGAAAGACCTTTTATTTCCAATCCCAACTTACCTCAACTAAAGCTCTTTAAACCTGCTTGACTTGGACCATAGCTTTAGCAATGAGCCTACTTAAATTGGCTTGAAGCTTAGATTTAGGAAGGAGAATAGATGTAATTCTAGCTGCCAGATCTCCTTGGTTCTGAGCTTGCATTTTGATATGATCCCTTGCCAATTCTTCTTTTTCCATCTTCAGCCTTATCAGTGATACCTTTCCTTGGTGGCGCTTAAATGTCTCATATTTCATTTTTTCAATCTTCATTAGACTTAAGTTCCAATTTTGATGTAATCATTACACAAAATAATCCCTTGTCAATCTTTTCTGTATGAAGTTAAAACCTGCAAGACTTAGCAAGCTAGGCAGTGCCTACGTTGAGGTGTTATTTCATACTAATGCAACTTGCGTGAATGCTATGAATTCTTTTGCATCATGAGAAGAGAATAATTTGGATTGTGATTATTGGCTCAGAGACATGAGAATGATGACAAGAGAGGGGAGGCTGGTTGCATTAGAATGAACCGAATTGTAAATAGCATATCTTTGGCGTAATTTGATGGGAAAAAAAATTGTCTTCAACAGCATCACCTTGTAATGGAGAATCATCGAGGGTTGAATGGGACAATGCGCCTTTTATGTTTTTCTCATGAGAATGTCTCTCTTAATATTTTCAAGTAAGTTTGTGTGATATATTTTTTTCATTTAAACTTTCTATGGTTTAGTACGATGGCCACTCCTTGAGAATAGTTTTGCATGCACACTAAACTATTTGATTGGATCATAGAATTTTCTCTTTGAGCCTTCAAGGCCTCATTATCATTTGACAGTAGTCTGCATTGAAACAATGCACAATTAACTACCTTTGGATGCAAAATTAAAGGGCCCGCTTGAAAAGTGTTAGCTCTAATTGAGATCAGAATTCAGACCCTTCGGAGAAATCTTTAATTTTCAAAACAAACTTATAAGCTGCTACAACATGTTCAACAAAGGACCACGCTTCGTGAAACTTTATACACATCTGTTTTTTTAAGAAAAAAATATTTAGCATATCATAAGTTTGATTTGTGTGGAATATGCAATATATTGCGGTGAATCTTCTCCAATGCTTCACAATCTATGATGCACGGACACGACGACATGGATATGATACGGCACGAACATGAGACACGTCTTGAAAATATAGGAAACAGACACGGGTTGGACACGGTATTATAGTTTTATATTTTAAAAATAATGTATAAAATTAAAATAATATAATTTTAAAAATAATTTAGAAATAATAAGTCATTTAACTAGAATTTGCGCTTAAAAGGATTAATATTATTATGTCAAGAGTTAGGCATCGGTGTCGTTTATCAGTCATTGAAAGAGGAGATGATAATGCAATTAAGAGTGGAGCATTGATGTTATATAATAAATATTTGGCATCAATGTTAAGAGGGCGTTTATCGTCGATTTTGAGATGGCGTTGGTTGTCGATGTTGAGAAGGCGTTGAACAAAGATGAGATGTTAAGTTGTGGGTGTAGAAATTGCTAGCATCGAGCATCAATGTAAAGACACTGTCAAACTTTGATATGGAGATCATTTTGAAATGTTGATATTGTAACGACGTCAGACGTCGATGTTGAGATGACATCGAACGTTGTTGTGAAATTAAAGTTGTAACCCTCCAAAGAGAAATGAAAAAGAAAATATTTGATGAATGGGGGTATTAAGTGTGGGCGATTGTTTTGGTATTGTGGATAGCAAATAAGAAATTTAGTTTTATATTTTAAATAGATAAAAAATTTAAATACAAGAAATAATATTAAAATTCATAAAATATTTAAGATACATGTGTCAGATATATGTGTACAATTTATATTTAATATTTTTTTTATCGGACATGTTTTCGGCATGTCTGACTCTGACATGTGTCGTGATAGTGTCGAACGCGTGTCATGTCAGATATGTGTCGGACACTGCATGCCTCTTTGAGAAGTGTTGGTGCATCATATTTCACAATTGAGGGAACAAACTCACAAAGTAGATTGTCTATCTTGTTGAGATTAGTAGTGACTTCACTTCTTACTATTCTAGACACACATCAATAACACAATATTATCAAACGAAGTTGAAAGCTTTGCAAGCCTTCTGAACTTAAACAATAGCATTAGGGCATGAACCATGATTTGACTTTTCTGGCTGTTTGGGCTTGGATATTGGAAAGTGAATAGAGGTAATTCAAGTAGCCAGTTCTTGGTTCTGAGCTTGCATTCTCATAGGATCCCCTATTCCATTCCAATTTCTACTTTCCATTATTAGCATCACTAGATGGTTTCTTTTGATGCCAGCTATACTAAAAACCTTTGTCTTACCAATTTAAAACCAATAAGAATTGGCAACCTAGTACAAGGCCTACTTGGGGGTGTTGTGTCCTGCTACTTTTATGACTGGCACTGATGTCATGCATTGTTTTGCTTCTTGAGAAGAGAATAAGTTGGCTTATTCGTGGGGATAATAATTGTTGTTTTGGAGAGAGGGAAATGGTGAAGAAAGAAAGGAGGCAAGTTGCATTCAAATGATAGGTGTTTTAGCTTAGTAAAGAGAATTTTATTTTTGGTTGTTTTTGAGACCATCAACTTTGTTATGGATGAGCAGGAATGGGAAGATTCTGATAATGTGCTTTTCTTGTCCTCGTGTTTCCTATTTTCACCATTAATAATACCCTCTCGTTACCATTCGTAAGCTGATAGTTTTGTGTGACATTGGCTTGCAATGCTACTGATCCCTTCACCACACGCATGTGCTGCCCATGATTAAGATGGTTTCTCTCAAATCGTTTAAAAACATGCTATTTAGTTGGTCACATAGCTATTAATGGCGCAAAATAGCGCGCGCCATGGCGCACGGCGCGGCGCGGCGCACCTACGGCGCCATGTTCATGGCGAGGCGCATGTGTTTAAAATAGCGCGCGCTATTTGCGCCACATGTGAGCCATGGCGCATTGCGCACGGCGCAAAATAGCGCGCCAAATTATTTTTAAATTTCCGTATACTTATGAATATTTTTTATATTTAAAAATATATCTATATTTTAAGATAAACGACTATTCATTGCCCTAATTTCACGAAAGATTTTCTGTTTGCTGCATCCGCCGAACACATCCCGCAGTCCCTAAGTCGAGGTCGCTGAATCTATCCTGAAGTCGAAGGTTTTTTGTTTTCTATTTGCTGCATTCGCTACTTCCGCCGAATCCAGCCGAATCTGTCCCGAAGTTGAAGTCGTTGTTTCCGCCGAATCGTCCCGCAGAGTAGTCCTTCTGCCAAATCCGCACCCTCCTTCGTCTGTTCCAATAAAAAATCTTACCAGCCGACTCTGATTTGCAACCTCCGTCTGTTCCGCACGGCTCTGTTGTTTTGCACGGCTATTTCTTACAAGAATTTAGAACTTAACATGTATGCTCGGTACGCTAAGTAAATGCTCGGTACCGCTATGTATATGCTGGATACCGCTCGGTACCACTAGTTACTTGCTCTGTACCGCTCGATACAACTAGGCACCAGCTCGGTACAACTAGGTACACGCTCGGTATTGCTAAGTACATTCATGATACCGCTCGGTACCGCTATGTAAATGCTCGATATCGCTCGGTACATGCTCGGTACCACTAGTTACATGCTTTGTACCACTCGGTATAGCTCGGTACAACTAGGTACACGCTCGGTACATGCTCGGTAATGCTAAGTACATGCATGATACCGCTCGGTACTGCTATGTAAATGCTCGGTATAGGTCGAGGGGCAGCGCCCCCTTGGACCCCTGGCAGCCCCCATATTATATTTCTTGGACAATATTATGTTTCTTTTATCTAAATTTGTTTGCTTTTAGGTGATTATAAAATGTCAGATTCAGTTCAATCTTTAAAAAAAGATCCAGCATGGAAATATGCTATACTAACAAATGAATCCGACAACAATAGTGTGGCATGCATTTTTTGTGGTAAAATAACAAAAGGAGGAATTACATGCCACAAACAACACCTCGTTGGGGGTTTTAGGAATGCAAGGCCTTGCTCTAACTGTCCCGAGCATGTGAAGTTTGAAATTAAGGCATCCATGTTGAAAAAAAAAGATTTAAAGGAACAGTTTAATGACATATCAAATGTCAACCTTGCTGAAGAAGAAGAAGAAGACTTTGATGTGATGACAGATGATATTTTAGTTGCTAAACCATCCAAAATGTTGCGGACAAATAAATCTAACACATTTAGTCAAGGATCGACATCTACATCTATATTCAAAACATCACAACCTAAAGGTCCATTAGATACTTTCCTTACACCAAATCCTGAAGATGTAGTAAAGCATAGAAAAGGTCAGTTTAACAAAGAAATGGATGCAGCTAAAAAAGAAATGAGGGGAAGGGCTGTTCAAGTGTTCAGTAGATGGATGTACGATGCTGGGATTCCATTTAATGCTGTGAACTATGAGTTTCCCTGCTATGGTGGAGGCACTTGGGTAGTTTGGACCTGGAATGAAACCTCCTAGTTATCATGAGGTACGAGTTACTTGTTTGAAGAAAGAGGTTGGACATACACATGAGCTATTGCGACGCCATCAAGAAGATTGTGTACGATATGGTTGTTCTCTAAAGGCAGATGGATGGACATCAAGGAATGGAAAAAGCTTAATCAATTTTCTTGTTAATTGTCCAAGAGGTAGTGCATTCATAGAATCAATTGATGCTAGTTCTTTCTCCAAGAATGCTGTGAAAATGTTTGAACTTTTTTGCAAGTATATCGAGGTTATTGGACCACATAATGTGATCCAAGTAGTCACTGATAATGCATCCGAAAATGTTCTTGCAGGTTTGTCATAACTTTTATTCTAAAGTTATGTTATTTCATGAAGAATTTGTGTACATCTTAACTTAAATTATAATGACATAACAGGAAAATTATTGATGGACAAATATCCTCACATTTATTGGACTCCTTGTGCTGCTCACTGTTTGGATTTATTAATGGAGGACATTTTCAAAATTCAAAAGCTAAGGCGATGCTTTGAGAAAGCAGTGGCAGTACACAGTTTTATATATTCTAGGCCTCGCTTACTTGAGTTAATGAGAAGATGCACAAATCAAAGAGCACTTGCCAAACCCGCAAAGACTCGCTTTGCAACAGCTTTCTTAACTTTACAACGTTTTCTTCAACAACAATTGAACTTAAAGAAAATGTTTACTTGTGAGGAATTTATCTTGGGTCCTTATGCGAAAGAGGCTAAAGCAAAACAATCTCAACATACAATCTTACAACAATCATTTTGGAACACTATAGTGTATGTCTTAAAAATAGCTGGTCCTTTATTAAAGGTTCTTAGATTGGTTGATGAAGAGAATAAGCCCCCAATGGCTTATATATATGAAGCAATGGATAGAGCAAAAGAGGCAATTGCTGCAAGCTTCAATAACAGTGATAAGTATGATCAAATTTTTAAAATGATTGATAGAAGATGGGAAGTGCAATTACATCAGCCTCTACATGCAGCGGGACATTTTTTAAATCCAGAATATTTCTTCAATAACCCTGATATTGCCAAGGATAAGGAAATAGCTGATGGTCTTTATCAATGTATTGGAAGATTATCTCAAGATGTAGCTGAAGAAGATAAAATCAGTAATGAATTAAGTTTATACATTAGGGGTGAAGGACTTTTTGGTATTCCTCCAGCTGTAAGACAAAGAACTACCCGATATTCAGGTATCATTATTTACAAAAAAATTAAGACTGATTTGTTATATAATATTGAAAAAAAAATTCATTTCTTCCAGCTGATTGGTGGTTGGCATATGGACAAGGAGCTCCCAATTTACAAAGCTTTGCTATCAAAGTCCTAAGTTTAACATGTAGTTCATCTGGATGCGAACGCAATTGGAGTATTTTTGAACATGTAAGTATTTTACAATGTATGTGTTGATTTTTTATATATGTTCATAATATAGTAATGTAATAATATTTTAATTGCAGCTTCATAGCAAACGAAGAAGCAAATTGGATCATGGTCGCTTAAAGGATTTAGTTTATGTTAAATATAATAGAACACTGATTCGGAGATTCAATCATCGTGATGTCATTAATCCTATTTCTTTGACTGAGATAGATGATGCAAATGAATGGCTAACAGGAAAATTAGATGATGAGTCTGATGAAGAAAATGACTTTATTGCTGGAGAGGAAGATTTAACTTGGACAAGTGTTGCTAAAGCTACTGGTGTTTATGATAAAAACTATAATATTCAGGAAAGATCTAAAGGGAAAGAGAAAGAATCTTCAATTAGGCATGATGTTGCTATTGAGAATGATGATGAAGAGGGTGATGAAGAGGATTATGAAGTAGGAGACAATGTTGAAGAAGATAATGAATCTTTTTTAATATTTGCTGATGATGATGATTCCCAAAAAGAGTAGATTAAATTCATATTTGATCTTTTAAAAAAAATTGTAATATTTGAATTATGAGGTATTTGGTTGTTACTTAGTCGAGCTTATATATGTTATGGTTGTCTTTTATTATTATGATAGTTTGCCTTTCATTTTTAATAATATTTCATATTCATGCTTATTATTTTATATTTTTTATATAGCTTGCGCCATGTTTAAGATAGCGCGCGCCGCGCCGTGCGCTATGCGCCATGGCTCCAAATGGACCTTTGCGCCATGGTGCGCCATTCGCCGTTAACAGGTATGGTTGGTCAAATAAGTAATCTTGTTAAATGTATACTGCTCAGCTTTGGATAATCACGTTTGCTTGTAAGCTTGTTTCACTTGCTTTTCGCTATGAGAACAACCTAGTTTGGAAATAACTTGGCCAATATTTCTGAAGCATGACGAGATTTCAACACTGCACTCGTATTGTGTAGTATTTCTTTCAGTTTGGTTTAACTGTGTAGTGGCCTTGTAGCTGGATCACTGAACTAAATTTCATTGGCTGTGAATCATCAAGCAGCAGCAACAATAACAACAAGCCTTCATCCCAATTTTGTGGGGTTGGCTACATAGATCTTCTTTTTCTCCATTGTGTTTTAATAAGAGTCAAAATATCATTTAAATTTTATAAAAAACAGAGATAAATGAAGCTATATATATATATATATATATATATATATATATATATATATATATATATATATATATATATATATATATATATATATATATATATATATATATATATATATATATATACCAAACGTTTTGTCTTCAACATTGAAGCCTGGCCTCATTTTTTATTATTAAGACAAGACATCTATTGTTAAATTGAATATGAGAATGTATTGTTTGATTTGGGCCTAATATGTGATTCCTGAGTGGGCTAGCTATATCAGGTGCATTTCATTCCATTCCTTGCTTGCAATTGAACTGGCCTGATTTGTATTGTGTTCTCTAATATTGTAACAGTTTCAGCAGAGTATCATTTAAGTTTGTTACTGTGCTTAAGAGTTAGGACCTAGCTGCAAAAGAATGTAATAATGTGAACTAATTTGTATATCTGATTTAGGCCTGTCTTCTGCGGTTTGAACATTGCAAATTTAGGCTTAATCCAAATAGTTTGGAAATTATGCCTAAGCTATGTTTTCTTGTAAGATTGCATTCTGCTTGATCCTATTTGCTTCTCTTCATTGCACTGCTTTCAGAAAGTGCTGTTTTGTCTCTGAGTAATTTGTTTGTTTAATGTTTTCCTCAGAAATTGTACTTATTTAGTGCTATCCTTTTGCATGTGGCTATCACAAGACGTTTTGCCAGGCATATAATGATGTCCATTCCAGCCTTCATCCTGCCATGCGCCACCTGTTTCAGACTTGGTCACAAGTATTCCCCCATTCAACATTACGCAAAATTGAGGTTGAATTAAAGTTTTCTACACCTGAAAACCAGAGGCTAATTGGCTTGGCGAGTATGCGAACTTCAGAAACTTCTCAACCATCTCATGGAATTCATGTTAATCCAAAATACTTGGAGGCACGACGCCAGTTTGAAACCCCTGAGGCAGTGAGCATCAATTTCTTTTTTTAATCTTTTTTTTTTTTTTTTTTTTCCGGCATGGACATGGAAGGGTATGTAAGCCGTTATACCCTGCAGATAGAAGCCAATGGTATTGTTGTTCAATGTTTTTTGCCAGGGTTAAGCATTCTCGTAAAATCATTGCTTAAGCACTAGTTGATATTCTTCTAATCTTTAAAAATTGTCTGTTTGATTCTAAAACACAGACTGAAGCTAATTAAATATTGTTATGATGGCCTTATATTGGTCTTCAAGCAGATGAGAAGGTGAAGTACTCTTCTGATATTTGCTGTCTATTAGCAGCATCTATCTAGTATATGTAAATGAGAAGTCTTGCTTCTCTATCTTAAATCTGGAAAATTTGAAGAATAGGAATCGCACATTTTACTTTTCTTCTGACTTTCTATGTAACGTTAGTTGATGTTTTGGGAATTAGTGTACTGTATGTATCTTTAAAATATTTTGAAGCAATTACTATGTTGTCTTGTCTCTTGTGCTTATCTATACTTGGTAGAATTCTTGATGCAAATGTTCTTTTTCTAAATTCTTACTACTTTAGCAGGCAATTCTTTGAGCTTTTTTCACATGCTGCTATTGTTTGTTCTAGTATGTTTTATTCTTTCCCGAGGCTGAATGCATTTTAAATGCTCCCCTCCCAGAATTGATTTTTTTCCTTCCTGTAGGATATTCGGCATTCAAGGGAAGTTTCTTCTGGAATACAAGTTTCTGGACATAGATCATTTACTAAATATAATGATCATGATTTGGATCACTTTGGTTTTCAACCTTCAAGCCTAAAAATGGTAAGAGAAAGTTCTCCACTGACTCTAACACTACATGGATCATCCATGGAAGGACAGGAAGGGCCATTCTTAAGTTCACAGAGAAAGGTGGCATCACGGGTATCTCCTACAAGGATTGGACTTAGGAGGTCCACTTCTCCACAAGGCCATAGGTTCCAAATGAGTTCTCCTGGACGGGTGATTGAAGCAACTTCACGATCTCATTCTGGACTTGACTCTCAATCTCACAGAGCAAGTGAGAGTAATGGTTGGTTTGGAAGAAACTTGGCAATAGATGATGGTGTTCAGCAATCTGTTGCTCTGACAACATACAATAAATATGGAAGGCAGCGCCAAAGAGAGCTCATTGATGCCTATGGAAATTATAGAGGTAAAGACTTCCTTCATGAGAGTCTTCCAAAGATTCAGCGTGTTGATGTAAATGGCATAAAGGGTAAAGCAGGAAAAATGGATTGGCAGAATTCTGAGGAAGAGGAATATGTGTGGGAGGATATGAGCCCGACTCATGTTGATCCAAGCAAAAGGAGCAAGATGCAATCCGAACAGAGCACTGATAGCTTAGGATTAAGAGAGAATTCTAGTAGAGCAGGTATCATAGCACAGAAATCTGATTTTAGAAGGCGCAGTTGGCCTGTTCCTCCTCACAAAGATTCAACAACTACAATTGATGACAGAATTGGTATTCGACATGTATGGCTCGTCTTACTCGTAGACATTTTCCTTTATAATTTTGCAGTAAATACTCTTTGTTTGTAAAGTGAGGTCTTGGTTTGATATAAGAAAATCATTTTTTAGGTAATGGGTTGCATTTGATTTTTGTTTTTGTACCAGGGTATGGATGTCTGTAGTTCAGTATTCTACTGTTTACCTGATTATTGAGCGACATAATTTTTCTTTCAATTTCTTCTTGCCCGAGTTATATTCTGCGACATGCTTTATAGATTTTGTCATAAGCTTGCACCAAATTTTTTTATATTTACGTATAATAATTGTGTACATTTTTCTTAGCTGTATTTTCAATATTTTACATATTGCGGCTGTTGAGCTTGGCCAGTATTAGTAATAACTCATTTTTGGAGGAAGTACTTCATTGAGCTAATTCTTCAGTAATTTCTTTCATTAATGATTTTTTTTTGCAGCATGGTCTTGGACCGATGAATAAGATGTATCTCGATGATACAGGAAGCACCATCCAACAATTTCGACATCATGAGAGTACTCAACATGTTCAGGAGCATGGGAGTATGCCTCATGTATTCCACCGCCCCACACCAGATAATATTAGCCCAAAGTCTCAGGGAAGGCCATTTCAGTTGCCTTACTTGGTTGGTGGAGTAACACCTTCTGTAAATCACAAACGGCATAGTTTCTATGATAACTCTCACAATGCTGAAATGCAATTTTTGAATTTATCTAGTGCTTCCTCTGACACTACAAATCACGAGATGTCAACTTCAGCTGCACAAAAAGCACACCATCCTCCTATTGCTCATGTGCCATGGCCCCCAGCTTATACATCTCAGCCTTTACAGTTACTTCCCATTGCTAACCTACAGAAGGATAATAACAAGCCAATAGGCAATCAGCAACCCAATTTCTCTGTTCCATTGCCACAGCAGCAATTTGATGCAAATGGAAGACAACTATTAGGGCAGGCATTCCAGGTACATTTTCAGCTATCTGTAGAAATTCGATTGAATTTACATAGTTGGAAACGTAATTCACTCATGCGAGTTCTTTTGCAGGAGAATCATGGAAGCTTTATTCCACCAGTACTAAACCAACCCCTAAGTGGTGTACAATCTCATGGTCAAAGTAGTGTTTTGGATTCTATTTTGCCAAATTCCATCCCTGGAATGCCTATTTCTTCAGTGAAGAGTATGCTTGATATCTCCTTACATGGACGTGCAGGCATGCCTCCTTTACCACCAGGACCACCGCCATTGTCATCACAGTCACTACCTACATCCCAGAACAGTACAGCAGCATCACAATCTTCAGTAAGCGGATTTTCAGGATTGATCAGTTCGCTTATGGCCCAAGGTTTGATTTCGTTGACACCTCAAGCTCAGTCTCAGGTACGTCAGTTTGTGATTTATTTTCATTAATTTGAAAAAGTGTATTTTTAATTCTCAGCTTGTTAGTGTATGTTTCAGAATACTATGGGCCTTGAGTTTAATGCTGAACTTCTTAAGATACGTCATGAATCTGCAATAAATGCTATGTATACTGATCTTCCAAGACAATGTACTACATGTGGCTTACGTTTTACGTGCCAAGAGGATCATAGTAGCCATATGGATTGGCATGTAACTAAAAACCGAATATCCAAGAATCGTAAGCAGAAGCCATCACGGAAATGGTTTGTTAGTGCTAAGGAATGGCTTTGTGGTGCAGAAACACTTGGAGCTGACGCGGTTCCTGGTTTTTTGCCCACAGAGGTAGTCCCAGAGAAAAAAGAAGACACGGAAATGGCTGTTCCTGCAGATGAGAATCAGACAGTCTGTGCATTATGCGGGGAACCTTTTGAGGATTTTTATAGCGATGAGACTGAAGAGTGGATGTATAGGGGGGCAGTATACATGAATGCTCCAAATGGGGACAAAGAAGGTTTAGATCGTTCACAATTGGGTCCTATTGTCCATATCAAGTGTAGATCAGAGTCTGCTGAAGGTTCTGGACAAGCCTGATGTGAATAGGTTAGCTGCCCTTACTTTCTTCTTCAGATATTTTTGCTTTTATTTATATGTATAGATATATTTTTCTACCTGAAGATGGCCGGAGAGCAATGTTTAGATTGCCACATTATGGCTTGTCTATCACATTTGAATACGGAAACCACCTCTCTTAAAGCTGGGCAAGACTATGCTCATCAAACCTTCCCCAAGCTCCATAGTGGGAGCGTCTTGTGCATTGGATGTGCCATTAGTGTTTTTTTCCATTGTCCCATTTCCTGTTGATATGATTTTTCTAACTTTTAATTTTTGCACAAAGGCATGGGGAATGATTTTTGGTGCTGTTATGACTTATGCAGCAAACGTGAGTTATATTTCTCGTTTGGATGATTGCAATTCATTAGATATTAAATCTTCTTGGATTTGTACTTAGGGTTTCCATAATTAAGAAATATATCATTTCCCATTGAAGCGTGCATGTTTAATTTCCATAGAACTTATATCTTTTTTATCTGTAGAATTCTAAGATTAATCGACTGAAAGATGATTCTTACTTCCGTAGGCTGAGTGCCTTTGTAGGATTACATTCTTGCTCTAGGCTTTGTCGATGATTTGATCCAAAATCATTCATGATAAGGTCAAGTGATGAATTTTTAATTTACTTTGTGCATGTGAGGGCCTTACATTAGATAGGCTTTTGATTAGTAGATCAATGATTTGAGAAGGCATGTAGAATAAGTCATGAAGACAAGGAAGCTGAGAATGAGACTTCTAAGTGGATTATTATGTTGCTAAGAGGAACTGTGGGAAGACCGGGATGTTAATGGTAGAAGTAAAGGTTACGAGGAACTTATTAGAGGTCTCAGGGAAATGCTTTAGAATTGAGTGGCTTTATGATTGAGAAAATCGTTGTCGAGCAATTATGATGCCAACATGGCTCTAATAGTCCAAAAAGTCAGCTCGACTATCCATGCCATATCTTTGTAACTTCAGCATTGTAAGTTATGATTTCCTACAATTAATGTGTTTTGTTCTTTCTTTTTATATTTTATCTAGCTTTCCCTGCTTTTATGAGGGGATTGAATTAGGGGAATTAGGTAGAGCTTTTTCTTTGATTATTGTTTTGAATCCTGGGGTTCTAGAGAGTTCGGGCCTGGAAGGAGAGCGTTCTTATTCTTCTGGGAGGTTTGTTGAGTATGAGTTAAAGAGAGGTGATTCAAGGAAGCATCATCTTCCACCTAGTTTGCCTAGTTCTGCATGTTAATTAAACTTGATTATTTATTACTTAAGAAATAAGAAATCAAACTAACAACCTCCAATCTATGACCATCTGCTTGATGTGTTGGACATATCCTATTATGATGACTTGTTGGTTGCTACAAATTAAGATTTTTGGTATTAGAGTTCTTGGTTCGAAAAGAGCACTAGTGCATGGTGTTGATGAAAAATGACCACAAGAAGATCATATGAACATTTTTTACTCTAGATCCTTCAAGAAGAAGATAAGTTAAAGCCTAGATGTCGACATCACCAGGAGAATTCTGATAGAAATTCAATCTCTACACAGCCAAAAAACATCAATAACGAAGAGAAAACATAGCAGAAATCAGCCGGAAAGAACGCGATTATGGACTAATTTTATTGATATCGGCGCAACAAATCATGATTCAAGCTAATATAATATTTGAGAGGTAGATTGCTCTCCACAAACCCTAGCCGTCGCTAGGAATAAATCCAAAGAAAATTATGGCAAAACACAAAATCACATAATGAAAATAAAAATAACCTAATTAATCTTAAATAAACCTTCTTAATTCCTCCCAAATTTGAATTCAAATTAGCCATATTTTCTTAAATAAACCTTTCAAATTTCCACCCAAATTTTAATTTAAATCAGTTCTCTTTTCCTAAATAAACCTTCCTAATTTTCTCTCAATTTTGGTTTTCTATGGTAAGTAATTAAAGGTATTATTAATTTCCTTTGAGCCCCCCCCCTCTTTCCTTGCTTGTCACCCACACTAGTTGGGCCCATAGGTCTCTTCTGCCCGAGCTAGACCGACCACCCTTGCTGGGGCTAGGTTGATTGGTTGGACTGGTTCAACTGGTCCATGAATACTCCCCTCCCAAAGAGCCACCTTATCCCTAAGGTGGAACGAAGAAAAATTGTTGCTAAATCATCTGGTGTTGTTCCCATGTTTCTTCATAGTTGGGCATATCCTTCTACTTGATCAGCACTTCTGGTTGTCGCGCAAACTTCTATCACCTCAATTGATTCTAGGATCACCACTATTTCTTTTGTCAAGGTCATCAAATACGTCGGTGATGGACTGTGGTCGCTAATAACATTCTTCAACCGAGAGACATCGAATGCTGGGTGTATGGTGGAAGTAGGGGGTAGCTGCAAACGATATACCACGACACTAATTCTCTCCATAACCTCATATGGCTCATAGTACTGTGGAGATAACTTTCATTTCTTCTTTGAGCTAAGATTTTTTGTCAGTAGTGTCGAATCTTCATATACGCCTTATCATCCACCTCGAATTGCACATCCCTTCTATCCACGTCAGTTTACTTCTTCATAATTTATTTTGTCATCAGTAGGCCCCCCTTTAGCTCTCCCAATATCCTAACTCTTTCTTCCAACTTTTGTTCCACGAATGAAATTGGAGTGCTTTTGGTCTCATAGTATACCAAGTGAGGAGGGTTTTCCATAAAGGATTTTGAAAGATGTAGTCTATGCGGCACTATGGTATAATGTATTTTACCACTACTCGGCCCAAGGTAACTACTTCATCAAGGTCTTGGATGTTTCTGATATAAAGCATCTTAAATAATTCTCCACACTCTCGTTCACCAACTCGGTCTGCTTATCAGTCTGCGGATGGTATGTTGTACTTCTCTTCAGAACGGTCCCCTGCATCCTGAATAGCTCTCTTCAGAAGTAGCTTAGGAACACCTTATCTCTATATGAAACAATGAACTCCGGAATTCCATATAGGTGGACCACCTCTCGAATAAATATTGCTGCCACTGAAACCACCGTGTATGGGTGTCGTATGCAAATGAATTGAACATATTTGTTTAGCTTATCCACTATTATCAAAATCCCCGAAAACCTTTTTGATTTTGACAGACTTTCAATGAAATCCATAGTTATGTCTTCCCACACCTTCTCGGGTAGAGCTAGAGGTTGCAGAAGTTTTCCTAGAGCCATTGACTTATAATTATGCCTCGGACAGGTATCGCAGCTTGCCACCATCTCCTTCGCATCTTTCTGCATTCCAACCCAATACAATTTTGCTTCCAGCCCACGATAGGTCTTTTGTACCCCTAAATGTCCTCCTATGGCAATATCGTGAAACTCCCGATACAAGTATGGTACATATGGCGGTCCTTAATATCACCAATCGCCCATGATATAATAGTCTCTGATCAACTAAGGTATAGACTGGATGGCTAACCTTATTCCCCAATACATCTCTCATGATTTTCTCCAATCCTTCATCTTGCTGACTTTCCCTTCTCGATGGCTCGCAATCCAAAACTAAGGGAATAAACAATGCCATCATGTGGGGATCCCACATACACCTGGATAACCCATATGCAGCCTTGTTGTATGTCCCTGATCGATACTAGACCTCGAAATCACAGTTTGGAAAGCCACCTATGATGCTCCTTTGTAATCATCCTTTGCTCCAGAATAAACTTTAAGCTTCTTTGATCAGTTGTTACAATAAAGTGTTGCTTCAATAATTAGGGTCGCCACTTCTGGATTGCCAACACAATCGCCATCAACTCTCTCTCATTGATTGACATGTGTCTCGCTTGACTGTCAACATTTGACTGAAATAAGCCACTGGTCTGTGGTCCTACATAAGTACATTTCCTAGCCCATACCTTGAAGCATCCGTCTCCACTGCAAAAAAGCTGGCTAAAGTCGGGCTGGGCTAACACTGGCATGCTACTCATCGCCTTCTTGAACTCCTCAAAGGCCTTGGTAGCAGTTTCACCCCAATTGAAATTATCATTCTTTAGTTGTTCAGTCAAAGGCCAGGCTATTGAACTGTATCCCTTTAAGAACTTTTTGTAGTAGCTTGTAAGCCCTAAGAACTCTCTCAACTCCCTCAAGCTTTTGGGTATGGGCCGCCTCAGCATGGCCTTTTTTTTGCTTTGGTCAACTGCTACTCTTCCTGTTATATCACGTGCCCCAAATACTCCACTCTAGGTTGTGCGAATGAGCACTTCTTTAGATTGCCAAACAAATGGTGCTCCTGCACAGAGTGGATAATACCAATCCTAAGTGTTCTAAGTGCTCCTCCTCTTCTTGTTGTAAATCAAAATATCATCAAATAAGACCTGAAACAAACCTCCGCAGAGATGGCTAGAATACCCTATTCATCAGGGAGAGCATTATTATGGCCAAAAGGCATAAATAAAAAACTCATAGTGTCCCTCGTGAATCCTAAATGTTGTCTTGGGAACATCCTCGAATCTCATTCGGATATGATGGTACCTTGACTTCAGATCAATCTTCGAGAAAAGCATCACTCTATAAAACTAATCCAATAACTCATCAATCATTGGAATATGAAACTAGTCTAGCACAGTCTCCTTGTTCAACGCCCGATGGTTCATGCAAAACCTCAGCCATCTTTCTTTTTCACTAATAGCATTGAGCTAGAAAATGGTCAGACACTGCGTCAAATAATCCCTGCCTCTAGCATCTCTTCAATTAATCTCTTGATCTCATTATACTTAATTTGGGGATAACGGTATGGACGAGCACTAATAAATGAGGCACCTTCAATATGATTGCATGCTCGTGTTCCTGCGGATGAGGCAACACCTGAACTGGCTGGAACACCTCTCGATACTGTTGTAGGAGTTGTTGAAGCATGTCTGGTGTTTATATCTTCTCCCCATCCTCTTCTCCTTCCAAACTCTCCAACTCATCAAAAATCCCACTGTTTCACCTTGGATTGCCCTCACCATAGTTTTGAGTGAAATCATAGTTTTGGATAGGCTAGGATCCCCTGTGATAACCACTCTTCTCCCCTCAACCTTGAGCTCCATTCTTAGAGTCTTTCAATCAATCTTGTTCTTCCCCAACATTTCTAGCCAATTCATTCTCAGTATCAAATTTGTGCTCCCCAAATCCAATGATAGAAAGTTTGGCAATACTTGAACCCCTGGAAGTATTAGGATCACCCCTTTGCAAATTTCTCTACTCCTCTCTACTTTCTTGTTCCTAGTATAACCCCAAAGCCCTCAATGTCCACTAATTATAGTCCCAACCGATCCACCATCCTGTTGGTAATGAAGTTGTTGGTATCTCCACTATCCAGCGGTATTACCATCTCCTAATGTATGATCTTCCTCTTAACTTTTATGGTGGTTCGGTGTGAACTTGACCACTAAGTTAAGTGTACCTCTGCAACATCTAAGTGCAGGCGATCATCTTCCTCTACTTTCTCCTCTGCAGGATTTTCCTCCTCATCGTAGTCTGTTAGGACTCATAATGAAAGGTCTTACAAAGTTGTCATGGAGAAAACTTCTCATCACACCTAAATCATAAACCCCTTTTCTCCTAATTTTTTGACTCAGTAAACCTTTTGAAGTTTCCCCTTGGTTGTACTCCCTGGCCTTTATCCATCGGGACTTCCTTCTGAATATGCACCATCTGCACCTTTGATGTTAAAATTAGAGTGGTAATGCACAAGGTTTAAAATTGCGTAACTGCGCCTCGAGGCGGTTTTCGTCCGTGAGGCGAGGCGTAAGCCTCGAGGCGGTCTGAGGCGTAAGCCTCACGAACACAGAATTGCGTAAATGAAAAATTAAGGGTTTTAGCAGGAAAATAATAGCAATAGTGGAAAATAAGAAAGTAGATGCAATAAAATCAAGTCCCAAAGTACAAAATCACAAAATATTAGTTTAACAAAACTCCCAAAATACAAAAAACATATAAAATGAAATCATATCCCATCACTAAATGGGTCTTCAAGTGAATCTTCTTCGCCAATTGTATCTATGAATGTCATGTCATCATCATCATCAATATGACTCACTTTTCTCTTCCCTGTTCAATAAAAGAAAAGATCATTAGCATATTAATTGGATGAACCACTCATTATCAGGCAGACTGGCAGAGAACATATACCTTTACTTGCAGAGCTAGTAGATGTGTGTGGTGTGGTACTAGTGGATGTACCCGTTTGATCTGCTTCGCCCCTCAATACATCCACATTTAGATCTTCTATCTGTAAGTCTGATAATGGCAAATCTGCCTCATCATCTATGAACCACTCATTATCAGACGACACATCATCACACACCAACGGGTCCTCATCATCTTTCAACCCCTTATTCCTCAACCTCCTATCTCTTAACCTCTTGTTGTGCATTATGTATACGAGGGAGTTCATTCTGAGTGTAGATAGTCGATTTCTTCTCTTCGTTTGCACTTGACTATATGTACTCCAATTTCGCTCACACCCAGAAGAAGAACAAGTGAGGCCCAACACTCTCACAGCAAAACTCTGTAGCTCAGAGGTGGAATCACCAAATTGGATCCACCATTCAACTGTTTTCAAGAAAAAATATAATCAAAATTCAGAACTGAATAAAGTGTATTGCATTTACCAAATTAATTATACCTGGAGACCGTTTAGAAATGGTTGCTTTTGCAGCATTCAAACCAAAAAAACCTTCTTTATTCCGGAACATAACAAGCTGTAAATCTGCAAGCTCCCTATCTGCCTGCTCCGGTATTAATCTTTCCATACAGTGATATAGACCAAGCTTAACCTCCGGATTTGAAGATTTTTTCTCTGAATATTGAAATTGAGGGTTGAGATAGTATGCCGCTGCATGTAGATGTCGGTGTAACTGCACCTCCCACCGAGCATCAACGATATCCCAAATCTCCCTATAACTTGCCTCCTCTCCTCCCAAGTTGTGTGCAATCATCTCCTTGGCCTCATCCATAGCATTATAAATAAAACCCATAGCTGGTTTCTTCTCTGCATCCACTAAGCGTAAAACTTGCACTAAGGGTCTCGTGCTCAAAATGGCATAGGTTACAGTAGCCCAAAATTTATCATTCAGAATTATCTTTCTTATCTCCTTTCCCTCACTCTTCTTCCCCCAAGCAGAGTTTAGCCATTCAGTTGATGTAAACATGGCTTCCAAAGGTTGCCTCGCCTCCATCAAGCTCTGCAGTGTCAAATAGGAGGTGGCAAACCTATAGATTCACAGTGCCCAAATGTTAAAACTATGAACATACAGTTGGAATGATTTACAATGTAAAAAATATGAACATACCTAGTGGTTGCTGGTCGAATGATTTCTTTCTTTGAAAATTTTCTCATTAAGCTTAAGACCCAAGAGTGATTGTAGATGAATTTTGTAATCTTCTTCGCCCTAGCAAGAGCACTCTTGTGCTGAGGTAAGTCACCAAGATCCTCCAATATGAGATCAATACAATGTGCTGCGCAAGGTGTCCAATAGAGGTGTGTCCTCTTCTCCATCAACATCTGACCAGCTGCTTTGTATGCACTGGCATTATCAGTCACTACCTGGACAACCAACTGCTCTCCAATCTCCTCAATAACTCCATCAAGTAAATTAAAAATGAATGTAGCATTCTTCACCTCATCAGAAGCTTCAACAGATCTTAAGAATACTGTACCATAGGGATTGTTGACAAGGATGTTTATCAAACTCCTACTCTTCATGTCAGACCATCCATCTGACATTATAGTCACACCTGTCTCAATCCATGTCCTTTTAATCTCATCAATGGTTCGCTCGGTGTTCTGCAACTCCTCTTTTAAAATCCAAGTGCGCAACTCATACATAGAAGGTGCTTTCAACCCTCTTCCATACAATCCTACAGACCGCATCATACTGAAGTAGGCAGGCGATGTAGCAACATTAAATGGTATTGCATTTTCAAAAAAGAACCTCCCAATGTCCATGCAAACCTGTCGCCGACCCTCTCTAGTACCAGCTGCAGGCATCATCTCTGCTTCTCCTCTATCTGCTCCTGGAGTAGTCATGTACTGATCCATAGGACCTCGTGCACCTCTATTATGTATAGTGGAGGAAGAGCCCTTTCCACTCTCGCTCCCAAAATAAGCACCTTGGTCGACCCTTTCATCAAATTGTTGCTGTTGTAAGTGTTTGACAGTGGTAGTTTTCTTCATGTAAGCACTTATTTCTTCCTTCACATTGTCCGGCACTTTTGCACAAGGTGCTACGTTCTTGTGAGAGCATGATAAGTGCTCCTTCATGCGGGTTACTCCGCCCTTCACAACTTTCTCACAAAAGTTGCACTTTAAATAGACATAGCTCTTCTCGCCGCCGCCAATGTCAACTTGTACACTATACTTCCAAGAAGGGTCCCTCCGCAATGACGAAGACCCCTTTTCCTTGCCTCGTACCATGATCCCTAATGAAAGAATCGAAAATTACACAAAAAATTCCAAAAATCTAAAACCCTAAAATTTCTTTCATTTCAAAAATCTAACCAAAAAGTAAAAAAAAAAAAACCTAAAATCCTTTGTGGACTTCTCCTACAAGGCGGCCGGACACTTCAACTTCGCCGGAGAGAGGCGGCGCCGGCGGGAGAGGCGGCGGGAAGGTTGGCCGAGCGGACGGGGGGCTCTGGATTTCGCGACCTGGAGCAAACAAGCGGAAAATGTCGGGATGAAGGCTTAGCCGATCGGGTGTGGGGGACTTAATGGAAAAATTTTAAGTAGGTGGGCCCTTTGGCTGAGGCGTACGCCTCTCTCAAAATTGCGCAATTGCGCAACAGAGGCGCGCCTCAGCCTACGTGAGGCGTACGCCTCTCCACAGCCCGCAATTGCGCACGCCTCGAGGCGTTTTTTGCAAGAATTGCGCAGAGGCGCGCCTCTTATTGCGCAATTTTAAACAGAGGTAATGCAGTAGGAGACTCTCGGACTGCTGCTACGGCACTCCTTTCCAATGAGTTCTTATCCTCCACAAGTTGGGCTAACTCCATAGCCTTCCCTAAGCAACATAGTCTTAGTACTCGAACAACTGCTTGAATATCAGGCTTGAGCCCTTTCATAAAGTTCCCCTCTAGCCAGTCTTTGACAACCTTCCCTGTCGGGTTGAGAAGCACTCAAACTTCTCTTAGTACTCTATCACCATCCTCTCTTGCACCAGAGCAAAGAACCGTTCATGAATTCTCCTTCCCAAGTGGTTCGGAAATGTTCTAGTAGACAGCCTTTGAATTCCTCCATGATCGGATTAGATCGGATCTTGCAAGTCTCTCTACTGGTATTAGGGCAGAGCCTTCCCCTTTAGACATAGAGCTACTGCTGTGAGTTTTTTCATCTTTTGTCAATCAATTTACAACAAAATATCGCTCCACCTGATAAATCCACCTGTGAACATCTTCTCTAAAAAATTGACATATTCAACTTTGTCATCCTAGGATCGTCATCTCTCCAATTACTTCTTCCTCCTCTAGTGTAGTTGGTGTTGTGATCCTTCCATGTTTCCCTCTCCCCCAAATTAGCTCTCCAATCTTCACCATCCTAATTTCTTTGCTAACCATACCCTTCACTAGGGGTGTAAACTAGTCGAGTTGAGCTTGAGTCAGGGGGCGTTCGAGCTCGACTCGCGAATCAAATACCAAGCTCGATCTCGGGTCAAGCTCGACTCGCGACACAGAAATGAGCTCTTCGAGCTGCTTGTCGAGCCGCTCGATTTCGGTTTCCCGCCCGCCATTCGCAATTTCCCGCCTGATTTTTTTACCAGCAAGAAAGTGTCCACGTGGTCGACGCCAAGTGGCCTACGATCCGAGTCCAGCGTTGCTTTTTCCCTTGGATAAACGAGCTCTTCTTTGCTTTTTCTCTTGTATAAAGCATTTAATGCATTGAGATTTGACAACAACCTTGTCGCATTCAGACATCTGTTATTTAATGCATATATATATTTATGATTTAAATTTAATAAAAATAGTAATGATTTATAATTTAAAAAATCAAAAAATTATTCAAGTCAGCTCGTGAGCTCACGAGCTGAGTTTTATCATGCTCGAGCTCGACTCGTGAGCTCAATAAGATTGGCTCGCGAGCCCATAAACGAGCAAAGCTTGAGGCGCACGAGCCGGCTCGGCTCACTTACACCCCTACCCTTCACACATTCCCCTTCTTGGAAGTGGCTCTAAAGGTGGCATATCCTCTTCTTCCCCCAAAAATTTCACCTCATCATCCTTATATTAGGGTTTTACCCACTTCATTGTCTTGTCAATGGTGCCCTAGCCTCTGATGATGTCGTCTTAGCTTGAAACTCTAACATCTTTTTCATTCTTCCTCTTGTTTTGGCCGGGTTGATTGGCTGCACCAACTCAGCCGATCCATCAAAACTTTTGATTACTTTGCCAATCAAGTGACATTCCTTCAATATTAGATGATTGTATTCATGGAGATGTTGAGTAAGTTGATCCTAGTGGCCAATTAAGAACTAGAATATTGGGAAGATCGGTTCCAAAAAGGATCTTGTCCTCACAACAACCAGAACACTTTTGTTGACCCCTACAGCCAAAAAAAAAAAAAATCAAAATTCCTACCTACTCACTGCCAACCCACGTCGCTCCCCACGTCGAGCCGTTCGTCGCACGTCGAAGCCACGACCGATGTCGTTTCTCCCCACGTCGCGGCAGCTCGCACGAGTTGGCGTCGTTAAAAGCCAACGAAAAAGAGGCCTTCGGCCTCCTCTCCCGAATCCTCTGCTGGTTCCCCTCTCCTCTCGCCATTTTCTCTGCTCCAAGCTTCCTCTCTTCCTCTGCGTTGCTCGACCCGTCGCCGCTGCTCGACTGTCTCCGCCGACGACGCTCCCTTTGAGCTGAATCGGAAGTTGCGACAGTTTGATCGGAAGCCACAAGGGAGCTCTCTCGCTGCCTCGCTCCCGATTTCCCCCTCTGTCTCTGTTCGACTTCGTACCTTCTCCGACGTTCCCTTCCTGCTAGGATCGGAAGTTCCGACACTTTGATCGGAAGCTTGAACAGGAGCTCGCCGGCGTGAGGGTAACCTTCTCCCTTGCGCACGCTTCTTCGGCTCCTTCTGACTGTTCGACTTTGCTCCTCCGTTTGCTTTCCCCTTCTCCGATCGGAAGCAACAACAGGGAGCACGCTTGCTTTGAAGGTGATTACCCCCTTTCACGTGCTTCTTTGGCCAAATCCCTTAAACCTACCGAACCAAGGGGTTAGTAAATACGGGATTAAGCCATAAATCCTTAATCCTGGATTTATTTTAATTCATTATTATTTTTATTATAATTTTTTTACTAATTATATTTAATAGTTATTTAATTATTATAACAATTAATTATCTAATTATAATTAATTAGTAATTATTAATTAATTATTAATTATAATTAATCATTGATTAATTATAATTATAATTAGTTTATTAATTATAATTAATTATTAATTATTAATTAATTATTATTAATAATTATTTAATTATTATTATTATAATTAATATAAATTATAATAAAGAATAATGATGATGAAATGCTCGTGCCTCCTCCCGCCTCGGTCCCCGAGCCTTCACCGACGACCGCCGGTCCACCGGCCCCGAAGGTATAACCTCCTAAACTCAGGCTTCTGTCCTCGACGTGTATGACGGACCGGTAGACCACCTAAGCACGCCTTTGGTGAGCGTGGTAGGAGGAAACCCGGTCCGACGCCTACGACGAGGCGGACAGTCGCCTCCCCTCTCGCTTTCTTACCTCGTCATGCGTGGCGAGTCAGTGGTCTACCCATGCACGCCTTTATTGAGCGTGGTGGGAGGGGCAACTGACGCGACACCTACGATAAGGTAAGCGAGCAACCTTCGCCCTCTTATCTCGACTAACGTGTCGGGCCGGCGGTCTACCTATGCACGCCTTTATTGAGCGTGGTAGGAGGGGCAACCGGCACGACACTTGTGTTGAGGTAAGCGAGCGACCCTCGCCCTCCTGTCTCTACATGCGTGTCGGACCGACAAACCACCTAAGCGCGCCTTTAGTGAGCGTGGTAGGAGGGAAACCGGTTCGACGTACACGGCGAGGCCAGGCGAGCCTGGTGTACCCTTCTCTTTGCGCGGCCGGAATGATTTATAAGTACCCCCGGGCGGGGGGAAAGCAACTGCTCTTCTTCTTGTAACAGGTACCGTCAAAGACCCCATGCACGCCTTTATTGGTCGTGGTGGGAAGAAAAATCACGGCCGAGGTGTCCTCGAAAAAGGGCACCTACCATGCACGCCTTTATTAGCCGTGGTGGGAAGGCCCAGTTTTCTCGTAGTTTTTCCCCTAAACGGGGGAGACGCCGGGAGGCTGCCGAAATTTCGGGTGAAATATTACTACACTTGGACCTGTTTTGAACTCAAAAGAACAAAATATTTGGACCAAATGAGAAAGAGCAGTGGACTTTTGAACCTGATTGAACATGTGCAGAGGATCAGAACCAAAATTCAAATGATTTCTAAAAGGCCAAATTCAAATAAAATGAAATCAAATTTGAACCAAACTCAAGCCAATCTGAATATGAAATTGGACATATAAAGACTCTAGAGGACTTTGAACAAAAAGAAAATGAACATCCAAATGAACTTGCAAAGAATTTCAAAAGACCCTGAACAATCAGTTTGAGTTTGAATGGAGTCAGAAATCAAGAGGGGAATAAGGAATCCAGATAAGAATTGCACTTGATCTGGCCAAAGAACTTAAATCCGTTCTTGAACTCATGCTATACAACATCAAGTGAGAGTTGTGGATTCGATGAACTCGAGTCTAAATGAGACTTAATCCGGACTCAAACATATGCAAAGAACAAAACTCGTATCATACACGAGAAAATTCAAACTACAAGAACATCTGTATGAACTCCTACGACAATCCCTACAACGCCTGTTGATTGAGAAGGCGACGTTGGAGATCAATCGTCAAAGAGCCGCCCCTTGCAAGCAAGTGCAATCATCAAACCACCTGAGATTGATGAAAGGTGGACAAACGAGAGTATCCTACGAACATTCCTAGGAGTTCGTAGCAAACACAACAGATCCTTACAAACAAATACGAGCCACTTGTGGATAACAACAGTGGGCATATCGTAGGCACTATCAAACCACTGTGGACACAAGTACATCTCCTACGACGATTTCTACAAACGCCTGTTGATTGAGATAGCAATATTGGAGACCAGCAATCAAAGACCCATCCTCTACAAAAGAGTACAATCAAGAACCACCTGAGATTGGTGAAAGGTGATTTCAATGCAAAAGTAAGGGTTCTCCTACAAATACTCCTAGGAGCTCGTAGCTGATACGACGATCCCCGCATGTATTGAAATGTGTGTAATAGAATGCAGTAATTCTCTGATCAAAACACATATGGATTACCAATGATGAATACACAAACATCAAGTTCAAAGTGACACATAATCTTTCCGCAATTGATATCAGTCAACATGCAAGAAAGTATAGGAGATTCCTCCAATCAACATACAAAGAAACTAATGACGGAAGCAGGAGATTAGTTAGTGCACTATGATCCGCCCACATAAAATCAACAAATAGTGCACGACAGTCTACCTGTACGAAGCAGCAAACAACTGATCCAGAAGCTGCTACGCCACGCCACCGGATCTGCAACACATATACAAGCAGACAGAAGGCGTCTACGATCTACAACTCATCGCCACCGGATCTGCAACACATATACAAGCAGACAGAAGGCGTCTACGATCTACAACTCAACGCCACCGGATCTGCAACACATATACAAGCAGACAGAAGGCGTCTACGACCCACAACTCAACGCCACCGGATCTGCAACACTCCTACTAGCAGACAGAAGGCGTCAATAAGATCTGAAATAAATACCCCTGCACGTACATTATAAATTGTATACACATAGGTACACCAAAGAGGTATATAAAAATCACCCGCATGGGCCCCGACGAGCGTGTTATTGGTACACACGTGACGCTTAGGGATGCTGCGCGGGTTGACAAGTGAATTCAAGTTCGAATCCGATCCTTCTATACGGATCAATAGAAGTCGACAAGATTCGAACTACCTAACAGAATACACGGTTGTAGCGACCGGTGTATTTGTCTAAATACATTCTTTTTAGGCCTTCAAAGCCTAAAATCAAGAGAATTCACTAAACAAAAGGCACAAAGCCTACGAGAAACCCGATCCCCTATCGATAAGTTGATAGGGTCGACAAGGTTCAATCAAATGGAAATGACCCTCAAATACCCCGATGATGGCCGCGTTGATTGAAGATCTCAACCGGAGGGGTTCTCAAATATTTCAAATGTCTCCCAAATACCCAAAAAGTCCACACAAAATCCATACTCCAAAAATCCAAAATCAATCCCAAAATTCCAAAATATTTAAAATTGAAATAAATCCATCAACGCACTTAAAGCAAAATTCATCCACCCTCCGCAACAGTTTGTCGAGGTGGACAAATTAAAATCAACTTCAACTCACAAAGAGCCAAATGCCTAGTCGAAAATATCACTAGGATCCATTCTCAAACAATCTCTTGCCAGTAAGGACGTGGTACGTGTCCTCTAACCGACAGTTTCGCCGCCAAATGGCACTGCAGGTAAACGGTTATGACACGGGGCCCTCTGAACCGAGTGGTTTTGCCGCCAAATGGCACCACAGATATCGGTTATGGCCAGCGCCGATACGCTCCTTAATGGCGTTAAATCCTTGAGATATGAATCAATAGGATATGATCGATAGGGCACAAAGCCCTATGTAAGCTAAGGTGGATTCAAATTTGTCCACTTAGACAAACATTCAACCCCGGTCTACAAGGTCCCCTTGGACGAAGCAACCCATGGCTGCCGACAAGGATCCTTCTGTCAGGTTGGGTCGACTACCTCCTCTGACTAAGTAGACCAGGGACCACGATGGCCCGGGACGACGGAACCATGGGATCTTGATCGGGTCTATCATCCATTCCCCCACCATCCGCTTTAAGTGCACGATGGTGAAATTTCCTATTTTAAATATCAAACTTTTCAAACCTTGCCAAATACCCAAATCCAAATCCAATTTCTACCAATATCAAAATCCATTGCTGCTACTATATGCCAGATACACGTATTTCTATATGAATCTGATTGATGACTAGCCTTAATCGAAAGTTATCTCTCGTGATCGGGAGGGGTAATTAACTATAGGGGCTTGCGCCTATAGGAAACCAGAACTCAGATCATAAAGTCCTCGCAAAATGAGGGCGAAATCTCTGGGTAGTGTCTTATCTACAAACCCATCTGCCTTCCAAAATTTACCTCGGAACTTAGTCCGTTAAAACTCCCTCGCCGAATAAGAAAAGCGAGCGGAGGCCGAGGTCGAATTTTCGGAGCCCACAACTTTGAAAGTCTTGACATACAAGAAGATTTTTTTTTTTTTTTTTGACATACAAGAAGACTACCCAAAAGATGAGGATTTTGAGGATTTTTTTTTTTTTTTTTTTTTTGGGAGCTTGGAATCAACATGTGGAGGTTGAAGACAATCTATAATCCTACTTTTTATGGTTTTATTAATGCAAAAATGTAGATACCTGGATAGAGTAGTTCAAAACCTATTGTAGTCTCTATGGTTATACTTTCCAAGAGACGGCATCATGTGCTTGCCTCAAACTCACTATGCCTGCATTGACTTGGTGGAACGCTCATCTTTGACATGGACAACAGGACATCTCCTAAAGGCAATTAAAAAAATTAGTCAGCCAAGAATTCTATCCTACGAGGTACAAAGCAGAAAGATTAATGACTCAGGTTATGACAATGAGAAGATCAAATCATATAATATTACACGACATGCTTTAAGAGAGATGGATTGGAGAGTGGTGTGTTGCTGGAAGATGTCACTGTGTTGATAAAGTACACGATAGGGCTGCATTACAACTTCTCCAATGAACTCCGGCTGTCCCCCATGAATGATCTCGATCACGTTAGAAAACTTGCCGTGGTAATAGGACAAAAAGAATGAAAATTAAGGCATAAACTGTTTATAAATAAGGAAGTGAAATTGAAGATTTCCAAAGATCTAACAAAGGTAATTGGATTGCAACTTATTCTAAAAATAACCATTGTCATGATTTTTTTCCAAATCGGGAGATGATAGAGCAAAAGGTTGGAAACTTTGTTCTCAACTCTTCTGAGAGAAATTCGAGGATGCCAAGGGAAATAGGTAGGGTTATTTATGAGTCGAGTTGAGTAATATCTATTCAAGGTCGTTTATTTGTTTATTTTATCGAGTTTGAGTTGAGCTTGAATATAATTTAAGATTTAAAGTACATGCTTTTATGTTAGTTTGTTTATTGAGTTTGAACGTTCGTCGGGCCTTAATCAAATTGATAGGAAATACTTGAGTTCGCAAGTAACCCTAAGGGAATACTTGAGTTCGCAAGCAAACCTATCACTAATTGGAAGAAAACAACGTGAATAGCACAAAATCTGGGCGAAATCAGCCCCAAAACGATAGATTGCAATCACGAAATAAAGTAAAACACACACGAAAGCAATATAGAAGTGATCCCCAATTCGAGAGGAGGATCGTCTCTCCCAAATCTCTAGACATGAGAGTCTAGAACCCAAGCACCAAGAAATCCTAATTTCCAATCAATCAAAACATAACCTCTCCCTAATCCCCTTATGCACTTTAATACAAACACTTTCCTAAACTAATTTCCCTCTCAAAACACTAGCCTCTCCCCCTCTATTCAAATTTGAACATCACATAGATGGGCGGGCCCCATCTTGTTTGGCGGAACTAGAGAGGGGGGCGGCGCTGTTCCGCCTCGTGTAATGAAATTGAGCCGACCCCTTGGCCGGCTGAGCTGGTTCTATGTGAACTGGCGTAACAATACCGCCCTCCCAAAGAATCATCTTGTGCTCAAGGTGAAAATTCGGAAACTGTTGTTTCGTCCTCTCGTATGGCTCCCACGTGGCCTCGTAGTCTGGTAGGTTCTTCCACTGGATTAACACTTCCTTAGTTTCGTCTTATTTTTGGTGAACTCCCATCAGCTCTAAGGGTTCTAGAACCACCTCTAAATCCTCAGTAAGTGTCGCAGATAGCTCGGGGTTGGCAGTGTAGTCACCAATGGCCTTCCTCAATTGCGAGATATGAAAAACCGGGTGTATCATCGCTAATGGTGGTAATTTCAGTCGATATGCCTCTGCCCCGATTTTCTCCAGCACTTCATAAGGCCCATGGTACCTTGGAGCCAGCTTTTCATTCCTGTTAGCAATTGTCTTCTGCCTATATGGTCGGAGCTTCAAAAACACATTCTCCCCTACTTCGAACTGGATGTCCTTCCTAGGCCCATCCGCTTGTTTCTTCATAATTTGCTGAGCTCTCAGTAAATGCCTCTTCAACTCTTCTAGCACTCAATCCCTCTCCTCCAAGTATTCCTCTACTGAAGACACGGGAGTACTACTGCTCCCAAAATGCACAAAGTGTGAGGGATCCCGCTCGTACAACATCTTGAATGGGGTTATCTGTAAAGCAGAATGAAAGGATGTGTTGTATCAGTACTCCACCCATGATAACCATTTAGCCCATAGCTTGGGTGTCTCTGACACAAAGCATCTCAGGTATGTCTCTAAACTCCTGTTGACTACCTCCGTCTGGCCATCCGTCTGTGGGTGATAAGTTGTACTCCTCTTCAGAATTTTCCCCTGCAGTCTGAATAACTCTCTCCAAAAATGACTTAGGTATACCTTGTCTTTGTCTAATACGATCGCCTCGGGTACTCCATGTAACCTGACTACCTCTGTGATGAAAGCTGAAGCCACTGTTAGTCTGTCATTGCTGTGTAGGGGTGTCGGAGGGGAATGAAGTGCGCATACTTGCTCAACCTGTCCACCACCACTAAGATCACTGTAAACCCTTTTAAATGGGGCAATCCATCTATAAATTCCATGGAGATCTCCTCCCACACTCTTCCTGGTAGAGCTAACGGCTGTAGTAATCCTCCTGAAGACATAGCCAAGTACTTATTCCGTTGGCATATCTCACATCCGGCTACCATCTCCTCTACATCTTTACGCATCCCTTTCCAGTACAGTTCTGCCGCTAGCCTCCTGTATGTCTTCTGTACGCCTGAATGTCCCCCCACTGTGCTTCCATGAAACTCCTGGGTAAGTTTGGGATGTGGATCGAGGTACGGGGCATCACAAATCTCCCTTGGTGTAGCAGTTTGTCTACCTCCATTGAGTATCATGGGCGGCTACCCCCTTCTTTCAGTAACTCTATCTTGATCTTTTCCAAACCTTCATCTCTAGCACTTTCCTCTCTGATGGCCTCTCAATCAAGCATCAGAGGAACAGATAGTGCCACGACTTGCAGCTCCCCCATGCATCTGGATAAGGCATCTGCTGTCTTGTTCTCCATTCCTGGCCTATATTGAATCTCAAAGTCGTACCTGAGCAACTTGGACAGCCACCTTTGATGTTCCATTGTCACCATTCATTGTTCAAACAGATATTTCAAACTGTGCTGATCTGTCTTGACAACGAAATGTCTCCCAAGTAGGGTCGTCACTTTTGGATGGCCAAAATGATGGCCATTAATTCTCTCTCATAAATTGACTTCAGCCTGACTCTAGCAGTCAAAACCTTACTGAAATAGGCAATGGGCCTACGATTTTGCATCAGCACTGCACCAAGCCTGTATCCGGACGCATCCGTCTCCACAATAAAGGTCTGAGTGAAATCTGGCAAGGCTAGGACCGGCACCGTAGTCATCGCCTTCTTCAAGCTCTCAAATGCTAATGTGGCCGCCTCCCCTCATAGGAATCCGTCCTTCTTCAATTGTTTAGAGAGCGGCCATGCTATAGAGCTATACCTCTTCACGAACCTCCTGTAGTAACCCATTAGTCCTAAGAATCCCCTCAATATCTTCAGATTTTTCGGCCCTGGCCACCTTATCATTGCTTCAATTTTGGACTGATTTGTTGCAACTCCCTCTTTTGACACCACATGGCCCAAGTACTCTACACTGGTTTGTGCAAAGCAACATTTCTTCAAATTAGCTCTCAGCTGGTGCTCCTGCAGTACATCTAACACCCTCTTCAAATGCTCCCAGTGCTCTTCTGTCCTGCTGTAGACCAGGATGTCGTCAAAGAATACCAGTACAAATCGTCTGAGATAAGGTTTGAAAACCTTATTCATAAGGGCCTGGAAAGTAGCTGGAGCATTGATGAGGTCAAATGACATCACCAAGAACTCATAATATCCTTCATGAGTTCTAAAGGCCATTTTGGATATATCCTCCTTCATTTGGATCTAATGGTAACTCGATTTCAAGTCTATCTTGCTAAAGATCACGGTCCCTCTCAATTCATCTAGCAGCTCGTCAATG